>OZ022414.1:329973-445312 GCA_963989365.1 Rhimphoctona megacephalus
GAGAGAGCGAGAGAGCGAGAGAGCGAGAGAGCGAGAGAGCGAGAGAGCGAGAGAGCGAGAGAGCGAGAGAGCGAGGAGAGCGAGAGAGCGAGAGAGCGAGAGAGCGAGAGAGCGAGAGAGCGAGAGAGAGCGAGGGCGAGAGCGGGAGCGGGAGCGGTGAGCGGGAGTGAGAGCGAGAGCGAGAGCGAGAGCGAGAGCTGAGAGAGAGAGAGAGAGAGAGAGAGAGAGAGAGACCCAAAAATAAATTGACCAAAATGGACCAAAATACAAAAAGTCGTTTTACAAAAGTTCAAAATGTTAATCGTGGGTTTTCGGAGTCGCTGATAACGAATCTGTAGTCAAAATTTGAAAATTAAAGATGGCGTATTAAAGATGCAAAATGTCGTTTCATATAAACGAAAGTTATTACTCGAGGGTTTTTACTCGGTTTCCATAAATTTTGTAACTATTCATTGAGATGATCCAATAGAGGTCTGGCTTTGTATATAATACCATTATCTGATATGTCCTTTTTCTAATCATTGTGTGAAACCTATTCCACGGTATTATTAGAAATATACGTAATACTCAGAAAGAATTCTTAATCAGTTCAATGGTTCATTTCGGTTTCTTATTGGCCATTCATTGGAAGCGTTTTCATATCGTGCTCTGGTATGAAAAACTTGCCTTCTTAGTTCTACATCTTGAATTTCCAAATTTCGAGTGCAGATTCGATATCAGAGATCCTGAAAATGTCTGAGTATCAACTTTCCATGTTATCAAACAGCGTTGTATTTTTGCACCTCATATTGGATCCGCCATCTTCAATTTAAAAATTTTGAGTGTTGATTTGTAATCTGGAACTCCGAAAACTCCCGAGTACCGACTTTGACTTTTATGAAAAGACTTTTTGTATTTTTGGTCCGCCATATTTTATGCGCCATCTTCAATTTACAACTCTTGAGTGCAGATTCGTTATCAGCTACCCCTAAAACCCTCGAATGGCGCGTGGTTACTACTATTAGGGCAGGTTAACCCAGGCCAAACATCACCACCTCTACTGGTAACCAAGTAACACTTGATTACTACAATTGGGTCGTTTTGTCCCGGGCCAAAACCGTTACTGCCTCAGATTACCACATAATGCGTGGTTACCACCATTGGGTCAGTTTGACTCAGGGCCAATACCGCCACCGCCTAATAGTAGCCGCGTAACGTTTCATTATTACCATAGGGTCATTTTGACCCGGACCAAAACCGGTAACGGGTGGTTACTGCCATTGGGCTAGTTAGACCAAGGAAAACCACCGCCACCCCTTCTGGTACTTCGTTACTATCATTGGGTCATTTTTACCCGAGCCATAACCGCTACTGCCAGTGGTTATCAAGTGGCGTGTGGTTACTACCATTGGGTCAGTTTTACCCAGGCCAAAAATTGGTACCTCTACTGATAAGTGAGTAACACTAGATTACTACTATTGGATAATTTTCATCCAGGGCAGAAAACTGCTACGATGTAATGAGAAATGTTAAAAATTCAATATGATGGATTTTTTTACATTACAAAATTCAATGAAATTAATGCTGGAAATTTTTTACATAACAAGTTTTAATGTAATAAGTAATATAATTTTTTTTTATTACCGATTCAAAAAGTAATGAGTAATGCATTGCTTTTTCATTAAAAAATTTCCAACCCTGGTTTGTGCAGACTTAAGAATAAGATAAATAAATATTTCATTTGAAGAATCGAAGCTGTGAGAAAGCTACTACGATAAATGAGTGTAAGGAGCTTATTGCGCGAGAATCGGCACGGTAACTCAACATTTTTTTTCCTTCATTTTTCTATCGCTTTTTTACAACGTTAAAAATCTTTTCATTTGCGATTCGTCGAGGATTATCCTCAAGATATTGTTCGTTTTTTAATTTATGAACAACTAAAACGTCCATTTCTTTACTGCGTTTACTTAATTTTTAAAATAATATTTTTTTCCTTTGTTGAAAAGAAGGATCTGATATTGAGTTTTGCTCACACCTTAAAAATCAACTGATAATGCGTCATTTACATTTTATTTTATTTTCTTTAAAAAACAATAAAAACAAATGTTTTGTAAAAAAAATATTCATTGGGTCCCGGTCGTATTTCACTCCTTTAACAATATGAAAAATAAAAAATGTTCACGTTCTATTCGTTTTCGAAATAATTTCTGCAGCATCGAAAAATAAATCATCAAAATTTATTGTGAAAAATTTTTTTATTCACAACTTTTCATCATTTTCGTTTTCACGAATCATCAGTCATTACTTATTGAAGATTGATCAAACGATTCACCGAAAGTCGCAATAGTAGTCGAACAACCACATCAGCTGAGATTCGATGTGCTGCAACCCTCTATCTGTCAAAAGTATGGTACACATACATATTCATTTCTGTCACTGCGTCATTCGTAACACGATGCTAACGTCACACGAAAGAAAAAAAAGTTTCGCGCGCGGAAAGCGCTTCGCGTAACATTGCCTTTGAAACAAAAGATAAGAATCTTGGCTCTGAATGCGAGCATAATCCGACCCTGAGGCGTCGCGCATCATGGCGGAAAGCGGCCTTCCTATTGGCTCAAGAAACGCAAATTCTATTGCTTGCCATTTGGAAACTACTTTGAATTTTAAAAAACGGCTTGGTAGGATTGCTTTAAATATCGTTCCGAACCCGAGGGTACCCGGTCGGTAAGTCTTTTTGAATCACCCTGTATATTCGACGAACGTTTACTGAAGGAAAGCTATATTTATAAAAATGAACATTTATAATAAAAAAATATGTTTTTTTAATCTAATTTTTTAAAAAATGTTTCAAAAAAAGAATGAAGTAAATATTAAAAAAATGAATTAACTTAACACCCACCACCAAAAGTAGATACTAGTGAATTTTAAAAAGTGTGAAATAAAAGTTGTTTTAAAAAACAAAAAACTCCCGACTGCTATAATATATATAACTTCATAAAAATATATTTTTATAAAATATTTATAAAAAAGAATGAAAGAAATTTCCAAAAAAGACAAAAGTAGATACTAGTGAATTTTAAAAAGTGTGAAATAAAAATTGTTTTAAAAAACAAAAAACTCCCGACTGCTATAATATATATAACTTCATAAAAATATATTTTTGTAAAATATTTATAAAAAACAATGAAAGAAATTTCCAAAAAAAGATTTATTTTGAAACCCCCCCGCCAAAAGTAGATAGTAGTGAACTTGAAAAAGTGTGAAATAAAAATTGATCAGAAATAATACATATAGATAAAGAATCATTCAATTGGTTAGTGTACCTAACCTCAACATTCAATTTTTATGGTTAATGTTAATTGATGGTAGGATAAGTTATTTACATGCGAAAAATCAAAATCAAAAAGTAATTCTCAAAGTTAAATAATTGTACGAAAAATGTAGATGATGAAAAAAATGTACAATTTACATAAAATTAACAAATGTTATAATTATAATCGAATTTAATTGTGGTCGGGAGACGTCTCCATTTCTCATTTAATGACTTAGAGACGTCTTCCGATCACAATTAAATTCGATTATAATTATAACATTTGTTAATTTTATGTAAATTGTAAATTTTCTTCATCATCTACATTTTTCGTACAATTATTTAACTTTGATAATTACTTTTTGGTTTTTATTTTTTGCATGTAAATAACTTATCCTACCGTCAATTAACATTAACCATAAAAATTGAATGTTGAGGTTAGGTACACTTATCAACTGAATGATTTTTTATCTATATGTATTATTTCAGATCAATTTTTATTTCACACTTTTTCAAGTTCACTACTACCTACTTTTGGCGGGGGGGTTTCAAAATAATTTTTTTTTTGGAAATTTCTTTCATTCTTTTGTTATAAATATTTTACAAAAATATATGTTTATGAAATTATATATATTATAGCAGTCGGGAGTTTTTTATTTTTTAAAACAATTTTTTCTTACTGCGAAGGGTGAAAAACAAAACCAAATTTTTTTTCATCATGTTTCAAAGTGTACACAATGTCGACAAAATTTTCGGGAAATCTGTTCTGTGATGTTTGTATACCATATTTTTAACTCCAAATCGTTTTTTTTCTTCTAAACTTTTGTAGGAGTATTATTGACCGCGTTATCGACAGTCAAAGTAAAAAATATAATTCTTACTCTGATCGTCTGTAACTCAGTAATTATTAGTCATATAGTCAGCTTAAACGCGGTTTAGGAAACCTAAGAATATGCTCTTGAGTTACCTTTAGTCGCTGATTCAATAATAAAAAAAGAACTCTCATCACGTTAACATTATTTGTAAAAAAGACTCAAAATTCGCATATCTGCAACTTTTCGTGAAACCTTACGGCACAGTATGAAAAAAAACAGGAAATCATTCAAGTCTCTGCATTTTTTTCAAGTTCAACATATCCATAAAAAGGGTGCCAAACCGCAAGATCCTCAGATTTTTTCTACTATCGATGGTCAAATGTGGCATTTTTGTTGAAATCGTTAAATAATGACCTGTTTCGCATCAAGAAAATTTTCCTTCATTTCTCGTGATTTTTTAATTAAATGCATGGCCTTTTCAGTTTTAACTAGCCATATCTTTTATGAAACACCAAAACGATTTGAAAAACAGATTTTTGTTTTCAATTTCGAATTAAAACACATATTGAAGAAAATTTTAAAAAATATTTTTTTGTTATTCAAATCGTTCCTGGAGTTTGAAAAATCGTGAGAAAATCGTGAGAAATGAAGGAAAATTTTCATGACGTGAAACTGGTAATTTTTTGGAGATTTTGGACACACGTGCTATATTTATCCATCAAGGGCCCATAGTTAAAAAAATCTGAGGGTCTCGCGGTTTGGCATACTTTTTATGACTATGTTGAACTTGAAAAAAATGCAAAGACTTAAATGATTTCGTGTTTTTTTCGTCGTGTGTTATGAGGTTTTATGAAAAGTTGCAAATATGTCAATTTTGAGTTTTTTTTTCAAATGATATTGACGTGATGAAATTTTTTTTGTTATCGAATCAGCGACTAAAGGTAACTAAAGATCACATTCCCAGCTTTTCAAAAGCATCCTTCAGCTGACCGTATGACCATTAGTTATTGAGTTACAGACGATCAGAACGAAAATTATATGTTTTGCTTTGACTGCGGATAACGTGACCAATAATGGTCCTACAAAAGTTTATAAAGAAACAATTTAAAGCATACGATGAAAATATGGTCCACAAACGTCAAGAAACAGATTTTCTGAAAAAAATATTGTCCTCAATAAAAAAGCAAGTTTTCATAGAAAGAAAAAATCCTTCGTTTATTCGGTAGTTCTCCATGTATAAAATGAGCCCCCAAAAATTTAAAGCCGATTAATGAAATACTTTTTGAGATATCGTGGTCGCCGCAAAAAAAAACAAAATTTCGGAGAATTGTTGTATCTCGCAAATTTTTAAATACATCTTGACCAAAAAAAATTGTATATCAAATTAAATAGTTGTACTGTGAAATTACGTTCTGTTTTCGATAAGAAAATTCAATCAAGTTTTGTAAAAAAATGTTTGAATGTCACCTACTACATATAACCCCTTAAGCTCTTTGTATGATTATTATTTACTGAATTATAGACGATCGAAGTAAAAATTACATCTTTTGCTTTCACTGCGGATAACATGGTCAATAATGGTTCTACAAAAGTTTATAAAAAAAGTATTTGAAGCTGAACATATAGCCTCTAAACGTCGCGAAACAAATTTCCCGAAAAAAAAAATTTGTCAACCCCGTGCAGACTTTCAAAGTTGACGAAAAAAAAATTTGGTTGTTTTTCACACTTCACAGTGAAGAAAAACTGCTTTTTTAGATAAATAAAAAAAAATCAAAATATGGATTTTAAAATTAGAAGATTAAAGCTTCAATATACTTTCTGGAAAAAAATGCACCAAAATTTTTCACCGAAATGCAGCCTTCCAAAGACAGCCTAAATTTTACAAAAAATGTAGTGATCCTTTAATTTTGTGTACCAGTATATATATGTAAAGAAAAGCCCGAAAACCGTCATATTCGAGTATATAAGAGCGCGGTAGGGCTCGCGCAAGCTTTTCTTTGAACTTGGTGTCGAGCCACTACCGCGTATCTTGATATAATATCTTAAAAATTGTTAATAAATCTTTTCTCCGACACTATTTCATTCATTACAATAAGTTTATTAATGTAAAAGAAAAAAAATTAGGAAAGAAAAATTCATTACAAAAACTCTCTTTTCACTCTTTTTTTCGTTAGGCTCATACTCGTCGTCACTATCTACATTTGTTGGAGCCGTTACTATGGGATAGTCAATTCCAATTTCGTCGTCGATTGCCTCAGAGAATTTGGAAAATTCTTCCTCTTCCTCTTCATCGCTTACAATTACTTCGGCTTCGACAGCGTTCGCACAACTCATACCGTTCCATTTTTTACACAGAATCGTGCATTTCAGTCCTACGGAGAAAATATTTATTTATGATACCCTTTCCCATTCATAGTAAAATGATTTTAAAGCACGGTTATATGTAAAATTTATAAAAACAATGGTCATCGATCTGCTATGGGGTGAACATGATTTTTAAGGATACCATCGTGTTCGCGAGAAAAAATCACGTAAGATAAAAAAAAATCATTCTAGGACCATTTTTAAGTAAGTTATCGAATTTGTTTACTAATCCGCTCGCGCAAGGCTGCGGAGCGAGAGGGGGGGGGGTCCGATCGCCACGCGCTCAGTCGCGCGCCGTCGATTGGAATACGTTGTATATTGTATATACATCACATATATGTATATTGTATATTATATATACAATGTTACTATTATTATATACAGTATAATATTTATTTTGTAATATAATAATAATATTATATGATAATATATATAATATATATAATAATAATAATAATATAGTATAATAATAGTATATATAATATTATATATGTATGTATATTCTATATGGGGCATTCCACGCCAAATCAGCCACTTCAAAACTTTTGGGTCTTTGATTTTGTTCAAAATTTTCCAAGTTGTTATACCCATTGAAAGGAGCTCTCTTCATTTTTTCCAGAATTTTTTGTGGATCGCATAATAAGTTACGATTTTTGGGCAAAAATAGAATTTTTTTTCTTTTCCCTATAACTTTCCGAAAAATAGGCCGAATTGAACTTTTTTTTTTATCCTGAGTGTTTTTTCCTGTTCTTTTTGAAGGTATTAAAAAAAATATATTGGTGTAGATTTTGACCAATTTTTCGCAGTTTGAAGCAAAGAACCATTCATTTCAGGCATTCAGACGTTTTTAATTTTTTTCAAAAAATTCTCAAAAAAACTTCAACTAATTCAACGATTTTTAAGACTAGTTACATGATGGGATAATTTTTGGTTATATTTTTTTCGTAATTTTGAA
Organism: Rhimphoctona megacephalus; assembly: GCA_963989365.1. Classification (NCBI taxonomy): domain Eukaryota; kingdom Metazoa; phylum Arthropoda; class Insecta; order Hymenoptera; family Ichneumonidae; genus Rhimphoctona; species Rhimphoctona megacephalus. The sequence continues at coordinate 337,397 of OZ022414.1, forward strand.
AAAAAATTGTGAATGTTACTCGTACATTTTAAAGCAATCTCGAATACCGTAATTTGTGATCCTAGAAACATACTGCAACGGGACGCCATGCCTCGCCGTTACAGGTAAACGCCCGGTAAACTCCTTCACCTAAAGAGCACACCCACACGACGAATAACAGCACGCGAGCTCACGCGAGTCTCACTATCGATCACACCCATCGATCCTACCGGCAATCAATCCAAGACCAGTGACAGTCCCCGCCCTACCTACGTCACCACGGTCAGCAAATAATACACGCCCCACGTAACACATATTAACCAGGCACACTGACTGATCTCGCTCTCACCTCAATCGCGCGGGCACGACTCCTCAAACTCCTAACATCCTAATACCCGTAGAGACAACGGTCACCATCCCAAGCGAATAAGGGGAACAAGCAATAACTAAACAAGAAGAGGAGATAGGAGACGCGAATTTGACCACCGTAGTCACGCAACGGGGCACAAAAACCCCACCAAAACGATCCTCGAAGACCTGAGGAAGGGAATCTCCCCTGCAGCCCCCAAAGATTATTTAAGGGCGCGCAGAGACGCTCCCATTATTATTGCTTCAACGGATCTCCAACATACAAGTAATGATCATCGATTAAATTGAGCATTCGCTCCATCACTTCATCCAAGTTCGTGAGTAGAGGACAAATTCTCCTAGAAAGCCCTAGCACTGCGCTAGAAGTCGGACTTCGAGAATTTGTTGTTAGCCTGGTGGTTAATAGGTAGGAGTTTAGTAACTTTGAGTTTCTTTGTTGAAAGTCTTTTATCAGCTTTACTGTGCCCCGTGTGGACAAAGTATTAAAAACTCAACAATTCCAAACTGCCATTGCACTATTAAAGCGAGATATTGCATAGTCTATACCACGGCTTTCCCGATAAGAATCAAAGCACTCGTACTCATTCTTAACATTGCACGGAAGTTGATCATTGTGAGTCAATTGAGGATCACTATCGGTTTTTCTTACTCGAATTTGGAATATTTAGCACGTCAGCTTGACTGACACTTGAGACGCTAGGATTCAGCAACCTATCGTCTATTGATCCTTAAAGATCCCTAAGCTGTGAGAGTCGAACAATTCTTCGGAAATTCGAATCTCTCCTTGCAGTTACCCCGTCAGCTTCACTGACGCGTCAAGCGCATGAGAACAACTCATACGCAATTAGTTAAATAAACCACGAAGCCACAGTTTGCTAACATTAAACACATCTTTTCACCTAAAGTGCCAGTGAAACAAAAAAATCAATGTTCGGAGCCCTACTGTACCAGCGGCTCTATTATCGTATCGCCTAACGCTACAATAAAAGGAAAATTCATCCAACACACACACACACATACAGAAAGTCAACGCAGAAAGATAGGCACACTTGCCACTCACACGCACGCACCGAGAACCCATGTATATCCTTGCATTATATCCCATCTAGCACGAAGATCCGCACAAAGCGGAGAGAGCAAGAATAAGCATAACATTCAATCTCATGGTAGAGTGACGTCTTAGCATTCCTGTCTACCTGATCCTCCCAGCATAGCTCGCGAACACAAAGTCTCGGACAACAAATTAATTAATTGTTAACTAAACCTACCAATAGAATACCCTACCTTAACACGACTAACCCCACAGCTTACGAAAAACTAAAAGTACTAAATTATCCAATTTGAGATTTTATTAATTAAATCAACGCCTTTTCTTTTCAGCAGCGATCTCTTTTCATTCTTACCGAATGCCGATGATGAAGGGTCGAATTAACGCATATATATGCGAACACGTACTCTGAGGCATCTTCAAAATGATCAAAAACCTAACAAATAAATAATCAGGAAGAGAGAGACGCTGCATTATTTCGTCATACCAACTGAGGAAAGCTCGAGTCAATTCCTAATTACTAACAATAATCCTTACTTCATAATTCGTCCTCTAAGACAACCATGAGATTGATTGGATCGAATTAATGAAACGCTTCAATACATCCATTCTTCATCGTCATAAAAAGTTTTTCCTCAACACAATTTTATAAATGAAAAATGGAGAATCATCAGATAGTCAACAAAACTAAAAAAATCAACAATAATAACAAATTTCTGTTTCGATTGTAGTCAAATAGAACCTATAATTCAAAATGGTATTGTACGTATGAAACATCACTTTTGGTTGAATGTCAAGGCCTAAAACTAAGACTTTATTGGTGAGATTTTTTTCAAAATTACGATAAAATTATAACCAAAAATTAACCCATCATGTAACTAGTCTTAAAAATCAATGAATTAATTGAAGTTTTTTTGGAAATTTTTTGAAGAAAATTAAAAACATCTGAATGCCTGAAATCAATGGTTTTTTGCTTCAAACTGCGAGAAATTGGTAAAAATCTACACCAATAATTTTTTTAAATACCTTCAAAAAGAACAGGAAAAAACACTTAGGTTTAGAAAGAAAGTTCAATTCGGCCTATTTTTCGGATAGTTATAGGAAAAAGAAAAAAAATCTATTTTTGCCCAAAAATCGTAACTTATTATGCGATCGACAAAAAATTCCGAAAAAAATCAAGAGAGCTCCTTTCAATGGGTATAACAACTTGGAAAATTTTGAACCAAATCAAAAACCCAAAAGTTTTGAAGTGGCTGATTTGGCGTGGAATGCCCCATATACAATATACATCTACAATATACGTTTATACTGTGATGGCATAATTCCTCCTAAAGGTCCGTATTTTATTGAATCCCGTAGCCGGAAGCGTAGGAAAGGCTAACGAATTTGAATTTTGTAAAAATTTTATTTATAACAATAGAAAATTGAAAAAACGTTAAAATATCCATATCTCGAGCTGTAATCAAGATATTGCAATTTTTTTTTTTAATTGTTCGTTTTTCAAAAACGTATTAGATGGTCCAAGAATTTTCCGGATATCTTTGTAACTTCGGTCAGAATCGCTATTTGTTTATAAGCAAACATCGAAAATCGTCAAAAACAGTATTTATTTTCAACGAAAACATTTTTTTTTTCCATATCGCTTGTGCACGATGACACAAAGCTCCTCGATTTTTTTCTACGCTGTGGGCCTTCGTCGGGAAATTCTATTTAATGCCAAAGTTTTTTCGATGATCGCAGATTGTTGCTAAACTATATCTCGCAGATCGATAAATCTTACACGATTCTCTTGGGGTTGGGCTCCCCTACATCATGTATGAACTTTAAACCGATATGTTGATAAACAATCGATTGCGGTTGCAAAAATTAAATTGACAAATTTTTTTTTCATTTGCAATTAACCGCTTAATGAACAATGCTGGCTCATTTTTGTGTAGGACCTTTTTTATAGAGGACGTTATGGTGAACAACTTTTATTCCAAACTTTTTTCGATAGGACGCGTTCCAAAAAAAATAACTAAAAAAACATCGATTTTTTAATTTTCAATAATTTTTTATTGCTAAAATGCAACTCGAATTTTTACGAAAACTCAGGACTATATTCCTATACATCTAAACAACCTATAAAAAAATTGGCCAGAGGCTGAGTCTCTTGAAAAGGACTTTTGCTAAGGTGACTGGACTATAAGTGAATTTCTGAACGTATGTTTTGTGTTCTTAATAATTTCGTTCAGTGTAATTTTTTCCAAGCCCGACTGAACGCTAATTCAAAGATTTTCTGGTTGTGAATTGCGTAGAATCTTGACACTCAAGAGAAGAGATCGCGTCAGTCGTCGACAAGATACTCAGACTTCCTCGTCGGGGATGAATATCCGCGAACGACCGATGACAGTTCGGATCACGATCACCTGACCATGCCAACGCAAGAAACTGTCGACACCAGTTTAAACAAAATAGCAAGCATCATTTCAAATTGTAACGAAACAGGGGAAAAAATGAGACGAACGATGCGCCAGAAAATATGACACCTCCTTTTACGGAAATTTTGTCGCATCGTAAATCGGGGGGAAGAAATGATGCACAATTTTACAGAGGGGACACTGGGATACAGCATCCCACCAATAACATCTTAGCTATCGACAGACTGCATGACGACGAAAATCAGGTACACTTGAATCTACAATTCTGCCCTTCATCTGATCCTATAACTGTATAGGTAAACTTGGCGTCGAGCCGCTGTCTAGGAGAATTTTTTAACTATTACAATTATTTTTTCATCAAGTTATAACATAGTTGTCTGACTCTCAGAATAAAAACGTCAATTTTCCTGAGTCAATATAATTTCGCATATAAGTGTGAAATTATATAGTTTAAAATGAAAAGAAAAAAAAAATCGAACATTGTACCATGAATCCGTCGTTTTTCCGGCCGCGAGAACGCGCTCGGCATAGTAATGATTATCGTCGCAATGATGTCAATGCTCATCACGGAGTTGGCAATCCGAGAGAAAATGACAGTTTGCACTGGGGATATCACCTCTATCCGCCCGACAACGGCTACGAACGCCTGCACCAAAACCAGTCTCAGCGTCCACAATTGGCGCCCTACAATAGGGGGGAACCATTGACGAGAAATGTGGACCTCCAATTTTTATTGGATAGGATGGAGTAGATATCAAAAACCACTTATTAATGGAGAAAAATAAAATGGGAAAATTATAACGATCTTTCTTCTATTTACAGGGATATGCACAAGGACACATGTGATCGAATAAGGTATGATTTTTGTTTCAAGAATCACGTTTGATTTTACGATGAAAAGCCGTATTTGTAATAACTTTTTGTATATGTTCTGTTCTCAGCACTGCTGAACAAAATCTTTCGGGTCAAATACGGTATGTTTCTTGCGTAATATTTAGTCAAGCTACATTTATCTATGGCAGCTATAATCATGATAACAAACATATTTTCAGCGCATTGGATGAATGTTTGGAACGATTGGAGAGACTCCTGCGTTATCGGAACACCCCGGAGTATCCCAAAAAGCCCCAATGTCTTCCCATGCGCGGGATTCGAGAGATTGAAGCTTTCGAGGGAGCGCCGAGGGATGAATATGAAAAAGTTGTGAGTACCTATAACATTACTACATTGCAATAACTCGAATCGCGAAAACCGTGCTTATAATGTTATCCTGAAATTCAATACAGATTCAATTTCTTGGAAGCTTAAGTGACGGGACGATCTATGAAAAAGCCCACCTCATTATGAAGGAGGCAATAGAGGACAATTTGTCGAAGGTCCTTACGATTCAAGGCGGTGCGCGTAATACGTTTCGGCTGGAAGGCACTGCGTTGTACAAAGCAATGTACTGTGAGTAAAATGTAGACACATTACATAACATACATAAAATCCATTGCAACTCAAAACAATGAATATCCAGCATTACAACAAATTCAATTCTTAGCAACGACGCTGGGAACATGAAAAAAAAATGTTGCTTAAAATTTTTTTTTATTACAGACCAACTTCATTAAATGGAATGATAAAAGAAATGATATGAGTAGTCATATAAGCAAGGAATTAATATTCTGTTTGCACTACGCTTCCTTTGTTAATCACGTGATAGAAAAAAAAACTAACGTGGTGTTATTTGATTATAGCTGCCATGACAAAGAATTTACCACCGGACAGCTGGCCATCACGACGCACCGTCATTGAAAATATGACTACTGCGCTGAAAGCGGCAAAATAACGGCATCGTAGGACCATCGAGAATGACGGAGTAGCCGCACCAGACGACATGTCAATGTAGTGGCAGCCGTGGAAATTTAAATGTATTTTTATAATCTTTCGACGAGTGCACAAAGTGCGCAAAGGGGTAAAACAAACTGTTTTACACTCAGAAAAAGAAATGTTGATTCAACAGCATTGATGTGATTGGAAGATATTTACTTGATTCAAGCGCAATGTTTTTGACTGAAATTAATAAGTTAGTCGTCCTAAAAAAGTGTGATTATTTTTAATAGCATGGTCATATTGAATTTTTTTAAATCCAATCAGTCATTCTGTTCATTGAAGAATATATGCAGTTGAGTTCATAAGATATTGAGTTCCCAAAAAAAGTACCTGATTTTGAATTCGTATATTTAATGCAAAATAATATGTTATTAAGAAGACAACGCGTGTATCATTGAAACAAATACACTGCTGCAATGAAATTTTGATTACGTCGTTTCGTAGGTTCAAGAAATATTTTCGTCGGATTTTTTAATTGTTTCATTTATTTGATGAACTTTGCTGTCAATTTCTCATTCAGATTATTCATTATGGCAACAACGTGAACGTTTGATCAACAACGTAAAATGACTAACTGAATTGAATGAAGAAATTATTCAAACCTAATATACCATCTTCGTAAATACAAGAAGTTGTTAAACCAATGTCATTTTGTATTGATTTGTGTTTTCAGCTGTGCATTTCACGAAGAATAAACGTAATCGCTTGCATTGAATATTAAATTACAAAAAACCTATCTAGTTTCGAATCCACATCCTTGATGCAAACGAATATGCTATTGAAATTACAACGCGTATATGGTTGAATTGAGTACTCTGCTGCTGTCAGATTTCGATTACTTCGTTTCTTCGATCGAAGAAGTACTTTGGATTAAGAGTTGCGGTAGCGACTCGAGACAAGTACATTTACGAAGCGAGTCGCACAAGATACTTTTACTAGAAGGACCGTGATTCTACTTGTTCTCAAAAATTGTTTCTTTAATATAAACTAAATTACGGCATTTTGGAGGTTCATTTAAATTCACGTATTTTTTATTTTTTGTTCTCTTTCGATCGCGATTAATTAAAACATCGTAGCTTAAATAGTATTAAAAATATTAATGTTTTTTTTTCGTTGTGCCGACAAATTGAGCATTTTTTCGCACATATTTTGATGCGCAACTGTCTTTTTCGTAGTGTTCGCAGTGCTGGCACGTTCTCGTCGTTGTGAATGGGCAATATTCCGTACCGGTTCCGATACGCTCGAACTCGGAGTGCGGGTTAGCAGAGACCAGCGGGCGAGTCGGCTTTCGAACGGCGCCGCTCGCCACCGACGGCGGTCGGGATAGTGAGGCACCACGCGTGCTGGCGCGCGAAGGAGTGCCTCTGCCCGACATGCCGGCGGTCCTCTTAAGGGGCTACGGCCCCCTAATTGGTGCGATCGGCGAGACCGTCGCCGGTCAGCGCTGGGGAGGTGGCTTTCGAACGGCGCCCCTTACCAGCAGCGGTGTCCGGGATTGTGAGACATTCGCGTGTCTCTGCCCGGTGGAGGTGGCGTCTTTCCGACACGGCAATGCTGGGCAGTTCTTGTCGGCAGCGCTCGGATCGCACGCCCCCTCTGTTGCAACGGCAACACCGCTCGTGCGGGGGTTCGGGATGCGCCGCGGGGCTTCTGCGGTTGGGTGTGGGCTCGCTGTGGGCAAGGTTGCCCGTTGCGGTCACCGTCGAGGAAACATATACATGCTGCCGACTTGCCCATAACGGACGGGAGTTGCAAATGAGGATCAGTCCGATGCTTCTCCTAATGACGAAAAATGGGCTTCAGCCGGGTATAACCGGCTGACACGGCGGCCGTACGGCTTCCTCTGCATTTCGGGGTGGGCTCCGTGCCTGGCGCGGGGCTTCGGGCTGTGTCCCTGACCCCATTCGCCTCTTCTTTGGAGGAGGCGCCCTCCCCACTTCCTCCCTCTTCCTGCTTGACCCGAGCCCGGCGCTGCGGGCTCTTCGGAGCTCCGCGGTGCACGGGACTGGGGAGCCCCCCTCACCCCTCCCCCACTAATTTTCTCTTTCTTTTCAGCTATTTTCATAAGTTTCAGCTCAACGTTCTGGCCGGGGAGCCTCGCCGGGGTCGTCCCGTAGGGTGTGCGCCCGCTGTGGGCTGGGGCGTCCGCGCTGGCCGGGACGCTCACTACGGACTTTTGCTGCCGATCTGCCCCTGACGGATAGGGGACGCACTTGGAGACATCCCCCATGCTCCCTCGAGGACGAAAATGGGCGAAGACCAGGAAGGACTGGCTGCACGAAGACCGCACGGAATTCTCGGCATCTTGGGGCGCGGTGCGTGCCTAGCGGGCGGCTCGGGGTGAGTCCTCCATTCTTATACATCCCCACCTCCCCCCATTCTGCTCCATATGAGCCCGGCCTCTCGCAGCTTCTCGGAGCTGTGGGATGCACGAGACCGGGGAGCGCTCCCCTGCCCAGCTTTTTTTTCCAGGTAGCCTCTCCTGGGCCCGGCGCCGCGGCGCACGGAACCGGGGTGGGTTTTCACTATCGTTCCAGGTAGCTTTCCTAAGTTTCAGGTACCCTCATCGAACAAAAATTAGCAAAAATGGCAGACACATCTGGGGTAAATAAATCCGGAAGCAAAAAGAGCGTCCCATTCGGATTTCCGGGGGGCGCCACTCCAAGCGGGTCAGCCGAAAGGTTAAACGGTGTGAGTGTGATTCATGCGAGAATGAGGAGTCTGCGCGCGCGTCCTACGACTCGTCGGTTCGCCGAGGCGTGCAGTGCCGTTTCTTCGTCCACTTCGGCATCGGACACTGTGTGCCGAGGTGTTCCTCGTGGGTCTTGGGCGGTCAGTGCCGGGTCTCAGTATGAGGTTTTCGGCTTCGTGCCGTCAGCGTACGTCTGGTGAGGTGCGACCTCGTCTGCCTCCGCGCAGTCAGAGTCGAATTGGTTAGGTGCGATGCTCAAGTCGCTAGACACGTTAACGTTAGGCAAGTAGACCAGCCGACCGCGGCTGAGCGCGATAATGTAGATAGAACCGCCACTCTCCCCCCCCCCCCCCCCCCCCGCTGTCATGGCCGCACCGGGCGGTCCCCGCGCGCGTACCACCGATGTTAGGATACTGCAGCTGAACATGCGTAGGTCAGCTGTGGTTACAGGTGAGGTTCATGAACTTATTGGCCATAAGCATCTGGATGTCTTGCTCTTGCAGGAACCAAACTCCAGAACCGAGGGTCAAAATCACGTCATCTTCGGATTAGGGATTGGGATGAGGATCGCGGCAGTGCGCTCGGCTAGGCTGTGGGCTGCGGTGGCGGTCTGTTACCCGTCATTTCATATGACATTCATCTCGCAGCTCAGCACGACCCACTGTACATGTGCGGAAGTGCTGGCACCCGGCTTCTCGTTCTACGTCGTCTCACATTATTTTCAGTGGCGAGACGACATCGAGCAGCACCTCAGGCATCTCGCGATGGTGCTTCATAATCTGAGGGGGCAGAGAGTTATAGTGGCGCTAGATGCCAATTCCTGCTCCGAGATGTGGGGCCCGCAAGGGTCCGACCAGCGAGGAGTCAAGCTCGAGAGGCTTATCGGGGAGTTCGGCTATCATGTAGAAAATGATGTCCAACAACCTCCAACCTTCTGGACGGTTAACGGGTCGTCATTCATCGATGTTACCCTGACGTCTCTCTCCATGAGCCGCTTCGTCGGCAATTAGACTGTAAGGGAAGACTGGACAACGAGCGATCATCGTGCTCTGGACGTTAGGCTGCGGCTCCCGAAGGTTACGGGAAATGATGGGGGATCTGTTGTCAGGCGGTTCAATGTGAACAAGGCCGACTGGGAGCATTTCTCTCTGATCCTGGCTGAACTTTCAGCAAACAGGCTGGAAGGACTCCCTCTGATATCCATCGTAGAGGTCGAAAGAGTGGCGGAGACTCTTACGAGCGTCATAACCGACGCTTGCACCCAGTCGATGCCGAGGAAGAAATTTTTTAGAAAGTCCAATCCGTGGTGGGCAGCAGCTTTAACGAATCTGAAGAGAGACGTGAACCGAAAACGTAGGGCATTCCAAGGAGAACACGATGGTCCGAGACGCCTGGCACTCCGGCTTGAGTACCGCACCTCTTTGCGGATATACAGCCGGAAGGTGAGGAGGACCAAGCGTGATAGCTGAAGAAACTTTGTCTCGTCGTACGGGAACGTGGAGCCCTGGGGCTTCGTATACAAGCACCAGGCAAACAAGCTCTGCGTTGAGAGGGTGCTAAGCACCATCCGGCGTGATGATGATTTCACCAGGAACATGGTAGAAACCGCCAGCTGCCTTCTTGATGTCCACATCCCCGATGACCGTGCAGAAGATGACACTCCTCAGCAGCGGGAAGTCAGAGAGAGTTCCGCCACTGCGCCTGACTCTCCTGACGACCCAGAATTCACAGTTGGCGAGCTTTCTGAAGCAGTCAAATCCCTCAAAAGCGGAAAAGCCCCGGGACTCGATCTAATAGAGGTTGTTGTTCTCAAGAGGGCCTTCGACGTCATCTCCGGTCAACTGGTTCGTTTGTTCAACGGGTGTCTTCGAGCAGGCGTCTTTCCCTCCTCATGGAAGGAGGGTTCCCTTCATGTCTTCCTGAAGGGAGAGGACAAGGACGAGAGAGACCCCAAGTCGTATAGGCCCATTTGTCTCCTCTCCGTACTGGGTAAATTGTTAGAAAAAGTCATCAAGGGACGTCTCGACAGCAGCGTGCTCGCGGACGGGAAGATTTCGAATAGACAATACGGGTTTAGGAAGGGGAAATGTACGGAGGACGCGATAGTAGAAATGCGACGTATGGTAGATACCTCGGCCGGGATTTACACGATAGGATTACTTTTCGATATTTCGGGGGCGTTCGATAACGTGTGGTGGCCCCTTGTGTTGACCGCGTTGAAAGATAGGGATTGTCCGCGAAACCTCTTCAAGGTTATCCAAAATTACTTTAACGATAGGAAAGTAGAGATTTCATGGGGGGCAAATAAGGTTACCAAGCAAGCAACGAGGGGTTGCCCCCAAGGTTCTGTCCTTGGGCCAACGTGTTGGAACCTTATGTTCGACGGGCTTTTGCGCATCTTGGAGGAGATCGCCACGGAGAAATACGTAGCTTACGCCGACGACCTCTTGGTAACGGTGCAAGGAAATTCGCGCGCGGAATTAGAACGTAGGGGACAGGAAATCGTGGATAGAATCATTGGGTGGTGCCGGGACGCGAAATTAGAAATATCGGAAAGAAAAACGGAAGCCATCGTCCTTAAGGCAGATTGGCAGCGTAGGGCTCCAATAGGGGCGAGGGGAGGAGACCGCCCCGATCGCCAACGTAGACCGGATAGGATGCCAAACTTGGCCAATAGGTACCCGATGATCCGTATAGGGAATACTAGAATTCGCTTCAAGGATAGCGTTAGGTATCTTGGTATCCACTTCGACAAGGGACTGGGAGTTAGGACTCGCGTCAACTATCTTAAGGGGATGTGTACGAGGCTTTCTCAGAAATTGGTGGGACTCGCGAGGGCAGCATGGGATTTGCGATATGGGGCGATGGGGAAATTCTATAAGGGAGTGTTCCCTCCAACGGTGAGTTACGCCGCTGCGGGATGGGCTGACTTATGTAAATTCGCGGATACTAGAATCTTGAAAACGGCGCAGCGGCTTGCGCTTATCGCGGCTACCGGGGCTTATAGGACGGCGTCGTATGAGACGCTGTGTGTAATAGGGGGTGCACTTACGGTCGAAATTCTCCTGGAACATAGTAAGGCTCGATACGATGTTAGAGTAGGTTGGGACACCAGGATCAACAATGTGATGATTCCAGCGGGCGGACCAGACGCCGTGGACATCATCAAGGGCGAGGCTCTCAATATGTGGCAGGCTAGGTGGGACTCTTCGACAAAAGGCCGCACCACATACGCCTTCTTCAGAAGCATTCGGGAGAGGATGAACGCGAGCTGGTTCCAGCCAAGCCACTATACGACGCAGGTAGTCTCCGGCCATGGGAACTTCAAGGCGCGCCTCGCGTCACTTGGACTCGTGAACGGAGACGGGTGTGCGTGTGGAGGGTGGGACACGGTGCAGCACATCCTCCTCGAATGTCCCGAGTTCGAACCGCAGAAGGTCGCTCTGCGGGAACAGCTCGGCGGGCGGGATTGGCCATTGGCGGTTCACCACTTGGTGTCCAGCTCCGAGGCCTCTTCCGTCTTCTCCGATTTTTGTTGCGAGGCTTTGTGGCTCAAAGGGTTTGAGTAGAAGAAATAGATAGGCAGGCAGGGACTGCCGAGTGTCTGAATGCCTGGGCAGACCGGCACTCGGAGCATCACTGACAGCTCTCTTATGAGATAGCTCAACAGGCGTATGGTTTCGTGTGTGTGGCTTTGCGTTTGGGTGAGTGAATTAATAACGCGAACGAACAACGTAAGATTTATAACATATACTAACAGTACTAACAAAAATCCGCCATCGCGAAAATACGAGTAGGATGAAAACCCACTCGAAGAATAGGGCGTAGGATTAAGAGGACATGGGATCAAGAACGAGAATACCCCGCGACACAATCATCAAAGGAAGAACAGCAGCAACAACAGCATGGGACTTGAAGGAATGCGAACAACAGCGATAGTAGCGACGAAATGGAGATGGGGGCAAGAACGCGTACTAACACATAATAATAATAATATACAATCGATAGACAGGTAAGCACAAGAGGACAACGGAAGAGTGAGCATGAGGTAAGTCTAGTATATAAGAGCGCGAGGGGTAAAGCGGGAACAGAAGTAAAAGCAAGGGAACGGGACGAAAACAGGGGAATTTGAGAAATAGGGGTCAGAGGGTAACAGAAGGGGGCTGCTCAGTTAGGCAGGCGAGAAATAATTTTAAGACAAATAGAAAAAATTAGTACAGGTAGGAAAGTAGAGTTGCTCCACCTTGAGAGGGTCGAAAACTGCGTGTCTCGATGCTTGCCTAGCCGGAGGGGGTGATGTCGGACACCTCCGGTGGTGGACTACCGGGTCCGCACTACTTCGCGAATCACCCGGGACATCCAGGCGGGCACGAACGCAGCTATACAGGATGGATAGGTCACACGCACAATTACACTTACACAACACACACAGACCCAACAAGAACGCGCACACTTACACATTCAGATAATAACTTCCATTCTCCCATCCTAATTCCTTGTCACTTTCTGGGCCGCGTCCAGGCGGGACGCGAGAGCAGGCCTTCCCGAGGTTCCCCATGAGTGCGCGGGAATGCGTCCGGAAGACCTTCTTCGGGACGTCGGACGGACGGGTCCCCGCATAGCCAAACTGCTCTTTTCGCTAGTCGAACCAGCGAAGGTCAAAGGATTTTTCTATTGCCCCTCCCGGGGAGGTGGACCTTTGAAAGGGGGTAGATGGAAGATCGTCCCGTATGCCCGAAAGGGTGAGGAAGGATAGGTCGAGCGTCGTAAGATGTAAGGCCTGGACACTAATTGTCTTTTTCGTAGTCGCTGTCTTGTGACACTAGTGATATTGGTAAAACTCTGGTAATATTCAATCGATCGTTGGATATGACAGCTAACCGACAACTGTACTATATTGTTGAACAGTCATGAGGTTATAAAGATCGCGGTTAGTTTCGATCGACTTTTGGTTACAGTGACTTTTATTATAATAAGAAAGGGGTAGTGCGAAAATAACAAAGTGCAATTCATTTCAATCATCTTTCGAACAGTGTTTCAACAAATATGTATTTTTTATTATTGTTAAGCCTGTAATTTTTATTTTCCACATCTAACTCTACAACGGAGTCGAAAACGATACCTTTTCTCTTTTACCATAAAATATTCCTCGAATGCAATAATAAGGTTTATTTAGAAACCATTCTCTATTTTTTTTATATAGCTAAGAGAATGGTGTATCATAAACGCGTATTCGGTAATTATTTAAGGGGACCGTATGGTCTAGAAATTTGAAAAAATCGATTTTTTTTTTTCGATATGTCGAAAGTATAGTTCAAGAATATACTGTGAAATTTTCATGCGGAAATTCTCAATATTACAGCTTCTACAGCCCATAACGCAGGTAGAGAGCGGTCCACGCGCTCCTAACGGGTCTAGCGCTAACCGGTAACCTAATCGGAGCGCAGCAGCTGTCCCAATCCTTCTCCGAAAATATATACCTGTATATAGTACATACTATATACCTATATATACTTTTCCCTTCCCCGAAATATACCTATTGTCGAACATTTGTGAGGGAAACGGTCATTTCGCTTTCCCCTGACTTGATCAGTACAACGTTACGTTTTGACGAACCAACATCGAAAATTTTGAAATAAAATATCAGAAAATATGGATAGAAAGCAAGGCCGTGACTCTTCTAGACGACCATCTTCTGTAGGTCGCAAAAGATATTTCAAGGGCAATCGATTCACTATCGAAAATACTACTGATTTTACGAGCACGTCTGCGAAAAAATTAAAAGGCAATGAGGAATTGGAAGTAAACGTTAATCCTACTTTCAATTATTGCATCATCGAATTCAGCATGATATTTTTAACGTTGCAACAGTTGTTGAAGTGTAAAGATTGTAACGGTGCGGTCACTTTTAGCAAAAACGGACAACGTGGTCTAGGATTCAAACTCTCTGTGAAGTGTGAGTGTAAAGAAACTTTTATTTTGTCTTCGCCGTTAATTGATAAGGCATTTGAAATCAACCGTCGACTTGTTCTCGCCCTGAGAATGCTTGGAGTAGGATTTGAAGGCTTGAAAAATTTCTGCGGTCTCATGGATCTTGGACAAGGAATTTGTAAGAGTACATATTACGGCATCGTGGACAATATAAAAATTGCAGCTGAAGCCGTCGCGAAAATCGTTTTCCAAAGAGCATTGAAAGAAGAAGTCGAGTTGAATGTAAAAGCTGGGCGTCCCGCGGATGAACTTTCTGTGTCTGGTGATGGATCGTGGGCGAAACGTGGATTCTCATCGCTTCTCGGTATTGCCTCGTTAATAGGGAAATACAGTAATAAAATTTTAGATGTTGTCGTCAAATGCAGTATATGTCAAGCCTGCTCTCAATGGAAAGGCCAAGAGGATACGATTGAATATGAAGCGTGGTATCGAGAGCATGAAGATCACTGTGACGCAAATCATACTGGAAGTGCTGGCAAAATGGAGGTAGACGGCATCGTGGAAATGTTCAAGAGATCGGAAGAGTTGTACAACGTAAAATACGCGAACTATATCGGAGACGGCGACACGAAAACGTTCAAAGCCTTATTGGACACAAAGCCTTACGGGGATGATTTTTTAGTTTGCAAAAAAGAATGTGTTTTGCATGTTAAAAAACGTTTGTACAAACGTGCTGTTGATGCGAAAAAAAACATGCACAAATAAAGAAAGCAACAAAGAAATTGACAGAAAAAGAAGAGGGAAAAAAGACACAGCGGAAATCGATAAATAAAACACCGAAGCGTCAACAATTGATGAATAAATTATTGCAAGAGCTGTCAACTTATTACGGTCTAGCAATTAGACGTAATTCAGATTCGACTGAAGGGATGAGAAGTGAAATATGGGCAGCATATTATCACAAAATTTCAACAGATGAAAATCCGCAACACTCGTACTGTCCTCCAGGTTCCGAATCGTGGTGCAAGTGGCGTCAAAGTGAGGCTGCAGGTACTTTAGACACCTACGAGCACCCACCTGCTCTGTGCGATGAAGCACAAGAGATATTAAAACCAATTTATGAAGAATTGACAGCAGAGACTTTATTGGAAAGGTGTATTGGCAGTAATACGCAGAACAATAACGAAAGTTTCAATGCTTGCGTGTGGCACCTTGCGCCGAAACATCTGTTTGCCGGAAAAAAAATCATTGATATTGCCACTCACATTTCCGCTTGCATATTCAATGAAGGATTTGCATCCCTATTGAAAATAATGGAGACCATGGGCATAACAATCGGGCCACAAGCGGAGCAACTAGCGCAAAACCGAGACGAGCTGCGAGTATCGAGCGCCAACCGTAGGAGCACGGACAACTCCAAAGAGGCTCGGACAGCTCGAAGAAATGAAAGGAGTGAGGAAATCTTGAATTATGAACGTTCCGAAGGAATCCTATATGGTGCCGGAATCGCGGATTAACTGTAAGTATTCAAAATTTGCTCAATTTTTGAAAATATCTGTACCTCAAACTTTAAACTCATTTATCTCGAAACGACTTTTTTCGGCACTGCGCAGGTGAAAACAAAAAAACTATTCAACCGAATCACTTGAAATTTGGATATGTTGTTCACAACATGTATGGCTATCGTCGGAACTACAATCATAATTTTATTTAAATAATTTCTTATTGTTTATACTAAAAAACTAGTGAAAAAAAAACCCGATTTTACGAATTTTTTTTCAAAAGCGCGCCATTTTGTCAATTTTTAATTTTTTCGATTTGTTCTAGTCCCGACCATAACTGCACTCTTTCTGATTAAGAATCTTCTTGAATTTTGTGTTTCAGATGAGTAGAAGTCTCGGATCGATCTTCACCGTCCGGGTCGGATTTTTCGAGAGGGTCGTCTTCAATGCCAATTATATGATAATAAACACTGTTTTTAAAATTAAAAAAAAATTTTTTTGTATACTTAATAAAGGTAGTAATAAACCCGAAAAGTTAAAACATCGATTTTTAAATTTTTTATGGCAAAAAAAAAATCGTGAAAATAGGTGAAATTTTCGTGCTCTCGACCATACGGTCCCCTTAATATCTTTGTCGTGAGGTTATTAAGATCGTGGTCAGTTTCAACTTTGGGTTAAAGTGACTTTTATATTGAAACGTTTCGTGTGGCGGTGCGCGCAGCGTCACAGCCCCCTCGCCTTGGGATAGGGAGTCACGAGACTGAAAAGAGTTTTGGTGGAGTTTTGAAGGAGGAATCGGACTCGATACGGAAGTAATTGTTCCAAGTTAACGCAAGTGGAATGCACCTTTCTCTCTCTCTTCTTCGTACACAATAACCCTGGGGGGGTTTTTTGTGTTGCCTCAGTACCAATACCAAGCCTATGAGGCAAATGGCCCGATCTTCATCATAGGCATACTAGAATGCGAGAGATCGGTGCTGAAAAGAAAGAGATAAATTAATAAAAACGGTTGGAGTCGTGAAGCGAAATTGTTAGATGTTTTAGTATGGATTTTCTGGACGCTGGATTATGGGAAAAATGATAAATGTTAATTAATTAGCAGGTAAATCAACAACTTAGGGGTCTCGAGGAACGGGCGAGCTACCAGGAGTATAGAAAGGAGATGTGCGAGGCAAGGTGACGTCACACGGCAAGCGCGCGGCTCGCGACACTTCGTCTCTCTCTGTCTCTCGCTCCGTCTTACTCTTCGAGACGTGGTAGTCGAGAACGGCAAATGTATGCGTGCGGCGCTGAGTGTGTAGGTGAGCATGTGCCCTGGACTATGTGTGCGTGAGGCGCTGAGATAGAGATAATGCGTTAGGCGCGTGAAATCAATTTAATATCTATTTTAGCAATGTTTTATGTGATGTTTTGGTAGAAGAACAATTGTGTCGAGATTCTTTTTAGCACCGAAATAATTCCGCTCGTTTGTGTTGTATCACACGAACAAGCGCGCGTGCTGATACAGTAATTCCCAATAATTACTAGGTCGAATTAAGGCAAAGATTACTTGCCGCGATCGCGTGGAGTTGATCGATTAGAGTTTATTGCCGCTCTATAGAAGGAGATTATTCGCGGGTTTGATCAGCGATTAATAGACAATGTTGGCAATTCCAGCCATCGAATGAAGTAATTATTGTCGCGGATCGGTTTTGATGATTCTTGAAGAACCAGAGAAGCTGGTTTGCAAATAAAACTTTAATAAGGGAATTTACGATTTTTGGACCAGCGAGCCTTGGCTCATGAGTTACCTACGTGCTGAGTGTGGGTAACTTAAAATTCAGAGAAGCTGAATATACAAGGCGCGATAAAAACGACAAAATGTAATGGTCGATATTATCTCATGGCTATTAAGAACTTGTGGAGTCCTTTTAGTTCCCTAGTTGCCGAAGCTAGAGCCTGAAGTTCCGGTACACCGGAAATGAAAAAGAATTTATTCAACCGTGTCAATTTCGCATTTCGTGACCTTAGTCCTTCTTTCTTCGTGAGTTCATAGCAGTTATTGCGTCGACATGGTAAATGGCGCTTTAAACGCGTGCGAGGTCAATTATCTATGTGGATTTAAGTTGACAAATATGCGAAGCCTACCTAGCGTCACCCATAAACTATCTAATTTCTAAGGTCGGAAGCCAGTGCAATACTGGGACGTCCCAAAGAAATTAGAGTCCTACTCACGAACTCAGGATGAATTTAGGATGGAGCGAGGCTCAATTGATGATTGAGATCATGCTCGATGCGTGCTGAAGTGACTCACAAGGAAAGGTACTTTGGTGTCCCCCTCCGATTTTGATAATTTTTATATATGTTATAGTCCATCGAAAATTAAGAGACACGTAATTTTTTTTATCGGCTTAAAGTTATTTTTAAGGGGTGAAATCGACCCCCAAAGTTGAGCATGTTTTGCATCTGGTAGAGTGTTTCATATAGAAGCACTTAACCGATCGTAACGAAACCAATTGCAAAACGTTTTTCACGTCAAATAACCTGTATATAATGTTCAACTTCTTATGCACCCCTATTACATGGGGATGATTCACCCCCGAATATCCAGAATTCTTTTGTATAAAAAAAACTTGCAATCCGATTTCAATAAAACAAACGCCATTTTGCAGAGCAAAAAAAATAAAATTGACGTATTTTTGGGTTTTTCTCAGATTAAAAAAATTAAGGGGGTAAAACACCCTTAAAATGTCAAATTTCATTTTGAGCACTGTCCCCTTCCGATTTCAATATTTTTTTAATAAAATGTAGCTTATCGAAAAATAAGACCACCTATTATTTTTATTGGCTCAAAATTATTTTTAAGGCGTGAAATCAACCCCCAAAGTTGGGCATGTTTTGCATCTGGTAGAGTGTTTCATATAGAAGCACTCAACCGATCGTAACGAAACCAATTGCAAAACGTTTTTCACGTCAAATAACCTGTATATAATGTTCAACTTCTTATGCACCCTTACTTACTGCAGGGGGCTGAACCACCCCCTGACATTCATAATTTTTTGTATAAAAGAAAAATTGTCATTCGATTTCAATGGAAAAACCAACATTTTGAAAAGCAAAAAAAAAATTATAGTGAATGTGTCTAGATTTTTCGAATAAAAAAAATTAAGGGGGTAAAACACCCCTAAAATCTCAAATGTCATTTTGCGCACTTAAATGATAAAATTCAATTCAATTGGTCTCATTATCATTGCGTATCGACTTATATGCTAAATAATATTTATTTCGCATGTACATCCGCTGCCCTTCTGACATGCTTCACGTTTATAAAGAAGTGTTGGTATCCGTTCTATTTATATAAGTTTCTATTTTGAACGATTTACGAAAATAAAAAAAAAACTCAAATATCAAAAGAGTCGCATCAGCAATTCACCGCCCAGAATGTAAACAAAGCTGGCTCATGCCTTGCCATATTCTTATTCATATCAAGAACCGCTATAGTGGCTCGACCCCAAGTATTCTTGAAAAAGCCAGTTCGCTCAGGCTAATGTTTGAGGTATATCCGAAAACCAAATAAAAATGCTGTTTTCGTGGTGATGTCAGATCAAACCGCCCACTCAAGATGAAAAAGGTAAAACTGACTTTATATTATTCCAGAAGTTAAGTTGCTGTTCGACTGTTGATCAGTCATTATCGTGTCCGCTATCGTGAATACCGTATTGTTATTAACATGTCCATCAATCCAATGAACGTAATAAGACTGTTGTTTCTTACATTCGAGGTAATGAACATTCCTGACAGTCCTGTTAACAATAATGAAGTGGAATTGAAAGAGAGTTTCGCGGAAATTCTGAAGGCCTCTATGGCAGAGTTCAATCAGTTAGAAATCGTCGAAGATACGACATTAGATTTTCAAGAACCGTTTAGAGATGTCATAGTAGAACCTGTCGAAGATAATGACATCGAATGGGGTCGTGGAGAATCTCCATTAAGCCCTGAAACGTGTACTGACGATGAAGAAGATTTGAGCTACGACTACAAACAAAGAGCTGTTGAGTACTGGAGAAGTGCAAAAACGAAACAAAATAGGAAAATAGAAACAGTCCAAAACCGATTTAAACTCGTTAAATCTGTGCGCCAATTAAGGCGCTGGGCTCAACAAATTAATAAAGGCGGAACTTACAAGGAAAAATTGTCGCGCATTTCTGAATATACAATCGATAATTTAAAAAGCGCCATAGAAGCAGGTCTCATTGTACACGATATCGATCTTCGGAGATGGGCATTACAAGCCCAAAAATTGATTGGGCATGAGAATTTGCGTTTCAGGGCTTCGCCAACATGGATAAAAAAGTTTAAAAAAGTTCATCGAATAACAAGTAGAAAAATAAATAAATTCGTGACAAGAAAGACTCTCGAATCAAAGGACATATTACAAAACGATGCTAATAAATTTGTCTCCGCAGTTCAATTGAAAATTGAGGAATATGGCTTGGAAAATATTTATAATTCTGATCAAAGTGGTTTCCAATTAGAAGTCCATTCAGGGCGAACGTTAACAGAAGAAGGTACAAAACAAGTAGAATGCCTTGTACAATCCGTTTCAGCGACAACCCATAGCTACACCATCCAGCCGACAATATCAGCAGCAGGAAAATTGTTGTCACCTCTTCTGATAATTTTAAAAGAGCCATCCGGGCGGTTGGGGCCAATCGTAGAACGAACCATTTTTCGACCTCCCAATGTTTTTATAAGTGTTTCAAAATCTGGCAAGGCTACATCAGGTACGTTGGTATGTAATATTCAAATATAAAAAATAGATGTGCTATTAATTTTTACATATTGATTTATAGAACATTTCAAAGTATGGCTTCAAGAAGTGTTCTTCCCAAATGTCGGTGAGAAAAGTGTGCTTTTAATAGACTCATGGAGTGGACATTGCCCTAGTGTTGTCACGGAAGTTACACCACATAACAAAGAAATTGTTACAATGATCATACCGAAAGGAACAACAGGGAATATCCAGCCACTTGATGTCTTCGGATTTAGAATTTGGAAAAATTATGTCAGACATTTTTCAGACAGTGTCATGTTACTTGATTATGATTTAAGTCTACATTTACGAAATAATATAATCAAGCTGCAATCTCTAGTACATAATCAATTATCATCTCCGAGGTACGAAAATTTATTTCGATATGCCTGGTTCAAAAGTGGGTACATAGAAGAACGACCTGAGCATTTCGAAAATCCCGTTGAATTCGCTTTTGGTATGTCATCTCAAACACAATGTGAAATTGAAGGCTGCACAAATGTGGCTGTAGTAAGATGTTCATGGTGTAAAAAGTCACTTTGTTTCAAACATTTCTTCGAAGAACATCATTACTGTTCAAAATATAATCATTAAGTTCAGGAATGATAATTGAAACGAAAATTTGAATTGGAATCTATTTTTACTACATGAAAGATTTTAGCGCCTATGTATAACCTATATATATATATTTGTGTACAGACCATGTGTATACAAAAATAAAAAATCGTGAAGCTCACGACCACCGAAGATGTAGGAGTACTCAATTTTTCATATAATTAAAAAGCCGATGTACATGCGAAATAAATATTATTTAGCATATAAGTCGATACGCAATGATAATGAGACCAATTGAATTGAATTTTATCATTTAAGTGCGTAAAATGAAATTTGAGATTTTAGGGGTGTTTTACCCGCTTAATTTTTTTTATTGGAAAAATCTAGACACATTCACTATAATTTTTTTTTGCTTTTCAAAATGTTGGTTTTTCCATTGAAATCGAATGACAATTTTTCTTTTATACAAAAAATTATGAATGTCAGGGGGTGGTTCACCCCCCTGCAGTAAGTAAGGGTGCATAAGAAGTTGAACATTATATACAGGTTATTTGACGTGAAAAACGTTTTGCAATTGGTTTCGTTACGATCGGTTGAGTGCTTCTATATGAAACACTCTACCAGATGCAAAACATGCCCAACTTTGGGGGTTGATTTCACGCCTTAAAAATAATTTTGAGCCAATAAAAATAATAGGTGGTCTTATTTTTCGATAAGCTACATTTTATAAAAAAAATATTGAAATCGGAAGGGGACAGTGCTCAAAATGAAATTTGACATTTTAAGGGTGTTTTACCCCCTTAATTTTTTTAATCTGAGAAAAACCCAAAAATACGTCAATTTTATTTTTTTTGCTCTGCAAAATGGCGTTTGTTTTATTGAAATCGGATTGCAAGTTTTTTTTATACAAAAGAATTCTGGATATTCGGGGGTGAATCATCCCCATGTAATAGGGGTGCATAAGAAGTTGAACATTATATACAGGTTATTTGACGTGAAAAACGTTTTGCAATTGGTTTCGTTACGATCGGTTAAGTGCTTCTATATGAAACACTCTACCAGATGCAAAACATGCTCAACTTTGGGGGTCGATTTCACCCCTTAAAAATAACTTTAAGCCGATAAAAAAAATTACGTGTCTCTTAATTTTCGATGGACTATAACATATATAAAAATTATCAAAATCGGAGGGGGACACCAAAGTACCTTTCCTTGTCAGTATTTCGAATAATTTGAAATTGAGAAAATTGGAGAAAATGAGTGACGAGTCTCCCGTGCACGCCCTTAAATAATGTTTGGGGGCTTGAGGAGAAGCATCCCTTCTCTGATTACTCAGAGTGGTGACAAGTAGGGAGCCTCCATAGTGTAGAGGGAGATTCGTTCTGGTCCGATGGAGATGGACACCCGAATTGGTGGGAAAATAATTATTAGTTGTTGAGAATTGGGGAATATTGAGAAGACCAGCTCGAGTCGCGATGATCAGGCGAATATAGAGTAAAAGGAGGTAATAGAAGTCTCTGCTCTGCCCGAGGCGTGTGCTCACTCGTTGACCGTAGGCTGTCTCTCTCGCGGTGACGTGGGAGAAAAGTGGGGCGCGGGAGCGTAGTGAGCCTCGGCCATCGCGAATAAGGCGTGTCGCTCACCGCATGATAGCGGGATCGATGCGAAGACATGCCCAGCGAGAGAGAAGATCGAGCGCCAATATGGCCGATCGATATCTCGGGAGTAGGAGCGTGCGTCGAGCGATACCTCCTGCGCGCACGTGTGATCTTGTTAATGGGCAGCGCGAGCTGTCTCGTTACAATATATATAGATAGAAGAGTGATAATGCAAAAATAAAGTGTAATTCAATAAATAAACTTTTGCATAATGTCTAAATAAATAACTTTTTTTATTAACTCTAGCCCCAACAATCCATTTTTCTGAACGTAAACTCTAGAACGGAGTCGAAAACGGTGCTTCCTTTCTTTTACCATAAAATGTCCCTTGCATGCAATAATAACTTTTATTTGTAAACTACTGTCTTCGTTTTTATATAACTGAGAGCAAAAATTAGATTGAAAAAAAAATTTCGGCCGAAGTACTTGGCGAGTTTGTAATCATAAGTGATATATTATGTAAATTAAGCGAAAAAACTCACCAAGTACATCTGCCGATTTTTTTTTCAATCTAATTTTTGTTTGAAATCTTTTTTGTATCAAAATTTTTTCTCATAATTATTTTTTATTCTTATTCTTGTTGTGTAGAACAACTGTATTTTCAATTCATTGAAAGTGTTTTTATTGGATTTTAATAGGTTTCAATATATTTGACTATTAATACTTTTATCATTTTTATTTATTTAATAACTTTTTGTGAAGTTTAGACTTAATTTTTGGGCAGGTTTGAATTGGCATCTTTTGTGAAATTATGATTCGATTGATAATTTTTTGAGAGACTCATAACTTTTTGTGAGTTTCTAATTTATTGAGAACATTTTTGTGGGGTTCTCCTATCGTTTTTTGAGAGATTAGAGAATTAGAGAATTTTTGCAAGGTTGGTTTTCTTGGGAGAAAATCTCTTTTATAACTTTTAGTGAAGGTTTTGTGTCGAAACTGAGATTTTTTACCAGTTGGATTTATCTGTTGTTGCCTTTATGTAATGAAGTTTAATGTTCATTTTTACATCATATTAATTATTACGGCAAGAAAATAAATTTTTGATAAAAAATGTTCAGGGATTAGACGGTTTCAATAGAAAAGTTAATGAAAGCTATTTGACGATCTTTGCAAATGCACACGACAATTAGATCAAAGTTATATTTTATTAATTTGTGTTTGCAGCTGCGTTTAATGAAAAATATATGCAATCGCTCCCATTGCATATATTTTCAAAGCAATTTATTCTATTTTAATTATGCGGTCCTGTTGAAGGCAGAAGCAATAGTATCAACTGCATATTTATTTGATCTATGTAAGTCGACAAATGATTTGAGTACGTATACGATAATGTGAACTTTTTAAATTATCTCGCTAAGGAGATCTTCATTTTGTATAATTCATTATACGTTAGATTCAAAGCTCAGAGTTGTTCTACCGATTACGGATACTTTGCTTATGATAAAACATTGTATAATATTGAAAAAGAGAATTATACGGAGAACAACATCTGATTACGAAAGAAAAAATTATGTCGTTGAATTCACTACATCTTTCAATATTTTATATAATTGTAACGTTCGTACATTTCGGTGGCACTATTGAATCACAGATTGCATTGAATCAATGCTGACTTTCTTTGATTCAATTAGATTCTTTTTTCAGTGAACGAAAGATATTAGTACTTAATGAGAAAAAGTAATGTCTTAAAATCGGAGCTCTCTCCAAAACTATGTAACTGTCACATCAGCATCTTATCATTTTTTCTACTTTCGCTCGAAAATGATGACATAAATGATATCGATTTTTCTTGATTTTGCAACAAGATATGTTAGTACTTCATGAAAGAGTAATTTTCTCGAAATCTGAGACTCAACCTCTATAAAAGCAACCTCTATACAATTTTGTAAAAGGCCTAAATTTTGGGAGAATTGCTTTTTCATGAAGTAGTAATATATTTTGTTGAATCGCCAAAAAAAATCCAGTTCTTTATGTTATAATTTTCAGGCGAAAGTAGAACAAATATTATTAGAGGAGAAGGAGAATTACTTTATGATTAAGTATACTAACATCTTCTGATACAACACCGATAAATGAGCATTTTTCATCATGGTTTTCAGCCGAAATTACAAAAAAATATTGAAAAGTCACTTGAGCGCTCTGGAAAATTTTCATTTCAAGCATGCAAATTTTGGCTGAATTACTTCTTTACATGTACTAACATTTTTTGGTTGAGGCCCGAAAAAAAATTATCGTTTTTTTTAACCACCCCAATAAATATAGTAAGAAAAAAATTGATGGGTAAAAGTTTGCAAAAACAACCGCTTGAGCGACTAAACTGTCAACGAACGGAGATGAGTGGAAAAAATCGATTAACTATTGATTTATTTCAAATAAGTTTATCCAATTAGCTAACTGTTAATTGAAACGAAAAATTGAATTAAGGCGAGAAAAGATTAATTAAAATACAAATTTTTCACATGAATATGAAATAACCTTTCACTTGAAAAATATGGCACTCTTACATTCTAAACGAAAGAATTTTCATTTCCAATATATATTGATTAGTCGGTACTTATAAAATTAATCTGCATCAATCGGAGTTTTTCTAAGCGTATTCCTATTACACGGGACATATTGGGATCTACTACGGGTTACTATCGTGTAGCGACCATGCTGCTTCGTTACGCCATTGCGGGCTGCCATCGTGCACGCAGCGTGGCGTTTCGATATGATACAATGAGTAATAGCGGTGACGGCACGGAGTAGGCTCAGTGCCGCTACGTGATACTCTAACGTGCAGCAACGGTGATGCCAACGTAGCGTTCCGGTGAATTCAGTGCCGTTACTGCGAGCGGTCACCGTGCAGGCACTGGGAAGCCTCCTGACGCCGCTAGGTTTAGCCACTGTGCCAGCACCGTGCAGTGTTGGGAGCATCGGAGTTCTCGCTACGAGACGCTCCCGTGTCGTTACCGCGCCGTAACAATGATCGATACGAACATAATACGTGGCGGCACGGTGTCAGCACGCAGTGCCGTCCCGCAGTGCCGTCAGAAATCAGTCATGTTCGGACACACATTACTGATTTCTGACGGCACGCGGGCCGTGCCGTGAGGTCACAGTGTCGTCATCGTGCCGAAACTCTTAATTCCAACGGCATGAATTTGTATCTGGGTTAATTTACATAATGTATCGGTCATGGTGACAACCTCGCCAAGTACTTCGGCCGAAATTCTTTTTCATCTATTTTTTTTTCGTTTGCAATTTTTTTTGCTTCGGACTCTTATTGATACAGAGTTTTATTTTCATTCTGGTTGGTAAAACAACTGCATTTTCGAACTTGATTCTTTTCGCTGTCAATATGCAACATTATTTGAAGATTTTATGTCACACGGTAAAGCCTCCCGTACTTGGCCACACATATTTTAGTATAGCTCAATTTATTTTA
This sequence comes from Rhimphoctona megacephalus, assembly GCA_963989365.1. Classification (NCBI taxonomy): domain Eukaryota; kingdom Metazoa; phylum Arthropoda; class Insecta; order Hymenoptera; family Ichneumonidae; genus Rhimphoctona; species Rhimphoctona megacephalus. Next base: position 363,645 of record OZ022414.1, read on the forward strand.
TAACTTTTTGCGAAACAAATCCTTAGCTTTTCGCGAGGATTAACTCATTTTGTTTTTTGTGATTAGAATTTATTTGATACATTTTTTGAGAGTGGTCACTTTTCTTACTTTTTGATAGGATTTGATTTTCTCAGGGATTTTTGAGCGAAAAGGTTTTTGCAGTGCATGCATATTCGTGGAAAAATATGGGAACGGCGGTCAACAAATGTACTTGTCCAGGTTTTTTCCGCGAGGAGGATTTTTATGCATGATATGATTCGTTTTTTCTCGTTCTTTTCAAACATCTCGCTTTATATAGATTAAAAAAGTTTATATTGGGAAATTATCGCTTTTTCATTTCCAAACCCTGACCCCTTCTACTTCGAGTCAGGTTTTTCCCCATGAAATAAAGGGACACGTGTTTTGGAATTTTCAATTTGGCATTTTTTTAATTCTCGAGCCAGTCAATTTTTTTTAATATTTCGCTTTACCTTTCTGGAATCAGACTAAAATAAGTCGGGAACTGGGAGTCTGATACAAAAATTTACAAAGCTTTTGAGGATTAGATTAGAGTCAGTCAGAATTTTTTCATAGAATTTGTAGCTATTTGAATTTGTGGCTATCAAAGAAACATATTAAATAGCAGTATCGCCTTGTTATATTTGTAAATTTGTGGTAAAAAATATTACGCTTATTTCAGCTTGTTGATAAAAGTGGAGCAATTTTTTTCGAAATTTTTCGTTTTTGATTAATGACAAAATAAAAAACCAGTTTCACGTATGTTTAAGGAAAACATATCCAATCTATTGTGAAACAGGTTTACGCATTTTTTTATTCTTATTTTTATTAACAAGGTGGAATCATGATTATTTTTCAATACCATTGAAGAAGTTACTACCATGAAAATAAAAAGTTACAACTATTTCAATATTCTCATTGAATATAGAAAAGTTCAAACAGTATGTAATGGGAACTCCAAAACAATATATTGAACAAAGTGGACAAACTCAGACCAGGATCTTACCCAAGGGAATGAAATGAGTTTAGTTGTATTAGTCACATTAGCTTTGAGCAAATTTTGATACCATCAAAATCAAGAGCGACTGTACAGGAAAGCCTTTGGAATAAAACTTTTTCAATTTATTATGCCATAATCAGAGCTAAAAAGTGGAAATACTTAGTACACATGTCTCCTCTTCACAAAATGTTCAAAGTTTGTAGATATCGGCTACATTCCAATGATACAAATTTTGATACTATCAGAAGAAGAAGAGCACCCGAAGATTTTCTGAAACAACTTTTGAAATTTTTTATGCCACAACTAAAGTGGAAATGTGAAAAAACGTAGTGCACTTAAAGCACAACAAAATTCAGAAAATTTGGATGTATTTATTGCGTTCCGAGGACAGAAATTTTAATCCCATCCAAAAATGACCAGCCGAAGACTTTTTGTAATAAATTTTTCAATTCATAATGCACAATCAGAGACAGAAAGTGGAAATATTTGGCGCACATGTCGCTTAACAAAATGTTAAAAGTTTATAGGTATCGGCTACATTCCCATGATACAAATTTTGATATTTCTAACAATAATGACCGTGAAAGCCTCAAAACTAGAACATACAGATATTTTAATATTATCTTTGAATTTTGAAAAGTTCAGAAAGTATGTTATGGATATTTTAAAACAATAAATTCAACAAAGCGGGCAAACTTAGATCAGTACTATGCCCAAGAAAATGGATCGAGTTGAGTTGTACCAGTAGCATTATGTTCGTGCAAATTTTCGTACCATCACAACCAGAGCATCTGCAGAGCAAATCTTTTTGACAATATGTTTCAATTCATTATGCCATAATAGGAGCCAAAAAGTAGAAATACTGAGCATACATGTTGCTCCAGGAAATTTCCAAAGTTTGTAAGTATACGTTGTGTTCCAATGAAACAAATATTTATACTTCCAGAAAAACAGGAACCAAAGACTTTCTGACAATTTTTTGAATTAATCATGCCACAACTTAAGCATACCACACATTGGGCTCAATAAAGGTTATGAATTTTGCATGTAGCCATTACTTTTCGAAGCCAAATTCTAATCCCATCCGAAAATGAGCAACCGAAGAATTTTCATAATAAAACTTTCAAGTCCTAATAATGCCACTATTCGAGCAAAAAAGTGGCAATATTTGGCACACTTGTCACTTCATAGATATTTCAAAGTCTGTACGTATCTGTTGCAATTCAATGATACAAATTTTGATAATATTAGTAGAAACACATCAGAAGACTTCCTGAATCCATTTTTCAAAATTTATTATGCTACAACTAAAGTGGGGAAGTGAAAAAATACAGCTCAATAGAGCGGAATGAAATTCTGAAATTTTGCATATATTCATGGCGTTTCGAAGACAATAATTGTGATCCTATTGACAAATGGGCAACCGCAGAATTTTCATAACAAAATTTTTAATTCATAATGCTACAATCGGAGCCAAAAAGTGGAAATACTTGGTACATTTATTGCTTTACAGAATTTCCAAAGTCTGTAGGTATCCGTTGCAATTCAATGATACAAATTTTGATAATATCAGTAAAAAAACATCAGAAGACTTCCTGAAACAATTTTTGAAAATTTATTATGCTACAACTAAATTAGGGAAATGAAAAAATGTAGCGCACATTTGGCCCAACAAAATTCTGAAATTTTGCATGTATGCATGGCATTCCTAAGCCAGCAATTCTTAACCCATCGACAAATGAGCAATCAAAGAATTTCCATAACAAAATTTTCAATTCCTAATGCCATAATCAAAACCAAAAAGGGAAAATACTTGGCACATCTGTCGCTTCACAGAATTTTCAAAGTCGGTATGTATCCATTACAATTCAATTATACAAATTTTGATAATATCAGTAAAAACACATCGGAAGACTTCCTGAAACAATTTTTCAAAATTCTTTATGCTACAACTAAATTAGGGAATTGAAAAAATATAGCGCACATTGGGCCCAACAAAATTCTGAAATTTTACATGTATGCATGGCATTCTGAAGCCAGCAATTCTTAATTCATCGACAAATGAGCAATCGAAGAATTTTCATAACAAAATTTTCAATTCCTAATGTCATAATCGAAACCAAAAAGGGAAAATACTTGGCACATCTGTCGCCTCACAGAATTTTCAAAGTCTGTAGGTATCCATTGCAATCCAATTATACAAATTTTGATAATATCAGTGAAAACACATCGGAAGACTTCCTGAAACAATTGCTTAAAATTCATTAAGAGTCGCGGTAGCGACTCGAGACAAGTACATTTACAAGCGAGTGCTACAAGACACTTTTACAGGAAGCAGCACGATTCTACCTTTTTTCAAAAATTGTTTCTTTAATATTTATTAAATAACAGCGTTTTGGAGGACTATTCAAGTTCACGTATTTTTTTTTTTTTTTTCTTTCGATCGCGACTAATTAGAACCTCGTAGCTTAAAGCGTATTGATAATATTAATTTTTTTTTTAATCGTTGCTCCGAAAAATTGAGCATTTTTTCGCACACATTTTTGATGCTCAACTATTTTTTGCGTAGTCACTGTCTAGTGATACTAGTGATATTGGTGAAAATTCTGGTGACATTCGATCGATCGTGCATGTGACAGCTGACCAATATTCTTTCTTAATAGTCGTGAGGTTATAAAGATCGCGGTCAATTTGAAATTTTGGTTAGAGTAGCGTTTATAGATAGATAGATAGACGAGTAAAGAGTGACTTTTATTATTATGGATAGAAGAGTGATAGTGAGAAAATAAAATTTGATAATAAACTATTGAACAGTGACTAAATAAATAATCAAGAGACTCGGTAGAGTCTCGGGACAAGTACATTGACAGCTCTGTCGTCTGCTGGCCCGAGGCTCGCCGAGACTATACTTTCTCGAAACAAAACTTTTCGCGGTGGTGGGGGTAAAATTGTCACATCATTTTGTTCGTTTTCGAAGCTCACGAGTCGTTTGAGGCCTTGAAAATTGAACTGGAGATTCATTAAGAAATTATCTTTCGAATGAGCCCAAATTTAGCACGATCGGTGACGTAAATGCTGAGAAAAAACTTTGCACGGGCTCAAAATCACGCAAAAGTCACCTACACATTCAAGAATCAGACGTGTCTGTATACAACACCAAAGCCGGCTGAAAGTGTCTCTCGAGTTTCTGATTGGTTGATTCTGACGACACCCATATATATATAACACTATCAAAGGCCTCATGTCCTCGCGGCTAACTTCACGGCGCTGTCGCAGACCGACGTCACATGAGACTTCCTTCACCTCGTCGCTATATATATATATACCGAACCGCGGAAAGTTTGACAGGTCGAGTGTTGTTATTATCTCTGAATAAAACGATTCACCGTGGTGGGAGTAAAAACTGAAATTCATTTTCTTTAATTACGAAGCTCAGGAGGCATATGATGATTTGAAAATTGAACTGGAGATTTATTACGAAAAAATACTTCGATTGAGCCTTAAATCAACACGATTAATGCCGTATTTGCTGAGAAAAAACTTTGCACAGGCTCAAGATTATGCTGACATCGAAGTATTGGCATGTCTGTATACGACACAATGAAAGGCCTCTTGACGCCTTCCGAGCTTGTGATTGGCCATTCCGTTTCATCTTTCTCTACCTATACCACGCAAAGTCTGAACGGAGTTTTCGAAGTGAGAATGAGTGCTTATACGTGCGACGTGTTTGTGGATAAATTCGGGAAAAAAATTATTTCGCGATCTGTGAATAAATAAATAGTTCGAAGTACCCATACCGCGGAAAGTCTGAACGGAGTTTTCAAAGTGAGAAGTTCTTATGCGGGACGTGTTGTGGATAAATTCGGGGAAAAAAATTATTTCGCAATCTATAAATAAATTTATTCACAAATCGCGAAATAATTTTGGATCGTACGCGTACGATCCAAAAATGATTTCTTTAATATAAATTCAATGACAGCAATTTAGAGTTTCATTCAAATTCACGTATTTTTTATTTTTTTCCCCCTTTCGATCGCGACTAATTAGAATCTCGTGGCTTAAACAGTATTGAAAATATTAATCTTTTTTCACGAACATTTGTGAGGTTATAAATATCGAGGTTAGGTTCAATCGACTCTTGGTTACAGCAATAATAAGAAAGTGATGGTGTGAAAATAGTGAAGTGCTTTTAATCAACTTTCGAACAGTGCTGAAATGAATGTACATTCTTTTATTATTGTTAACCCTGCAGTTTTTATTTTCCACACTTAACTCTTCGACGGAATTTCTCTTTCGCGATTAAATGTTCCTCGTATAAGATTTCTTGAGAAATCGTTCTTTTCGTTTCTTTGATAAATATGAAAAAATAGCAAAAATCCCCTCCCGGGGAAAAAAACCTGGACAAGTACAATGGTGGTCCCGCGTTTCCCTATGATATCACAAAAAATCCAAAACCCCACTTAAATTTTTTTTTTTTAATGTTTACTAATTTTATTCATATCCCGGATGGAAACCAACCATATAAATCACGAAATATCCGGCCAAAAAACCAGACTTCACAATAAATGTTACTTTAAATTTATTTCCACAGAACAAAACAGGAATCAAAACATTAAAAAATCAGCGTTATCAAGATGAGGAAAATACCACTTATAATTGGTGTGTAAGAAGTATCAAGAGTCTAGAAAAAAATGAAAAAAGGTCACCATCTAAGTTATGTGCAGCAGTAAAATTTATGATATCAGTACTAGGACAAGCATTTCTTTGGTGACTGAGAAGATATTAATATGGATGTACCGGCAACGTAGGGCATGCAGTTGGTGCATTGCTTCTGGGATCTCCTAAGTTGAGTAGCTACTTTTGTTTTGGCTATGGCGCGACCAATGTTGCCAAATAGTATTTACTTATATGACCTAATGAAACAACATTGCCTGCGCCGTGGCTAAAACAACGAAAAACAAGCAGGAACAGGAAGTTTCGCATAAGAACTCGTGCTTTTGTAATGTTAAAAAAAAAACTTTAATTTATGTCCGTACATGATAGCACAGTTTTGTTTGATTGGTAATAATTTGATGAACGTTCACCACCGTACGTTGAGCGTATACGCACAGAGTACTTGTCCGGCCCATAACTTTTTATTAAAATTGCTCATTCCAGTAAAAATTAGGGGTCTCTCTCAAAAGTCAAGGGTCATAAATACGCACTTTTTCATTGTTGGTATTGTCTTATTTAGTTTTTATTGTTTTTATGATTAATCCCGCATAACGGTTTAAATTCTCTTTTTCAAAACATAAAGGGCTATTTTGATAGCTGGCGCCCAAGAACGTCAAAATGAAACGAACGGAGGGGGATTATTTTGTGTGAAATTTGCGTGATCTTAAAACTGGATACAAATTTGACGGTGCATTCATAGCCTGCATTGATCTTTTGACCATTCACCAGTGGTTACTTAGATCTTCTACTAATAAATAGTAGCTTTCCAAAGTATAATAACTTTCATGGCTGGCAATAGTAGTTTTCGAAAGTATGATACGCTACATTGCTGGCAATGGTTTACTGAGTCGCATCTTCAGAAATTTCATAACTGAATACACCTTATGTTAATGTAATTTTATGATGACTAAGAACACCATTTTATTTCGATTGAATCGACGTCGAATGTTGTGTATGATACAAGGCCATACTGAAATTTGCAGAAGAATTGATTTTCTTATAAATTTCTGACAGCCAAAAGCAACGCACGCAACGAAAAGCACTTCCAATTTGATTTTCACTTGAATGAGCAATTTTAATAAAAAGTTATGGGCCGGACAAGTACTCTGTGCGTATACGCTCAACGTACGGTGGTGAACGTTCATCAAATTATTACCAATCAAACAAAATTGTGCTATCATGTACGGACATAAATTAAAGTTTTTTTTTTAACATTACAAAAGCACGAGTTCTTATGCGAAACTTCCTGTTCCTGCTTGTTTTTCGTTGTTTTAGCCACGGCGCAGGCAATGTTGTTTCATTAGGTCATATAAGTAAATACTATTTGGCAACATTGGTCGCGCCATAGCCAAAACAAAAGTAGCTACTCAACTTAGGAGATCCCAGAAGCAATGCACCAACTGCATGCCCTACGTTGCCAGTACATCCATATTAATATCTTCTCAGTCACCAAAGAAATGCTTGTCCTAGTACTGATATCATAAATTTTACTGCTGCACATAACTTAGATGGTGACCTTTTTTCATTTTTTTCTAGACTCTTGATACTTCTTACACACCAATTATAAGTGGTATTTTCCTCATCTTGATAACGCTGATTTTTTAATGTTTTGATTCCTGTTTTGTTCTGTGGAAATAAATTTAAAGTAACATTTATTGTGAAGTCTGGTTTTTTGGCCGGATATTTCGTGATTTATATGGTTGGTTTCCATCCGGGATATGAATAAAATTAGTAAACATTAAAAAAAAAAAATTTAAGTGGGGTTTTGGATTTTTTGTGATATCATAGGGAAACGCGGGACCACCATTGTACTTGTCCAGGTTTTTTTCCCCTGGAGGGGATTTTTGCTATTTGATATCACTTCTTTTTCCTATAGTATTTTCATATATTTCGCTTTATATAGGCTCCAATAGAGTCTGCATATAACAAAAAAACTTACAACGTGTTTGCATCATTACATCATCGATTTATTTGAATGACAGGGATCAGTACTGCTCACACTACTAATTCGACATAAGAGAATGAGACAAATTTTCTACCATAAATTCATTGTTATTGAGGTTGCATAAATATAGGAGCGTTTCGTTCCTGTGATAAGAAAAAAGTTATAATGTTTTCAAAAGGGTTAACTACAAACTCGAAGTATTTTCGAGATGTTAGTAATTCGTTGATAGGTTATTATTCGATTATAGCTTGGCAGGAAGGTATTATAGAAGAGACCTCAAGTACCAATTTTTCCCCAAGGAAAAAATTCAGAAAATTAAATACTTTATCATTAGCTTTCAAGTTGTGTATTAGAATAAGGCATTCAGGGGCGAAAAGGCAGCGAGGATATTAGTAATTTCGGTCTAAGCTATAAATAGATAATTATATTTAACTTTACTGGCAGGAGCCTCAGAATTATTATTCTTTCAAAGATGAAATGACGGAAGAATATGATGCATCATCTTTGATTCACAAATTGTTTTATAAACCATAGAAAAAAATTAGATAAAAAAAAAAATTAGGCCGAAGTACTTGACGAATGTTTTTTCACTTAATTCACATAATGTATCGGTCATGGTGACAAATTCGTCAAGTACTTCGGGTAAAATTCTTTTTCATCAAATTTTTTTTCGTTCGCAATCTTTTTTTGCTTCGGACTCTTATTGATACAGAGTTTTTATTTTCATTCTGGTTGGTAAAACAACTGCATTTTCGAACTTGATTCTTTTCTCTATCAACATTCAACATTATTTGATGATTTTATGTCACACGATAAGGCTCCCATATTTGGCCACATATATTTTAGTATAGCTCAATTTATTTTATAACATTTTGCGAAACCCAACCTTAGCTTTTCGCGAGGATGAACTCATTTTATTTTGTGTGATTTGAATTTATTTGATACATTTTTTGAGAGTTGTCACTTTTCTTACTTTTTGATAGGATTTGATTTTCTCAGGGATTTTTGCGAGAAAAGGTTTTTGCAGTGTATGTATATTCGTGAAAAAATATGGGAACGGTGTCCAGGTTTCTTCCGCAAGGGGGATTTTTATGCATGATATAATTCGTTTTTTCTCGTTCTTTTCAAACATCTCGCTTTATATAGATTAGAAAAAGGTTATATTGGGAAATTATCGCTTTTTCATTTCCACACCCTGACCCCTTCTACTTCGAGTTAGGTTTTTTCCCCATGAAATAAAGGGGCACGTGTTTTGGAATTTTCAATTTGGCATTTTTTTAATTCTCGAACCAGTCAAATTTTTTTGACATTTCGATTTACCTTTCTGGAATCAGGCTAAAATAAGTCGGGAACTGGGAGTCTGATACAAAAATTTACAAAGCTTTTGAGGGCAAGATTAGAACAGTCAGAACTTTTCCATAGAATTTGTAGCTATTTGAATTTGTGTTTATCAAAGAAACATATTAAACAGCAGTATCTCCTTGTTATATTTGTAGATTTGTGGTAAAAAATATTACGCTTATTTCAGCTTGTTGATAAAAATGGAGCGATTTTTTTCGAAATTTTTCATTTTTGATTAATGATAAAATAAAAAAACCAGTTTCACGTATGTTTAGAGAAAACATATCGAATCTATTGTGAAAAAAGTTCACGCATTTTTTCATTCTTATTTTTATTAACAAGGTGGAATCATGATTATTTTTCAATACCATTGAAGAAGTTACTACCATGAAAATAAAAAGTTACAACTATTTCAATATTCTCATTGAATATAGAAAAGTTCAAATAGTATGTTATGGAAACTCCAAAACAATATATTGAACAAAGCGGACAAACTGAGAACAGGATCGTACCCAAGAGAATGAAATGAATTTAGTTGTATTAGTCACATTAGCTTTGAGCAAATTTTGTTACCATCAAAACCAGAGCAACTGTAGGGGAAAGCCTTTGGAATAAAACTTTTTCAATTTATTATGCCATAATCAGAGCTAAGGAGTGGAAATACTTAGCATACATGTCTCCTCTTCACAAAATGGTCAAAGTTTGTAGATATCGGCTACATTCCAATGATACAAATTTTGATACCATCAGAAGAAGAGCACCCGAAGACATTCTAAAACAACTTTTTAAATTTATTATGCCACAACTAAAGTGGAAAAGTGAAAAAACATAGTGCACTTTAAGCCCAACAAAGTTCAGAAAATTTGGATGTATCTATTGCATTCCGAGGACAGAAATTTTAATCCCATCCAAAAATGAGCAGCCGAAGACATTTTGTAATAAATTTTTCAATTCATAATGCCACAATCAGAGACAGAAAGTGGAAATACTTGGCGCACATGTCGCTTCACAAAATGTTAAAAGTTTGTAGGTATCGACTACATTCCCATGATACAAATTTTGATGCAAATTTTGATATTTATAACAATAATGGCCGTGAAAGCCTCAAAACTAGAACTTACAGATATTTTAATATTATGTTTGAATTTTGAAAAGTTCAGAAAGTATTTTATGGATATTTTAAAACAATAAATTCAACAAAGCGGGCAAACTTAGATCAGTACTGTGCCCAAGAAAATGGATCGAGTTGAGTTGTACCAGTTGCATTATCTTCGTGCAAATTTTCGTACCATCACAACCAGAGCATCCGTAGAGCAAATCTTTTTGAAAATATTTTTCAATTCGTTATGCCACAATAGGAGCCAAAAAGTAGAAATACTGAGCACACATGCTGCTCCAGGAAATTTCCAAAGTTTGTAAGTATATGTTGCGTTCCAATGAAATAAATTTTTATACTTTCAGAAAAAAAGGAACCAAAGACTTTCTGACAATTTTTTGAATTAATCATGCTACAACTCAAGCATACCACACATTGGGCTCAATAAAGTTTATGAATTTCGCATGTTGCCATTACTTTTCGAAGCCAAATTTTAATCCCATCCAAAAATGAGCAACCGAAGAATTTTCATAATAAAATTTTCAAGTCCTAATAATGCCACTATTCGAGCAAGAAAGTGGAAATATTGGGCACACTTGTTACTTCACAGATATTTCAAAGTCTGTACGTATCTGTACGACGCTGAAGTTTGCAACGTTGGAGTCCAACGAAATGAACGAAAAAAAATGTTTGTAATTCACCAATTTTTTATTTCACGAATTATTGGTGTAGGTTGAAAAACTACGAATTGCAAATTCGGCAGGGAACAAAATTGGAGAATTACTGGACTTATTGGAGTTTTTTTAGATCATTTCGTTGGACTCCAACGTTGCAAACTTCAGAGTCATGTATCTGTTGCAATTCAATGATACAAATTTTGATAATATCAGTAAAAACACATCAGAAGACTTCCTAAAACAATTTTTCAAAATTTATTATGCTACAACTAAAGTGGAGAAGTGAAAAAATATAGCTCAATAGAGCCGAATGAAATTCTGAAATTTTGCATATATTCATAGCGTTCCGAAGACAATAATTTTGATCCCATTGACAAATGAGCAACCGCAGAATTTTCATAACAAAATTTTTAATTCTTAATGCCACAATCGGAGCCAAAAAGTGGAAATACTTGGTACATTTGTTGCTTTACAGAATTTCCAAAGTCTGTAGGTATCCGTTGCAATCCAATGATACAAATTTTGATAATATCAGTAAAAAAACATCAGAAGACTTCCTGAAACAATTTTTCAAAATTCATTATGCTACAACTAAATTAGGGAATTGAAAAAATGTAGCGCACATTGGGCCCAACAAAATTCTGAAATGTTGCATGTATGCATGGCATTCTGAAGCCATCGACAAATGAGCAATCGAAGAATTTTCATAACAAAATTTTCAATACCTAATGCCATAATCGAAACCAAAAAGTGAAAATACTTGGCACATCTGTCGCTTCACAGAATTTTCAAAGGCTGTAGGTATCCATTGCAATTCAATTATACAAATTTTAATAATATCAGTAAAAACACATCGGAAGACTTCCTGAAACAATTTTTCAAAATTCATAATGTTACAACTAAAGTGGTGAAGTGAAAAAATAGAGCGCATATTGAGCCAAACAAAATTCTGAAATTTTGCATATATTCATGGCGTTCCAAAGACAATAATTTTGATCCCATCGACAAATGAGCAACCGAAGAATTTTCATAACAAAAGTTCAATTCATAATGCTAAAATCAGAGGCAAAAAGTAGAAAACTTGATACATTTGTCGCTTCACACAATTTCCGAAGTCTGTAGGCATTCGTTGCAATCAAAAGATATAAATTTTGATAATATCAGAAAAAACACATCGGAAGACTTTCTGAAACAATTTTTTAAAATTCATTATGCTACAACTAAAGCGGGAATGTGAAAAAATATAGAGCATATTGAGCCAAACAAAATTCTGAAATTTTGCATATATCCATGGTGTTCGGAAGACAATATTTTTGATCCCATTGACAAATGAGCAACCGAAGAATTTTTATAACAAAATGTTCAATTCATAATGCTACAATCGGAGCCAAAAAGTGGAAATACTTGGTACATTTGTCCCTTCACAGAATTTCCAGAGTCTATATGCATTCGTTGCAATCCAAAGATACAAATTTTGATAGGATATGGAGTATATACCGCCATAGTCTTTTGACATAAAGATATATTATACGAGCCATTTTGACATAAAGATATATCATTACTTACTACGGTTATCATCCAGATGCATCCATATATATCCAGATGCAGGTTGACAGTGTATTTGTCTATTAATTCATCAAATACGAGATGATTCTACACCATATTTTGGATAGAAAAACGACGTCGAAAATCTTTTGAAATGGACCAACAATTATCATGCAAGGATCATTTTATGATGTACAAATCTTATTATGGCAAGCGAGGAACATTTTATAATAAAGAGGAAAGAGACCAATAAAATAAATTGTCAACGGTGTAGAGTTAAAAAAAATATTTATTAGACACTGCTCAAAGCTCGGCATGATAATAACAAACTTTGCCGCATATACATTTTTTGACACTCATTATTAGTTTTATAGTTTCTTTTCCAAATTTACATCGATTCACACCAATCATGATTAACAGTTCAACGTATACCATTTCATAGTTATCAAAGAAACGAAAAGAATGATTTCTCAAGAAATCTTGTACGAGGAACATTTAATCGCGAAAGAGAAATTCCGTCGTAGAGTTAAGTGTGGAAAATAAAAACAGCAGGGTTAACAATGATAAAAAAATACATATTCATTTCAGCACTGTTCGAAAGTTGATTAAAAGCACTTCACTATTTTCACACCATCACTTTCTTATTATTACCGTAACCAAAAGTCGATCGAACCTAACCATGATGTTTATAACCTCACAACTGTCCGTGAAAAAACATTCATATTTTCAATACTATTTAAGCCACGAGATTCTAAAATTAATTAAAACATTAAAATAATTTATCCGTTAGCTTGTACCAACTAAATCTGACTTCGTTGCTTGTACGCCCCACACTTGGTTATGTCAAAACTCTGTCCAGATTTCCGCTGTGTCGGTACATGTCCATTCGCGACAAAAAAATTCATGAAAAATAATGGGTCATTTCCGGCTGCAAGAGACCTTTGACGGTGTTATGTAGAGCCACGTTGAAAAAACCAACCTATCAGAAACTCGCGAGCGGCTTTGAGCCTTTGAAGGTGTTATGTACAGACACATCGAATTTCCGATGTGTTAGTATTTTTTCCATAATCTTGACCCTATGCAAAGTTTTTTCTCAGCAATTACACCACCGATCATGCTGATTTTGGGCTCAATCGCAAGAAAATTTCTTAATATAGTCTCCAGTTCAATTTTCAAGGCATCAAATGGCTCCTGAGCTTCGTAATTGAAAGAAATGACATGCCAATTTTACCCCCACCACGGCGAATCGTTTTATTCAGAGATAATATATAGCCTGACACGAAGAATAATAGACAAGTGGCGAATAAACACGTAAAAACGTTTCAACGATATAAGTATTATTTAATCAAACTCACACATCCCGCACTATTTTTACGAAACTCCGATTAAACTTTAATATCGCTGACGACGTTTTTCCAATAATTTCGACACTTAGTCCAAGTGCCCGTCAAATGGTTATTGTTTAACTAAACTCACACATCCCGCACTGTTTTTACGAAACTTCGATCAAACTTTTAAAAATTATAACCAAACTCTTCCACACGTCCTGCACTGTTTTCATTATTTATTTTTTGAATTCCGTTTCATACAGATTCACACATTGCGCATGACTCGTTTCATTGCGCAGTTGCATGTTGCGCATCATTATGCGCATGCGCACTTGTTCATCAAAATGATGAGACCCAACGAACACGACCACAGATCACACACCTTTAATGGTTTATCACAGATACAGACACCAACCAATCAGAAACTCGAGTGGCTTCAAGAGGCCTTTGATGGTGTTATGTTGGTGTGTAGAGCCACGTTGAAAAAACCAACCAATCAGAAATTCGCGAGCGGCTTTGAGCCTCTGATGGTGTTATGTACATACACGTCGAATTTCCGATGTGTTATATAGAACGTTGAAAAAACCAACCAATCAGAAACTCGCGAGCGGCTTTGAGCCTCTGATGGTGTTATGTACATACACGTCGAATTTCCGATGTGTTAGTATTTTTTCCATAATCTTGACCCTATGCAAAGTTTTTTCTCAGCAATTACACCGCCGATCATGCTGATTTTGGGCTCAAGCGAAAGAGAATTTCTTAATTAGTCTCCAGTTCAATTTTCAAGGCATCAAATGACTCCTGAGCTTCGTAATTGAAAGAAATGACATGCCAATTTTACCCCCACCACCGCGAATCGTTTTATTCAGAGATAATATAGTCTCGGCGAGCCTCGGGCCAGCAGATGACAGAGCTGTCAATGTACTTGTCCCGAGACTCTACCGAGTCTCCTGATAGTGTACGTTGAACTGTTAATCATGATTGGTGTGAATCGATGTAAATTTGGAAAAGGAACTCTATAAAACTAATAATGAGTGTCAAAAAAATGTATATGGCAAAGTTTGTTATTATCATGCCGAGTTTTGAGCAGTGTTTAATAAATATTTTTTTTTAACTGTACACCGTTGACAATTTATTTTATTGGTCCCTTTCCTCTTTATTATAAAATGTTCCTCGCTGGCCATAATAAGATTTGTACATCATAAAATGTTCCTTGCATGATAATTGTTGGTCCATTCCAAAAGATTTTCGACGTCGTTTTTCTATCCAAAATATGGTGTAGAATCATCTCGCGTTTGATGTATTAATAGACAAATACACTGTCAACCTGCATTTGGATATATATGGATGCATCTGGATGATAACCGTAGTAAGTAATGATATATCTTTATGTCAAAATGGCTCGTATAATATATCTTTATGTCAAAAGACTATGGCGGTATATACTCCATATCCTATCAAAATTTGTATCTTTGGATTGCAACGAATGCCTATAGACTCTGGAAATTCTGTGAAGCGACAAATGTACCAAGTATTTCCACTTTTTGGCTCCGATCGTAGCATTATGAATTGAACATTTTGTTATGAAAATTCTTCGGTTGCTCATTTGTCAATGGGATCAAAAATATTGTCTTCGGAACACCGTGGATATATGCAAAATTTCAGAATTTTATTTGGCTCAATATGCTCTATATTTTTTCACATCCCCGCTTTAATTGTAGCATAATGAATTTTAAAAAATTGTTTCAGAAAGTCTTCCGATGTGTTTTTTCTGACATTATCAAAATTTATATCTTTGGATTGCAACGAATGCCTACAAACTTCGGAAATTGTGTGAAGCGACAAATGTACCAAGTATTTCTACTTTTTGCCTCCGATTTTAGCATTATGAATTGAACTTTTGTTATGAAAATTCTTCGGTTGCTCATTTGTCAATGGGATCAAAATTATTGTCTTCGGAACGCCATGAATATATGCAAAATTTTAGAATTTTGTATGGCTCAATATGCGCTCTATTTTTTCACTTCACCACTTTAGTTGTAACATTATGAATTTTGAAAAATTGTTTCAGGAAGTCTTCCAATGTCCTTTAACTGATATTATCAAAATTTGTATAATTGAATTGCAATGGATACCTACAGCCTTTGAAAATTCTGTAAAGCGACAGATGTGCCAAGTATTTTCCCTTTTGCTCATTTGTCGATGGATTAAGAATTGCTGCCTTCAGAATGTCATGCATACATGCAAAATTTCAGAATTTTGTTGGGCCCAATGTGCGCTACATTTTTTCAATTCCCTAATTTAGTTGTAGTATAATGAATTTTGAAAAATTGTTTCAGGAAGTCTTCTGATATTTTTTTACTGATATTATCAAAATTTGTATCATTGGATTGCAACGGATACCTACAGACGTTGGGAATTCTGTAAAGCAACAAATGTACCAAGTATTTCCACTTTTTGGCTCCGATTGTGGCATTAAGAATTGAAAATTTTGTTATGAAAATTCTGCGGTTGCTCATTTGTCAATGGAATCAAAATTATTGTCTTCGGAACGCCATGAATATATGCAAAATTTCAAAATTTCATTCGGCTCTATTGAGCTATATTTTTTCACTTCCTCACTTTAGTTGTAGCATAATAAATTTTGAAAAATTGTTTTAGGAAGTCTTCTGATGTGTTTTTACTGATATTATCAAAATTTGTACCATTGAATTGCAACAGATACGTATACAGACTTTGAAATACTTGTGAAGTAACAAGTGTGCCCAATATTTCCACTTTTTTGCTGGAATAGTGGCATTATTAGGACTTGAAAATTTTATTATGAAAATTATTAGCTTGCTCATTTTTGGATGGGATTAAAATTTGGCTTCGAAAAGTAATGGCTATATGCAAAATTCATAAACTTTATTGAGCCCGATGTGCGGTATGCTTGAGTTGTGGCATGATTAATTCAAAAAATTGTCAGAAAGTCTTTGGTTCCTTTTTTCTGGAAGTATAAAAATTTGTTTCATTGGAACGCAACGTATACTTACAAACTTTGGAAATTTCCTGGAGCAACATGTGTGCTCAGTATTTCTACTTTTTGGCTCCTATTGTGGCATAACGAATTGAAAAATATTTTCAAAAAGATTTGCTCTACGGATGCTCTGGTTGTGATGGTACGAAAATTTGCACGAAGATAATGCAACTGGTACAACTCAACTCGATCCATTTTCTTGGGCACAGTACTGATCTAAGTTTACCCGCTTTGTTGAATTTATTGTTTTAAAATATCCATAACATACTTTCTGAACTTTTCGAAATTCAAAGATAATATTAAAATACCTGTAAGTTCTAGTTTTGATGCTTTCACGGCCATTATTGTTATAAATATCAAAATTTGCATCAAAATTTGTATCATGGGAATGTAGCCGATACCTACAAACTTTTAACATTTTGTGAAGCGCCAAGTATTTCCACGTTTTATCTTTGATTGTGGCATTATGAATTGAAAAATTTATTACAAAAAGTTTTCGGCTGCTCATTTTTGGATGGGATTAAAATTTCCGTCCTCGGAACGCTATAGATACATCCAAATTTTCTGAACTTTGTTGGGCTTAAAGTGCACTATGTTTTTTCACTTTTCCACTTTAGTTATGGCATAATAAATTTAAAAAGTTGTTTCAGAAAGTCGTCGGGTGCTCTTCTGCTGATAGTATCAAAATTTGTATCATTGGAATGTAGCCGATATCTACAAACTTTGAACATTTTGTGAAGAGGAGACATGTGTGTTAAGTATTTCCACTATTTAGCTCTGATTATGGCATAATAAATTGAAAAAAATTTATTCCAAAGGCTTTCCTCTACAGTCGCTCTGGGTTTGATGGTATCAAAATTTGCTACAAGCTAATGTGACTAATACAACTAAATTCATTTCATTCTCTTGGGTACGATCCTGATCTGAATTTGACCGCTTTGTTCAATATATTGTTTTGGAGTTCCCATAACATACTATTTGAACTTTTCTATATTCAATGAGAATATTGAAATAGTTGTAACTTTTTATTTTCATGGTAGTAACTTCTTCAATGGTATTGACAAATAATCGTGATTCCACCTTGTTAATAAAAATAAGAATGAAAAAATGCGTGAACTTTTTTCACAATAGATTCGATATGTTTTCTCTAAACATACGTGAAACTGGTTTTTTATTTTATCATTAATCAAAAATGAAAAATTTCGAAAAAAATCGCCCCATTTTTATCAACAAGCTGAAATAAGCGTAATATTTTTTACCACAAATCTACAAATATAACAAGGAGATACTGCTGTTTAATATGTTTATTTGATAAACACAAATTCAAATAGCTACAAATTCTATGGAAAAGTTCTGACTCTTCTAATCTTGCTCTCAAAAGCTTTATAAATTTTTGTATCAGACTCCCAGTTCCCGACTTATTTTAGCCTGATTCCAGAAAGGTAAATCGAAATGTCAAAAAAATTTGACTGGCTCGAGAATTAAAAAAATGCCAAATTGAAAATTCCAAAATACGTGCCCCTTTATATCATGGGGAAAAAACCTGACTCGAAGTAGAAGGGGTCAGGGTTTGGAAATGAAAATGCGATAATTTCCCAATATAACCTTTTTCTAATCTATATAAAGCGAGATGTTTCAAAAGAAAGAGAAAAAACGCATCATATCACGCATAAAAACCCCCTCGCAGAAAAAACCTGGACAAGTACATTTGTTGACCGCCGTTCCCATATTTTTCCACTAATATACATACACTGCAAAAACCTGTTCTCGCAAAAATCCCTAAGAAAATCAAATCCTATCAAAAAGTAAGAAAAGTGACCACTCTCAAAAAATGTATCAAATAAATTCAAATCACACAAAACAAAATGAGTTAATCCTCACGAAAAGCTAAGGTTGGGTTTCGCAAAAAGTTATAAAATAAATTGAGCTATACTAAAATAGATGTGGCCAAGTACGGGAGGCTTTATCGTGTGATAAAATCTTCAAATAATGTTGAATGTTGATAGAAAAAAGAATCATGTTCGAAAATGCAGTTGTTTTACCAACCAGAATGAAAATAAAAACTCTGTATCAATAAGGGTCCGAAGCAAAAAAAGATTGCAAACGAAAAAAAATTAGATGAAAAAGAATTTCGGCCAAATTACTTGGCGAGGTTGTCACCATGACCGATACATTATGTAAATTAAGTGAAAAAACATTTGTCAAGTACTTCGGCCGAATTCTTTTTCAATCAAATTTTTTTCTATGTTTTATAAAACAATTTGTAAGTCAAGGATGATGCATCATATTCTTCCGTCATTTCATCTTTGAAAGAATAATAATTCTGAGGCTCCTGACAGTAAAGTTAAATATAATTATCTATTTATAGCTTAGACCGAAATTGCTAATATCCTCGCTGCCTTTTCGCCCCTGAATGCCTTATTCTAATACACAACTTGAAAGCTAATGATAAAGTATTTAATTTTCTGAATTTTCGCCTCGGGGAAAAATTGGTACTTGACGTCTCTTCTATAACACCTTCCTGCCAAGCTATGATCGAATAATAACCTCTCAACGAATTACTAACATCTCGAAAATACTTCGAGTCTGTAGTTAACTCTTTTGAAAACATTATAACTTTTTTTCTTATCACAGGAACGAAACGATCCTATATTTAAACAATCTCAATAACAAGGAATATATGGTAGAAAATCTGTATCATTCTCTTATGTCGAATTAGTAGTGTGAGCAATGCTGATTCCTGACATTGAAATAAATCGATCGTGTAATGATGCAGACACGTTGTAAGTTTTTTTTTGTTATATACAGGCTCTATTGGAGTTTATATAAAACGAAATATGAAAATACTATAGAAAAAAGAAGTGATATCAAATAGCAAAAATCCCCTCCCGGGGAAAAAAACCTGGACAAGTACATTGGTGGTCCTTCGTTTCCCTATGATATCACAAAAAGTCCAAAACCCCACTTAATTTTTTTTTTTTTAATGTTTACTAATTTTATTCATATCCCGGAGGGAAACCAACCATATAGATCACAAAATATCCGGCCAAAAAACCAGACTTCACAATAAATGTTACTTTGAATTTATTTCCACAGAACAACACAAGAATCAAAACATTAAAAAATCAGCATCATCAAGATGAGAAAAATGCCACTTATAATTGGTGTGTAAGAAGTATCAAAAGTCTAAAAAAAAATGAAAATAGATGGACATCTAAGTTACGTGCAGCAGTAAAATTTTTGATATCGGTACTAGGACAAGTATTTCTTTGGTGACTGAGAAGATATCAATATGGAAGTACCGGCAACGTAGGGCATGCAGTTGGTGCATTGCTTCTAGGATCTCCTAAGTCGAGTAGCTACTTTTGTTTTGGCTATGGCGCGACCAATGTTGCCAAATAGTATTTCCTTATATGATCTAATGAAACAACATTGCCTGCGCCGTGGCAAAAACAACGAAAAACATTCAGAAACCAGTCGAAAACTTGACACACAAACGCAGGAACAGGAAGTTTCGCATAAGATCCCGTACTTTTGTAATGTTAAAAAAAGGCTTTAATTTATGTTCGTACATGATAGCACAGTTTTCTTTGATTGGTAATAATTTGATGAACGTTCACCACCGTACGTTGAGCGTATACGCACAAAGTACTTGTCCGGTCCATAACTTTTTATTTGATTTTTACTTGAATGAGCAATTTTAATAAAACGTTATGGGCCGGACAAGTACTTTGTGCGTATACGCTCAACGTACGGTGGTGAACGTTCATCAAATTATTACCAATCAAAGAAAACTGTGCTATCATGTACGAACATAAATTAAAGCCTTTTTTTAACATTACAAAAGTACGGGATCTTATACGAAACTTCCTGTTCCTGCGTTTGTGTGTCAAGTTTTCGACTGGTTTCTGAATGTTTTTCGTTGTTTTAGCCACGGCGCAGGCAATGTTGTTTCATTAGATCATATAAGGAAATACTATTTGGCAACATTGGTCGCGCCATAGCCAAAACAAAAGTAGCTACTCGACTTAGGAGATCCTAGAAGCAATGCACCAACTGCATGCCCTACGTTGCCGGTACTTCCATATTGATATCTTCTCAGTCACCAAAGAAATACTTGTCCTAGTACCGATATCAAAAATTTTACTGCTGCACGTAACTTAGATGTCCATCTCTTTTCATTTTTTTTTAGACTTTTGATACTTCTTACACACCAATTATAAGTGGCATTTTTCTCATCTTGATAATGCTGATTTTTTAATGTTTTGATTCTTGTGTTGTTCTGTGGAAATAAATTCAAAGTAACATTTATTGTGAAGTCTGGTTTTTTGGCCGGATATTTTGTGATCTATATGGTTGGTTTCCCTCCGGGATATGAATAAAATTAGTAAACATTAAAAAAAAAAAAAAATAAGTGGGGTTTTGGACTTTTTGTGATATCATAGGGAAACGAAGGACCACCAATGTACTTGTCCAGGTTTTTTTCCCCGGGAGGGGATTTTTGCTATTTTTTATTTATTAAACCGAGCCCCTACAATTTTCTTTCCGAAAGTAAATTCTACAACGGATTCGAAAACAATCTCTTTTTTCTTTTACCATAAAATGTTCCTCGAATGCAATAATAAGGTTCATTTAGAGATAATTCTCTTCGTTTTTTTTGATAACGAAGAGAATGGTATATGATAAACTCGTATTCGGTGAATATTTAGTATCTTTGTCGTGAGGTTATAAAGATCGCGGACAGTTTTAACTTTTGATTAAAGTGACTTATATATATATATATATATATATATATATATATATATATAGAAGAGTGATAGTGCAAAAAAATAAAGTGTAATTTAATAAATAAACGTTTGAAGTGTGCCTTAAAAAGTAATTTTTTTATTGACCCTAGCCCCAACAATTCATTTTTCCGAACGTAAACTCTAAACAGGAGTCGAAAACAGTGCCTCTTCTCTTTTACCATAAAATGTCCCTTGCATGCAATAACAAAATTTATTTGGAAACCATTCTCTTCATTTTTTTATATAACTGAGAGAATGGCGTATGATACCACCTTACGTTTGAGTCATCCTAAGTTTGAATTATATATGGTTTTAAACCACTCTAGCGTGGTAGAGACCTTAAATACATGAAAATACTATTTGCACTTACAACCCAAAACGGAATCAAGCGATGCGGAATAATTTTGAGTGAAATTGCCCTATTTGAGATTTGAGATTTGAGAAAATTTTGCTCAATTTTTTGAGAAAGATTTGAGAAAGATTTGAGAGAAAAAAAAATTCATAAGTACTTCACCAATTTTTTGTAATCTATTGCTCACGAGATATAATTCGTAATCAATAAACATTGTAAAAGAAAAACTCGCGTAGTACTTCGGCCAAAATTATTTTTACCAATCAAACTTTAGCTCTCGCAATTTTGTACGTATACTTTTTTGTTTCAAAAGCTCGTTTCGTTATGATTACTTATATTTAAAAACTTTCAGTGTATTCTGATGCTATTGGAGTATTTCTTCGGCATCATTTTTTATGGAATATTTTCCGATCCGTTGATCTGTTGGCACGGATGTTTCGGTGCAATATTTTTTCAAATTTTTATTTACTATATTAAAAAAAAGTCAATTTTTTACTTGGTCGTTGTTCTTTTATGCGTCGTATCTTCTCAGAATGACTGTACGTTTTAAGTAATCTAATAATTTTATAAGTATTGATGGTCAAATAGAAGATTGAATTCATTTGAACACTTCTTAGATTAATATTTCACATTGCATTTTTAGTCCGAATATAGTCGCGATACACCAGCTCGAAATTCGATCATGTATCCATTTTTAGCTGAAATTATTAAAAAATCGCTTGAGCGACCTCTAAAATTTTTATTCAGGATTCAATTCTTGAGAGAATCACTTTTTGATAAAATGTTACCGTATTTTGCTGCAATGCCGAAAAAAATGTCAATTCTTTTGCATCACTCAGATACATACATAATATAGATATGTTTAATTGGC
This sequence comes from Rhimphoctona megacephalus, assembly GCA_963989365.1. NCBI lineage: Eukaryota > Metazoa > Arthropoda > Insecta > Hymenoptera > Ichneumonidae > Rhimphoctona > Rhimphoctona megacephalus. The sequence goes on from OZ022414.1 coordinate 386,316, forward strand.
AAGCTATGAATTTCATACCCGAGTACGTACACAATATTGGCATGTTTAATTAATAAGCTATGACTTCCATACAAAAAGTCGACAAATCCTAGCCAAAAACAGCATAAATGCTGTGAAAAAAGGTGAGATAAGTACATTTATGCCCCCCAAATAGTCGTTCCAGTTAATCCCCCTCACCACCCAGTGCCAAAATACCGTTCCTCATAAAAATTTACAAAAACCCTTCTAAGTCGTTCATGCAAAGATCTCCGCAAAAAAATCCTTTCTAAAAACAAACTCATCATACAAAATTTTATGGGTAACTGCTCTCATTATTTTATCAAATTAAGTCAAATTGTACAGAGGTGATAATTTCATTCTCGTAAATGTTGTACGTTCACAAAAAGTTGATAAATAAATAAAGATCTACTAAAGTATATGTGGCCAAGTACGTGGGATTTTATTATGTTTCTAAAATATCCAATTATGTTCATATGCCATTTCTCTAATTAATGCTTTATTACAGCGAATTATTATCCTATGACTTGGAACTACAAGGGCTTTAAAAAAAAATACAGAATTGCATTAGCCTGCGTGAGCTTGAACGCTGCCACACTCTCATTTATAATATTTGTAGTACAGTTTTATTGGTAACAAATTGATAAAAGTTTACTATCGTACGTAGAGCGGATACGCACAGAGTACTTGTGCGGCCCGAAAATTGTCCATACAATTTGTCACATAAGTCAACATTAATCGGTAGATTAATGTTGACTTATGTATATGTTGACAACATGAATGGTAATACATGTTGGCAATAAGAGTATGTGTCAGTCGGTATCTCGCCACCGTGAGTGCGACGGAGATAGCTGCAAATTTCGAAAGTGAAATTCTTCGACACGGTTTCATCGATTACAAAAAGGCCCTGTCAGCGGATTTTTGCCATCGTCCCGCGTCCACTGACAGAGCTTTTTTGTATTCGGTCAAACGGTGTCGAAGAATTTCAATTTCAAAAACTCGAGGTGAGGTTAGGTGACTGATCTATACTTTTAACTAGTAAAATAAGCACAGCCAATTTGGAATCACAATATGCGGATTGTTTTGTATCCCAAATTATCCTCCTTTCCTTTACCCAATAGTTATCGATGAATCGATGCTCATGTGGAGCATATCTCACGTTATTACACGGCACGTTAATTCCGGTTTTGTAACACCCGGGGGAAAACTGGAGTTACTGAGCGTCTAAACGCTACTGTACACCCGAAATAAGTAATCCGTTACCATTTACATGCACATTTACATCGGTTTTTACTACAACAGGTTTCACAAAACGAAATAAGCCTGCCATGTAAAAGCGGTCATCAATTGATTGCATTCCAAGGCGGGTAAGATTCAAATCTGCGTCAGGAGATCCGAATATTCGGAGTGGTTGAAAAATTTGCCGTGAACAATAAAGCATATTTTTAGCTGACTAGTCGAAAAATTTTCGTGCCGGACAAGTACTCTGTGCGTATTCGCTCTACGTACGATAGTAAACTTTTATCAATTTGTTACCAATAAAACTGTACTACAAATATTACAAATGAGAGTGTGGCAGCGTTCAAGCTCACGCAGGCTAATGCAATTCTGTATTCTTTTTTATAGCCCTTGTAGTTCCAAGTCATAGGATAATAATTCGCTGTAATAAAGCATTAATTAGAGAAATGACATATGAACATAATTGGAGATTTTATAAACATAATAAAATCCCACGTACTTGGCTACATATACTTTAGTAGATCTTTATTTATTTATCAACTTTTTGTGAACGTACAATATTTACGAGCATGAGATTATCACCTCTGTACAATTTGACTTAATTTGATAAAATAATGAGAGCAGTTACCCATAAAATTTTGTATGATGAGTTTGTTTTTAGAAAGGATTTTTGTGCGGAGATCTTTGCATGAACGACTTAGACGGGTTTTTGTAAATTTTTGAGGGGAACGGTATTTTGACGCTGGGTGGTGTGGGGGATTAACTGGAACGACTATTTGGGGGGCATAAATGTACTTGTCTCACCTTTTTTCATAGCATTTCTGCTGTTTTTGGCTAGGTTATGTACAACTAAAGCAGGGATGTGAGAAAATATAAAGCATATTGAGCCAAACCAAATTCTGAAAGTTTGCATATATCCATCGTGTTCCGAAGACAATATTTTTGATCCCATTGACAAATGAACAACCGAAGAATGTTCATAACAAAATTTTCAATTCATAATGCTAAAATCGGAGGCAAAAAGTAGAAACATTTGGTACATTTGTCGCTTCACACAATTTCTAAAGTCTGTAGGCATTCGTTGGAATCCAAAGATATAAATTTTGATAATGTCAGAAAACCACATCGGAAGACTTTCTGAAATAATTTTTTTAAATACATTATGCTACAACTAAAGCGGGGATGTTAAAAAATATAGAGCATATTGAGCCAAACAAAATTCTGAAATTTTGCATATAACCATGATGTTCCGAACACATTATTTTTGATCCCACTGACAAATGAGCAACCGAAGAATTTTTATAACAAAATGTTCAATTCATAATGCTACAATCGGAGCCAAAATGTGGAACTACTTGGTACATTTGTCGCTTCGCAGAATTTCCAGAGTCTATAGGTATTCGTTGCAATCCAAAAATACAAATTTTGATAATACAAGGATATGGAGTATATACCGCCATAGTCTTTTGACATAAAGATATATTATACGAGCCATTTTGAGATAAAGATATATCGTTACTTACTATGGTTATCATCCAGATGCATCCATATATTTCCAGATGCAGGTTGACAGTGTATGTCTATTAATTCATCAAACGCGAGATGATTCTAGACCATATTCTGGATAGAAAAACGACGTCGAAGATCTTTTGAAATGGACCAATAATTATCATGCAAGGAACATTTTGTGATGTACAAATCTTATTATGGCAAGCGAGGAACATTTTATAATAAAGAGGAAAGGGACCAATAAAATAAATTGTCAATGGTGTAGAGTTAACAAAAATATATATTAGACACTGCTCAAAACTCGGCATGATAATAACAAACTTTGCCATATACATTTTTTTGATACTCATTATTAGTTTTATAGAGTTTCTTTTCCACATTTACATCGATTCACACCAATCATGATTAACAGTTCAATGTACATCATTTCATAGTAATCAAAGAAACGAAAAGAATGATTTCTTAAGAAATATTATACGAGGAACATTTAATCACGAAAGAGGAAAGAGATCGCTTTCATTTCCGTCGTAGAGTTAAGTGTGGAAAATAAAAACTGCAGGGTTAACAATAATAAAAAAATACATATTGATTTCAGCACTGTTCGAAAGTTGATTAAAAGCAATTCACTATTTTCACACCATCACTTTCTTATTATTACTGTAACCAAGAGTCGATAGAACCTAACCACGATATTTATAACCTCACTACTGTTCGTGAAAAAACATTAATATTTTCAATACTGTTTAAGCCACGAGATTCTAATTAGTCGCGATCGAAAGGGGGAAAAAAATAATCTATCTTTCTTCAACCAAAGTTCCAAATTTATAATGGATATCACACATTTTTTCTAGCTTGACACAAACGAAGAATAATAGACAAGTGGCGAATGAACACGTAAAAACGTTTCAACGATTATAAGTATTATTTAACCAAACTCACACATCCCGCACTGTTTTTACGAAACTCCGATTAAACTTTAATATCGCTGACGACGTTTTTCCAATAAATTCGACACTTAGTCCAAGTGCCCGTCAAATGGTTATTGTTTAACTAAACTCACACATCCCGCACTGTTTTTACAAAATTTCGATCAAACTTTCAAACCTCAAAAAACACTTTAATAAATACTATTGTCACTTATCACTTCTTCCGATTGATTTTTCCGAATTTTGTCACTGATTCACGATTTTACGACGAATGCGCGTTAAAACGGTTATAAAGCGGTTATTTATTACTGTTTATAACCAAACTCTTCCACACGTCTTGCACTGTTTTCATCATTTATTTTTTGAATTTCGTTTCACACAGATTCACACATTGCGCATGACTCGTTTAATTGCGCAGTTGCATGTTGCGCATCATTATGCGCATGCGCACTTGTTTACATCAAAATGATGAGACCCGACGAACACGACCACAGATCACACACCTTTAATGGTATTATCACAGATACAGACACCAACCAAGCAGAAACTCGAGAGGCTTCAAGAGGCCTTTGATGGTGTTATCACAGATACAGACACCGACCAATCAGAAACTCGAGAGGCTTCAAGAGGCCTTTGATGGTGTTGTATACAGACACGTCGAAATCCTTCACACAATGATAGAAAAATTGATAATTTTGACCTGTGCAAAGTTTTTTCTCAGCAATTACGTCACCGATCATGCTGATTTTGGGCTCAATCAAAAGCATTTTTGACAATTAGTCACCAGTCAAATTTTCGTTATATCAAACGACTCCTGAGCTTCGTAATTAAATGAAAAAACATGCCAATTTTACCCCCACCACCGCGAATCGTTTTATTCAGAGAAAGTATAGACTCGGCGAGCCTCGGGCCAGCAGACGACAGAGCTGTCAATGTACTTGTCCTGAGACTCTACCGAGTCTCTTGATACCCTTTCTGGGGAAAGCTAAAATAGTCTAAATCGGTAAGGAATGCGCGATTATGCACTCTGAACGAAAAGAGGTTCTCCTTCGTTTTTCAAATGCAAAATGGCTTTGGCGCCAATTTTCGTTATGATATTCGTGATTAGGAGGTCAAAATACGTTATTATACCAAATTTCAGATCGATCGGCGGTATACGCTTTTCGGAAGTACATCCCTCCTACTTGTGTTTATTGATTCCCCTTAGGGTTACAAAACTTCCATTCTCCATCTTACACGTTATTTCATTTACATTCATTTATTACATTTACATTCATTTACATTTCCTTCCCTTTTCCTCTACATTTTTGTTTAATACCTCGATCTCGCTCTCCTTGTCGTTCTCTCGCTCTCCTCCTCGCACACTCGCCACACTCCCCCCTCCCTCTCTCTCTCTCTCTCTCTCTCTCTCTCTCTCTCTCTCTCTCTCTCTCTCTCTCTCCCCTCGCACACTCACCCCCATTCCGCCTTCTTGTCCGCACACTCGCATCAATTCCGCTCGCTCTCTCGCACGCTTACTCCTATTTCTTCGTTCGCTTTCCATTTCGTACGCTCACCCTCTCGCTCTCGTCGCTCGCTCATCTTTCGCCGTTCGCTCGCTCGCTTGTCTTTTCCGCTCTTTCATTCTTTCGTTATTTTATCTTTCCATTTGGTCTTTCTCCTATTTCCTCTTGCCCCCTCTGCCGCCCTCCCTTCTCTGCTCCCCCGGACTTCCGTTTCCTTTTCTTCCATTCATTCCTTCTCCCATTCACCCTTTCCTCTATCTCCTCCAGTCGTCCTCCCTTCCTTCCCTTTCTCTTCTCCTCTCCTCTAATGCCCTCATGCATTCGTCTCCCCCTCCTCCTTCTTTCAATATAGCCTTGATCCTTTCCCCTATTCCTCTTTCTTCTTCTTCTTCTTCTTCTTCTTCTTCTTCCCCCCTTCCGCACCTCTCCAGTACATTCTCCCATGTTACCCGCTCTCCTTTGCATATCCTGCACTCTCTCCTCTCCTCTGTCTCCCAGTATCTTCCTTCCCTCATTTCATTGCCTAGCCTATATCTCGCCACTCTTCTGTACCTCTCCTCGCACCCGCCTTTTTTCAGGTACTTTGGCGTCCCCTCAACCCTTATCTCTCTGTACCACCTGTTATATTGTGAGTCCCTTATCTTTTCTTCTCTTTCCTCCCGTTGCCTACTTTTATCCTCTCTCTCCCATTCTTCCAGCCCTCCCTCCCATTCAGCCTGTCTCCCTTCCTCTTGTCCCTCTCTTCTTGTCTTCGTTTCTCTCCTCTTTATTTCCCACTTCGATATTCTTCCCTCTCTTTCTCCCTCCCTTTCTCTTATTTCCTCATAGCATGCCCTGGCTAGCTGACTTCCTCTTCCTTCTCTTAATTTTTCCTCGAACCTCCATGCTCTCTTCGTCGCCCTCGTTCTCAGCTTTTCCCTTTTCACTTCTTCCCTCACCATATATCCTAGCGTATTCCAGACCACTCCTAATGTCTATTTTATATATATTTCTTGTAATCTTTCCAGTTCCGTTCTTTCCTCCCATCCCCATATCTCCGATCCGTAACCCATTACTGTCCATACTAGCATGTCGAAGAGCCAAATCCTTCTCTTCCACTCCCTTCCAAATTTTCTCTTCCCTATTCCCCATGCCTGTTTCATTACCACTGCTGCTTTCCATGCCCTATCTTTCACCTGCGCTTCCTGTCCTCCGTTCGTTTTAAATATGTATCCCAGGTACTTGAATTCCTTTACCTCTTCCACTTTTTCCCCTTTCTACTTCCAGTCTATTGCCTTATATATTCACCCCCTCCCTTCCTGAATCTCATTATTTTCGTTTTCCCTACGTTGACTTCCAGCTTTTTTCCTTCGAAATACCTTTCCAGTCCTTTAATCATTTTCTCCATATCCTCTTCGCTCTCTGCCATGATGACTACATCATCCGCGTATGCCAGCGAGCATACCCTCCATCCCCCTACCCTTACCCCTCCCCTTCTGCTCTTATTCAGCTCTTCTTCCATATCCGCGGTCAGTAAATTGAACAGGATCGGACTCATTGGGCACCCTTGTCTTACTCCTTTCACCATCCTGAAGCATTCCCCCATTTCGTCTCCTACCTTCACTCGGCTTCTTGTTTCATTATATATATCCTGCACTCGTTCCCTCAGTCCTTTTCTTAGTCCCCGCTCTTCTAACGTTCTCCACAGGACTACCCTGTCTACTGAGTCGAATGCTGCCCTGAGGTCTACAAACAGCGCTACCACGTTTCCATTCTTCTTTGCTATCTGTCAGTTGCCACATAATTTAGTACGTATATATTGTCAACCGTCCCTATGCCCTTTCTAAACCTCGTCTGGTTCTGCGGTACCATTTCTTTTTCTTCCGCCTCTTTCTCTATTTTCCGTGTCAGCACCGTCGTATATATCTTGTACTGCGACGGAATTAATGTGACGCCTCTGTAGTCTTCCGCCTTTTTCCCATCCGCCTTCTTTACGATAGGCACTATAACTCCTTCTTTCCATTCCTGCGGCCATCCTTCTCCTTTCCATACTCTGTTGCACAACTCCCATGCTTTTCCTATCATCCTTTCCCCCCCGCAATTCCACTCCTCGTTCGGGATCTCGTCCCCCCCCCCCCCCCATTGCCTTCCCCTCCTTGATGTTCCTTATCACCTTTTTTATTTCCTCTATGCTGATATCTTCTTCGATGCCAGTCCTCTCCGCTCTTTCCCCCACCCCACCCTCTCTCTCCGTCGCCCCCTCTAGTAGTCTCATGAAGTGTTCTTTCCATTCCTTCTTCCCTATTCCCTCCGCCACCCTTTTTCTAATCTTTCTCCCTCTGTTTACTATTTCCCACACCTTTTCTTCTGTTTTTGCTTCCGCCACTTCCTTTATCAATCTCTCCTGTTCTTCCTTTTTCTTCTGTTCACAGCATTCCTTGAACTCCCTCTTTATGTCTATGTATTTTTCTTTTCCTTCCTTTCCATTTTTCCATCTCCTTAACTCTCTTCTCGCCTCATTCTTTTTCCTTTTGCATTCTTCGTCCCACCATCCCCCTTTTACCTGCCTCTCTTCTTGGTCTCCTTCCTCGCACCTTTTCATCTCCCTCTTAATTCTCTCCTCTAGTTGTCCTAGGGTTTCCTGTCCTGTCTCCCTTTCGGCTTCTTCCCTTTCTATCCTCCTTGCATACTCTTCCTTCATCCTATCCGACCATCCCCCACTCCCAGGAGTAGTATGTGGGCCACTATGGCGACCCCCACTCCTATCCCCACTCCTGCCCCCACTGCTCGGTCTCCCCCGCCGGCTCGGTTTGGTCGAGCGGTGGTGGGGGAGGGTGAGAGGGTGGTAAGAGAGAGGGTGTGGTAGGATGTCGCCATAGCAGCCCGGATAATAACGAAATAATAATAATAGTAATAATGAAAATTATTATATTATAATAATGAAATAACAATGATGACAAATTGAAATTAAAAATATAAAAATAAAACTTACTCAAACGCTGGTTCGCTCTCTCTCTCTTTTCTCTTTCTTACGTGGTGGTAGCTGCTCTCTCTCTCTCTCTCTCTGTCTTTTACCGCACTTATGTTTTTATCCACTAAACTTATTCTATTTCGAACACACACACACACACACACACACACACACACACACACACACACACACACACACACACACTATGTATGACTATTGTTCGTCATCCTCGAATCCCTCGTTATTGTCGATGTTTTCGTCGTCCGCGAACCCATCGTCGATATCACCGTTGTCGTACCCTTGAAAGTCCTCCTCGTGTATCCCTGCTACAATCTGCGCACCCAAATCGTGTCCTGCAGTATCGTAGAGCTGGATACTGAGGGACGAGGACGTGGTTCTCATAGGAACGGCGGACAAGAAAGATCCTTCGCACAAACCGGCCAGCATTCGCGGTACGTAATCGAGATCGCGGAGATACTCGAGGCCGTGCAATGTGCACTCAAACAACAGAGCCGGTATTACAGATAATATTGCAACTGGCTGATACAGGCTACTAGCGTTAAAAAAGGCGCTTTCACCGTGATCAACCAGATACACCTCTGTATACCCCTCGTCGTCAATGTACACGACCTCACCACGGTATACAGCAGGACTCGTCGGTGTCACAACGGCACAACTCGTCCCAGGTGTAATACTCGCGCGCTCGATGGGTCGGCCTAATCAGCGCTCCCGGTAAAACTGATATTGCAGCTCGCTGTAATGCGAGCATGCCCTTTCTAACTCCGTGGAATGTATATAAATACAGTTGATACTCACAACACGTACAACACGATACACAAACATAAATTGCAGAAAACTAAAATCCGTATACCGCGGGTACATTGTAATGAAAAAAGGTGTTAAGAAAAAAGGAACCGTATTTATATATATGTTGAGAGAGAGATGATATTGGCGCGCGTGTCACCCAAAGACTGAAGATGGAAGAGAATTAGACATTTTTGCAAAGGATGTATTAGTGTCTCGAAGCTGCCCATTTTTGATGATGAGGCTGCATGCAGTAGAAAAAAAAAGATAAATTTATATCAAACGCTCCATGTAATGAATATTCTGAAGCGATGAAAAAGCTTTTTGATGACGGGATTGTAAGCAACAGAAAAAATACGTTTCAGTAACATATTTTTCTGTTACGCACCACGAGTAATATGCATCTTTAAGCAATGAGGAATTTAATGTTTTGACTACGTGTTACCAGCAAGCGCAGAGATGCGCGTAATAAGAAATTTAATATTTAGCTCCTGCATAAATAGCAAACCATATTTTCCTTATTTCCCTTATTTCTCTCTCTCTCTCTCTCTCTCTCTCTCTCTCTATATATATATATTTTGACGTGGTAAATTTGTCCACGTCATTAAAAGTAAAACATTGGCACGGCACGGGAGGAGACGTCGGGTAGCGACGAAGAATTCCTCTCGAGAAAATGATTGTTGGTCAAATGCGAGAGTATTTCCCGATATTAATTTTATTTTGATTATTTTATTTTATACGAGCGAGCGACGGTCACGAGACATCGAGAGAAAGAGCGAGGAAAAACATCGAGAATATTCTGGTCATTGGTATCGTCGCATCGTTTGTGTGGGAAGGCATAGGCCGTGTCAAGGTCGTCTCTTATTGTCGTCGGTGGATCGCGAAAATCAAATCGAGAGTGGTCGCTAGCCCGAAGTCCTTATCCGGAGCTGTCTAATCTCAAGAGGTGCGTCTAACAGCATCGGGAGTCTTCGGAAAATCTCGGCTGGCAAGGGTGAACGTTCGCCAGCGTAGCGCTCAACCAAGATTCGAATTTGCGAGTTGGAAAAGAGTCGAAAAATCGAGAAGATTCTAGATTCCCGCGAGTAGACGAAGGGTGGGGGGCTAGGACCCAAAACTATAAAATCGCGTTTCCATAATTTATCAAGGACTTTCGTTTTGGACAGCAACGAGACCTGACGTTTCTTATCGAGCCGTAGCCAACCCCGTTCAAGAATACGACATCACCGGAATTATCGAGTCGAAAATCTGTGGTCGTTTTCCAGATTTCGCATCTCTGAAACCGTAGCGGTGAGCCGTCGTCTCGCTTTCCTTTTTGTGTATTTTTGTGTCGAAAAAGAGCTCTATTGTATGGGAATTAATGTGACGAATTATCGAATTAAAGAGCGATATTGTTTCGGGGTACGTTCGTGTTTGAGAATAAATTCCTTTAACGTTCAGTCGCGGTATAAAATCTGCCGTATTTTTCCGTTGTTTAATATTTCGAATTGCCGAGAGGAATTCTATCTTTTCGTTCAGCGAGAGTCATTAGTTTAAGAATTTTCTATTTCTCGAATATTATCGTGAGTCAATATTTTTGAGAAAAATAATTTCGTGGGGCGTGGCTTCCCGAATTTTAAATGTAAAATTGTTTAATTGACTGACGATAATTTCGAACATTTTATGTAGAATTTATAAGACGGTTAACAAAGAATTATATTCTGAATATTCCAATTACCAATTTTATTATTAAGTAACGTGTAAAAACCACTATTTTTCCGGAAATAATTTTCTAAAACTGTGTTATTTAATAAATTAAATTTGGTGATTCCGTATTTGTTCTCGCATTTAATGTGACTTATTTTGTACAACGTCTCGACCTCGCCCCTCTACCACCTTGGTTTGAATTTACAGCTACGCCCGGGACACTCTAAAAATCTTGTTCTCGATAAAGTCAAATAAAATTTGTTTAAGAAATATCTTAGACTGGCGTCCAGAGTTTATCGAGAGTGAGGCATTTTGTTCGGCTTACAGGAAAAGTCGTTACAATATATATATATATATATACGCTATACTATGCTCTCTCTCTCTAATATATTTTGCCTGCTCAGGTGTCTGATTCAACATGAGGAAGGAGATTACATCGGAAATCAGGCGTGGGAGTACCCTATAGAAAGTGACCTCGCTATAACCCCTGAAGAAGAAGAACGAGAAAACAATGCACGTGCTGATGCGCTGCTTGAACGTCTGGTGGGTGATGATAACTGGCGGATGAGCACCATTTCAACCTTTAGCGATTCCGGTAAGTGCTTATTTAGCCATCAATTGACTAGAGATGCGAAATAAGACAATGTATTTTATATGACAAGTTTTGGCTCGGAAGAAACTTTAATTTGATGTTGAGGACCTTAACAATATTAATAATAGTAGGTATCATCAGAGTAATGGTAGCGTGATAAAATTTTGACACCATATAGCTCCTAATACCCTCCTTAACACGGTGTATTTTTTCAGAAATACAAACAGGGTGTGGCAGACAACGAAACGAACCGTTCGATGATGTACAGGTACCTGGTATACGCATCGAGATTATCGGTGATTCTCGACGTTATTTTAAACGGTTCAAACTCCATGGACGTGAAACAACACTGCGTATACGCCAGCCGTCGCCACAGTGTAACGTATTACACTGGCTTGAAGGAGCGTTCCGCGACCTTTTAACGTTTATAACTAACTCCTGCAACGGTAACGACTACATAGGTATGTCGTTTACATCGGATAGCTTACCGCAAGGAGACGCCTGGTTATCCTTTCAACCTGTGCGAGACTGTACGTTTAACGATATATGGCAATTAATAACTAGTATAGCTCAAAGCGCCGCTTCACTCGGTATTATTGAAAAATCTGTAATAAAAACGTGTATCGTCAAAGGTGTCGAGGGGTCTGGTAGAAAAGGGCTAACCCATGAGGATGTTGCTAAAAAATCAATTCTAACGATTAGAAATAACGTTAATTTATGCTTACCACGATCGTTGGTAACTGCCCTCGTATACGCCGAATGGGGGGAAATACGTACGGGTGACTTATACGCGCACTGGCAAAAAATCAGACAAATTAACGGGTCTATGCAGCGATTAGCAGCGGTTGAGTTGACCAACACTGCGAACGTTGTTGTACCATTACAGGGCTGTGGTGTATACGAAATCGCTCGTTATCAGGATTATTTGGCTGAAGATGGTATTGCTATTACCGTTTACGAGTTTTTGACGTTAGGACGGCGAGCGGAGCCTTTGTTCGATGGTACACAGCAGGTTTTGGCGTTAAAAGGTTCTATTCAACACACATTAAACATCCTGTATTATGAACAATCGCATCATTTTCAACCGATTTTAAATCTTAGAGGGGCTATAGGCAGTAGAGATTTTTGCTCATCTTGTAACGCCCAATACAGACGTCTTGATCATAGATGCAAAAAAAAGTGTCCTCGTTGCTTTATTGTACCCCCATGCGACCCTCTTTCAAATGGTGTTATCAGATGCAGCGCGTGTAGGCGCGAGTTTTACGGTACATCTTGTTTTAATAATCATATTTCTGGTAGCTTATCCGAAAAGAAACCCAGTAGTGTTTGCGCTTCTCACAAACGCTGTATGGAATGCTATAAGGCTGTAAGACCCTCAGAAAAAAAGAGCATGTATGCGGAACGGCTTCTTGTAAAACATGTAAAAGCGCACAGCCTGATAATCACCTCTGTTTTATGAGACCTGTTCGAGCGTCCAAAAAACCAGGGAACATCCTCTTCATTTTCTATGATTTCGAAACACAACAGTGTACACCCGTACGCGGGGCTGTATCTACAAGATTACATGAACCTAATCTATGTGTAGCACAACGTATCTGTATGCTTTGCTGCGATAGTGATAGCGTGGCCGAACCGTGTGAATACTGTGGCCGACGTGAGTTCATCTTTCGGTATAACCCCGTAGGAGAACTAGTGAATCTGGCTCTGCAAAAAGTCAAAGGTTTTTCTCGCACAATTTGCATAGCTCACAATGCTGGTGGTTTTGACGCTCAGTTTATTTTGCGTTATTTAATTGAAGAAAAAAAACACAGCTACCCTCTTTAATTCTTAACGATACTAAAATTATTTCCGTGCGTCTTGAAAAACTCGTATTTCTAGACAGTTTAAATTATTTTCACATGCCTTTGAGCGCTTTACCTAAGGCTTTTGGTCTCGCGGGGTCTATTGCAAAAGGTAATTTTCCCCATTTGTTTAACAAACCTGAAAATCAAAACTACGTAGGAAAACTACCGCCTGTAGAGTATTATGCTACCGAAACGATGCGTAAGAATGATCGAGAAAAATTTTTTACGTGGTATCATGAGGCGAAAAATAGCGGCTACGTATTTGACTTTGCAAAGGAGATAGTTAAGTACTGTACGGATGATGTTACAATACTGAGGCGTGCTTGTATGGTTTTTCGCGATATGTTTATCACAAGCGGCCGTGTGTGTCCTTTTGACGAAAGTACAACCATAGCATCAGCTTGCTTTCGCATTTATCGCAAAAACTTTTTGAAACATAATACAATCGGTATTATACCTACGGGTGGGTACAGATGGGCTCATAATCAATCGACAAAAGCAATCGCATGGCTTGTTTGGTTGTAACACTCTCTCGGGCACCCTATAAACCACGCGGGTAGGGGTCGTGGGTTTAAACTATCTCAAAATTTATTAGTTGACGGTTATTACGAGGTTAACGGTGAATCACACGTATTGCAGTTCCATGGGTGTTACTGGTACGAGTGTTTACGTTGCTACCCCCTAAACAGAGATCGTAAACAGAGTGATGGTGTATCTATGCATGAACGTTTTGAGAAGACAACCGTTATAAGTAATAGAATTCGTTCAGGCAACCATATCTTAAAAGAAATCTGGGAGTGCGAGTACGATCAAATGCTGAAAGAAAATCCACAAATGAACGCTTTTCTGTACAACCATCCCTTGGTCGAGGCAGAACCTTTGAATCCTCGTGATGCTTTCTTTGGTGGGCGCACTGAAAATATGGTAACGTTATATGACGTCTGTGATACGGAACAAATACGTTATGTGGATGTTTGTTCCCTTTACCCGTATATCTGTAAATTCGGTAAATACCCCGTAGGCCATCCAAAAGTTTATGTCGGTGAAGAGTGTAAGGTGTTGACTGGTCCTCATAATATAGACCTTTCTAACGTAGAGGGTATCGTGAAATGTGCTATATTACCACCGCGCGATCTATATCACCCTGTTTTACCTGTGCGTATGCATCAACGATTAGTGTTTGCTCTGTGCCGCAGCTGTTGTGAGGTTTTGTACCAGAGCGAATGCATGCATGATAACCCCGCTGACCCGTTGTTTGAAGGTACATGGGTAGTCGATGAATTACGAAAAGCTATCGCGCTAGGGTATACTGTGATACGTGTAACAGAAATATGGCAGTACGAGGTAACACAATTAAATCGAGATACGCAGAAGGGCGGGCATTTCGCTGAGTACGTTAACACTTTTTTGAAAATCAAACAAGGGGCAAGCGGTTGGCCTGAAAACTGTTTAACAAGCGATGCGGCGCGTGATATATACATTGAGGAATTGGAAAGATCCGAAGGTGTGAAACTGAACCGCGATGCAATTGAGAAAAACCCTGGTTTAAGATCCGTCGCTAAGTTATGCTTAAATTCATTTTGGGGAAAGTTCGGCCAGCGCGTAAATCTACCTCAAACAATCATAGTTTCGACAAGAAAAAAACTCATGGAGTTAATGACTAGCCCAGAATATGAAATCACCGGCATTCTACCTGTAAATAACAATATATTATATGTTAATTACATTAAAGCCGCCGATGCTGTAGCACCATCGGGTATAGCGAGTGCTGTAATAGCTGCTTACACCACAGCTCAAGCTCGTTTGAAGCTTTACAGCTACCTCGAACACCTCGGTGAGAGGGCTCTACAATGCGATACTGATTCGGTGATTTACGTAACGAGAAACCGTTCTGATGAATACGAGCCGCCGACAGGGCAAATGTTAGGAGATCTGACGGATGAGTTGGCCTGTTACGACGAGGGCAGCTACATAACGAGCTTCGTTTCCGGTGGGCCTAAATTTTATTCTTTTATAGTTCGTGCTTCTGACGGGTCAGAAACTGAAGTTTGTAAAGTAAAAAGTATAACGCTTAATTTTAGTAATAGTACACTCATTAACTATAAATCGATACGCTCCTTTATTGTGGGTGAGAGAGAAAAACATGTCTTATTGTGATACGATTCTATTTGGCGTACAGCTTTTCACCAGGTAATAACACGTACAGAAACTCAAACTTGTAAACCATCGAGTGTAAAGCGCCGACGTAATGGTGAATATGGGTCGCTTCCTTATGGCTACCGTTTGTAGATACTAATTTGTTTTGTATACGCTCTATATGTATGACAATAAAAAATCCCAGCATAACACTCGCCAGCCTTTCCTCTTGTACCAATGGTGATAACGCCTGGTAAGATGCATTTATTTATTGTGCGCAAACAGCAGCATTTTACTCATTTACGATGATGGACACACGCTGGTCGCACCCCTGGACATCAATGATCCGCGGTCCTACAGGTTGCGGTAAAACGTATTTTGTTAAAAAATTTCTCAAATTTATAACACGTATGAGTAGTGATCCCTTCAAGAGAGTTATTTTCTATTATTCCGAGTGGCAAGAGGCTTATACAGAATATGGAACTTCCGTTAAGTTTCGGGAGGGTTTACCACAGGCTTCAGATTACGCTAACGATCCACGAGCGAAGCTCATCATTATTGATGATTTAATGCGTGAGTCATCAAATAACAGTGTTGTTGATCTGTTCATAAAAGGTAACCATCATAAAAATCTGAGCGTTATTTTTTTAACACCAAACTTATTCCATCGGGGGCATGGTCAGCGTGATATTTCTCTCAACGCTAATTACATAGTTATATTCAAAAATCCTCGTGATCGCGCCCAGATACAGCACATGGCACGTCAGGTATGTCCCGAAAACCCCCGCTTCCTGCAAGAGATTTATCATGACGCTATGGCTAAACCGCACGGCTATTTACTGTTGGACTTGAAACAATCAACACCTGAGAACTGTAGGTTTCGTACAAATATTTTTCCCGACGACCTTCATCATTACGTTTACATACCGCGAAAAAAGTTAAAAAGCTGTAACACTGCGGGAGACCTACCAGTTCTACGTCTGTGATGGAGGGACGCAGATCACCCTTTTGCAAAAAATATTCTACTATTTTGCGTGCTTTGCAGCATCTTAACAAGGTGCAACGCCAGGCTCTTTTGCGTAAGGCCGACCCCCGTATAATACGCTGTATTTGTGAGTGTGCTTTGAATATACTTAGAGGTAACGTACCTCTTAAAAGTAGTCAGAGAAAAAAACTAAGACAGCATGCGCCCCTCATACGTCGGCTAGCCGCGAGGAAAGGGTGCTGGAAAAGTAAAAAGAAATTCATCGTTCAGAGCGGTGGTTTTTTACCTCTTTTATTAGCACCAATATTAGGTACCGTTTTGTCTAGCCTTATTGACCGTTGTCAATAATAATAATAATGGAGCATGCTCGAAAAATGATACCCGTCCCTGAAGAGAGCTTAGCACGATTGGGTGTACAAAAGGACAGCGGTTTTCGTTTCATCAACGATACTGAAGATGGTGGTGGTAGGGGGCAGCTGAATGCCTTATCAATGACAAAAATTATTGAAACAACATTAACTAAACTGGATGCCGAAATGAACGATATCTTACGATCTGACGCATACAAAGATGCGCGTGAAAAATGGAACGCTTATTTGGTCGTATTACAGCGCTATTTACATTTTGCAACCAACGAGCGTACATTGCAAGGTGTCAGTCTTTCGAAAGAAAAAGAGTGGAAGAGTGAACAACAACATGAAGATCCGGGTGTAAAGGAGACGGTCGGAACAGGTTTGAATGTTTCCGTTATAATCGAAAGTATCCCCCGAAAATTTCGTAACAAGGCGAAACTTCTATTACGACGCTTGTGTGACACACCGGTATCATATTTTTCCTGGGATGCAGAGGGTGTTGTTTCCATTAGGGGTAAGACCCTGAAAGATACAAACATAGTTGATCTCATAAACGACGCAATGCGCGCAAGAAAAATCCCAAAGCCTGTGGGCCGTAAAACTTTTGCTCAGTTTTTGAGATCAATAAAAACACCTCGTGAGTTCATTGGAAACGAGGGCTTATGGGAAGAGTCAGCAGCTAATTCGACATTACAAAGTCCAATATTACAAACACTTCAAAGCGACGATAGTAGAGAGGGTCCTGAAGAAGAAGAAGATCATTCCGAGTTTTACAGCGGTAGTGAGAGCAATAAATCAAGCACCCGTGTACAGAGCGGCTTTGGCTCCCCCTGTAATAAAAAACGTGTAAGCTGGGTGAGAATTAAATCATAATCTGAAAAATGCTAAAAAAACTTTACTTTGACCCCCGTCATGAAGCCTCCTTTTCCGGTGCTACAAGGCTATTACGGATAGCCCGAGGGAAAAATATCCCTCCTAATAAAGTGCTGGGGGATACTACGATTTCCGTGGCGCCAAGTTTTGACCATGCAGACCTCATATTTGACCGAAAATAAGACTTTTTTCAAGAGTAATAAAAATCGAAATTCGGCCGTTAAGAGGGTGAAATAGGGGTTTGAAATTTTTTTGAGACGAAGTATTTTTTGGCCGATTTGCTTGCAATTTGGCGAAAATATTCTACAATATGAGTAATTTGAAAAGTATACGGGAGTTTTCCGAAATTCGCCATTCAAAGGACTGAAACGGGGGTTTGATGCTTTCAACACCCTATCTCATCCCCTTGAAAGTCGAATTTGGATTTTTATCACACTAGAAAAAAGTTTTATTTTTGACCAAATATAAAAGCGACATGGTCAAAACTTGGGGCCACAGATATCGTGATACTGCTTGCAAACGGGCCTCATAACCGTTCACCAACATACCATTTTTCGATGCTAAAGAACCATATACTATTCAAACGTGGGAGACAGGGGTCCGGGGGCTGAGCCCCCGATCGTGACCATAACAGTTTTAAATAGATAATGCTATTTGCGCCCGGTTATTCGAATATAAAAGTCCCCGGGGGTTGATCCGAAGCCGCCAAGAGTACAACCGGGGGATATTACGTTAGGCGCCAAGTTTTGACCATGCAGACTTTATATTTGACCGAAAATAAGACTTTTTTCAAGAGTGATAAAAATCGAAATTCGACCGTTAAGGGGTGAAACGAGGGCGTTAAAAGTTTTGATGACATGACATGTTTTGCGGTTCGAATTGCTTGAAACTGGACACAAATATTTTATAATATGAATAATTTTATATTTGTTCCATCATTCCTTGAAGTTCGACGTTCAGGGGGATGAAATTCGACCCATAAGGGGGTTAACCATTAGGGGGGGTTAACAAATTCGACCTATATAAGGGTCTTTCTTATCGTTAAAATAAAAATTGAAATATTATTAAAAAGGTATTTCCTAGTTCATTTTTTTCTTCTTCAATCTTGGAATAGACTAAACATAACAGACTATTCGCGTTATCCAGAATACACCGCGTGGAGGTTGTCTGTTTGGTATTCCTGGCCCTGAAAAGGACCTTGTGTGTGTGTGTGTGTGTGTGTGTGTGTGTGTGTGTGTGTGTGTGTGTGTGTGCGTGTGCGTGTGCGTGTGCGTGTGCGTGTGCGTGTGCGTGTGCGTGTGCGTGTGCGTGTGCGTGTGCGTGTGCGTGTGCGTGTGCGTGTGCGTGTGCGTGTGCGTGTGCGTGTGCGTGTGCGTGTGCGTGTGCGTGTGCGTGTGCGTGTGCGTGTGCGTGTGCGTGTGCGTGTGCGTGTGTGTGTGTGTGTGTGTGTGTGTGTGTGTGCGTGCGTGTGTGTGTGTGTGTGTGTGTGTGTGTGCGTGTGTGTGTGTGTGTGTGTGTGCGTGCGCGCGCGCGCGCGCGCGCGTGCGTGTGTGTGTGTGTGTGTGTGTGTGTGCGCGCGTTCGTGCGTGTGTGTCTGTGTGTGTGTTTCAGGGGAATTCATTCCACTCTGTCGAGAGTTCCTCATCCGACGTTTCGCATGATTGTTCCATTTCTTCATCAATTGTTTGCAATCGAGCCTGCTTTCGTTTCATTACGGATTCCAATTCTTCCGATTCGACGGTTGGCGGATCGATTTCTCGCAATTCAAGTCCCGTTTCCTTCACGCCATTCACCATCCCCGGATACGCTTTTTTTATGTCCAGAAGAAACTGCATTATTTGGGATCCCAGGTCATATTTGTAATCTTTTTCGAGATGTTGCTGTCTGTAATAATGCAGTGCCATGTATTGGTGGAGCAAAGTGGGTGTTCTGCGACAGAGAATAGCCCGTTTCAACAATTTATTTTGATTTTCCAAATCGTTTATCGTATTATTCGGATCTGTTCTGCTGACGTACTCGCCGATACTGTGGTTTGTTGCCAAATGCACAGTTTTATCGCCAAACAGCTTTTCCACACCCACGTATTGTTTGGCGCTGTCGGTACAAATTCGAGACGTGTTTTTGGCAACAAATTTGTTGATGAAGGGCCATAGGTCTGCCTTGCTCTTAGAATTCACTCGGAAGAATAAGCCTGTTTTGTCTTCTTTACAATACAATCCTAGAACAGTTATAGTCATCGAGTTTGTTATTCTTCCGCGATGGTATTTGCGTTTAGTGAGGAATGTCTCGTCGATTTGCACTGTTTTTCCCTCACCTCCGAGCAAAATCTCAGAGTTGGAAGCAATATTCTCAGCTACTTCTCGACAGTAGTTGTAGTAGTCGATGATAGTCGATGAGCTTAGTTCGCTCTCATTTTTGTGCTTCCGCCAGCTCAGCAGTTGTTGATGTAACTCCGTCACTTTCATTTTTGCAACAAAGCAAATAATTATTGCCAACACCTCCGAGATTTTCATCCGACACTTTTCCCCATCAAAAAATGTTCCGTCGCTTGGATTAATTGATTTCCGGCAATCCTTGGCACCTTTTTTTCGTAGCCTTGGACGAACATCGCCATGTCCAGCCCAGTTTTTTTTCTCTTTGTTTTTCCACTTTCATCGGCAGATTACAACATTGTGGCGGCTGCGAGGTTTGCGATGGAATAAGGCCAATTTCCTCTAAGAACTCAATTGATTTTTCATCAGTTTCGATGAGGTTGTGGAATGAATGAAAAAAAGAAAAATTTTCAAGCTTTGGGTGCAAGGAGGGATGTTTTGAAATCGCTGTCATGATATTTCACAGAAATTACGACCATGAAAATATTTGATTCGGCTCTTCAATGTACGTCAAGTGTATATTTCCCGTCAAACAATGGATCATCCACGTGACAGCTCGAGGTTTAAATTTTACTTTTGATGTACTTAGTGACATTCAAAAAGATGTCAATATGTTATCTTAATGGTATACAAATGTACGCCAAAAAGTTACCTGAAATTTAACAGTCGCTCAGAAGTATACTTTTTAACAACTATTAACTGTCAACCTTCGGATAACTGTAAGATAACTTTTCGACAACTTTTTCAAAAATGCCACCAAAGTAGTCATCCAAAAAATGCGCTTTTCAGATCCCAGCATCGACGGTCTGTTCAAATTGAAAACGTTGTTCGGAGCTTCGGGCCCAAAATAAGACTTTTTTTAAGAAAAAAAAAAAACGAAATTCGGCTTTTAAGGGGGTGAAACAGAGGTCTTAAATTTTTGATGAGACGGAGTTTTTTTCGTCCAAAGCAAATTCGTCTAATCACAATTTCTCGAATCACAATTCGTTGAATGTAGTTACAAATTTCTATTGACCTGTCACTCCTATACATGAAAATCTGAAACAATATTTTACGCCGAAGATCCAAAACGGAGTGTTTATCCCTATAGTTGAAATTTTTTGTGATAATTCCCCGCTATAGTCGAAATTCGCTATGACTCTTTCCCGCTATAATTGAAATTCTTTTTGGCTATTTTCTGCTATAGTTGCAAATCTTTGTGACTATTCTCCGCTATAGTAGAAATTCGTTATGACTGTTTCCGCTATAGTGGAAATCCTCTACCATTATTTCCCGCTGTAGTTACAAATATTAATTAATTTTAGGTGTACTTCCGAAAAGCCCATACCTCATATTGATCTGAGTTTTTGTATACTTATGTATTTTGACTCGCTGATCACAAATATAATAAAAATTGGCGCAATATTCATTTTCAAGTTTATTTTGCAAAAACTCCATTAGTTTCCGAAAACTCCACATATTTTACTACACAGTATTTGCGAAAACTCCACCATGTGTCAATTTGGACACGTTGTGGAATATTCATCTTCAAATGTAAGCATGTGAGTGCGTTTGGGGTATGTGTACGTTTTGTGTGTGTTTGGGGAGGGGGGGGGGGGGGGGGAGATTACGATATCTGTGGCGCCCTCATTTCACCGTGGATTATCAATATTTGACCCAAAATGAGACTTTTTTCGAGACTGACAGAAATCGAAATTCGGCGTTTAAGGGGGCGAAACAGAAGTTTGAAATTGTTTTGAGACGAAGTATTTTTTGGCAGATTTGTTTGCAATTTGACAAAAATATTCTACAATATGAGTAATTTGAAAAGTATGCGGGAGTTTTCCGGAATTCATCCTTTAAGAGAATGAAACGGGGGCTTGATGCTTTCAACACCCTATCAGAAGTATCACGCGGGCAGTATCACGATATCTGTGATATCGTGATACTGCCCGCAAACGGGCCTCATAACTGTTCACCCACATACCATTTTTCGATGCTAAAGAACCATATACTATTCAAACGCGTGAGACGGGGGTCCGGGGAGAGGGGTGGAGCCCGCCGAGTGTGACGATTAAAATTTTAAATAAATAATGCTATTTGCGCCCGTTTATTCGAATATAAAAGCTCCCGGGGGTTGGGGCGGAGCCCCCCAGAGTACATCTGTATTAATTTTTAAAAGAATTTTTCCATAGGGAAAATAAAAAAATACAACGAAAAATGATGTTTAAATGCATTTTTTGCCAACTTTCAACGCCCCCCCCCCCCCCCCCCCTCATCCCTTGAAGCTGCATTTTCGATTTTCATTACACTAGAAAAAAGTCTCATTTTCAATCAAATATAGACGCTGTATGGTCAGAATTGGGGACCACAAATATAATAATGCTTCAACTTTCAACCCCCTGTTTCACCCGCTTAAACGCCGAATTTCGATTTTTGTCACTCTTGAAAAAAGTCCTATTTTGTGCCAAATATTAATAATCCACGGGTCAAATGAGGGCGCCAAAAATATCGCAATCGTGCTGGGGGGGGGGGGGGGGGGTGTGTCTATACGAAAATTCAAATCAATAAGAGGTGAACGGAAAAACTCGTTGTTTAAGGGTTTTTTGAGTTTTGACCTTGATAATAAAATTTGCGCCAATTTTAATGATCATATTCATGATCAAAGAGTCTAATTACATAAGTATACAAAAATTCAGATCATTCAGAGGTATGGGCTTTTCGGAATTTTATCCCTCTACTAATATTTCCCTTTTCAGTTGAAAAAAAACTTTGAGTATTTCCCGCTGTAGATTTCAAAACAGTTGTTTTTCCGAGTTTTCCGCAAATTTTTGATGAATTGTTGCTCGACGAATGTTGATTCGACGAATTGTGGTTCGACAAACTGTGGTGTCGACGAATTGCGATTCGACGAATTTCCGAGACAGCATTACATTATTGGAATTTTTTATAAGAAAATAGGGAACAGAGATATTTTTATGATATGCTAACATCTCGATTCCCATTATTCGCCCTCAAAGACCGAGGTTCGATTATCATTATACTTGATAATATTTGGGTCAAATGTAATGGCTACATGGTCGGGATTAGTGACCACATCTTCAACTTTGAAATTACTCTTTCACTCTTCGAGAGGCTGAAGTCCGATCTTTGATATACGAGAAATAAGTCTCATTTTCGATCAACTATGTACGCTACATCGTTAGAAGTAGGGGCCAAAAATATTTAAATAATACTCCGACTTTCGACCCCCCGTTTCACCCGTTACAGATAAATTTCGATTTCAATACCCTAGAAAAAAAGTCTAATTTTCGATTAAATATGGACACTGCATTGGCGGAATTAGAGACGAAGAACCGTATGGGGAAAATTCGTTCAGAACAATTCGTCCAAAACAATTCGTCGAGAACAATCCGTCGAAAAAACAATTCGTCGAATCACAATTCGTCGAAAACCCAATTCATCGAAAAACCCAATTCGTCGAATGACAACCCACCCTACGATTCCGCACGCATATCGAAGGTACTGCGGACCCACCTAACGATACCGCACACACATCGAAGGTGATAAAGACCCACCCAACGATTCCGCACACACATCGAAGGTGATCCAAACCCACCCAACGATTCCGCACACACATCAAAGGTGCTCCAAACCCACCCAACGATTCCGCACACACATCGAAGGTGATCCACACCCACCCAACGATTCCGCACACACATCGAAGGTGATAAAGACCCACCCAACGATTGCGCACACACATCGAAGGTGATCCAAACCCACCCAACGATTCCGCACACACATCGAAGGTGATAAAGACCCACCCAACGATTCCGCACACACATCGAAGGTGATCCACACCCACCCAACGATTCCGCACACACATCGAAGGTGATAAAGACCCACCCAACGATTCCGCACACACATCGAAGGTGATCCAAACCCACCCAACGATTCCGCACACACATCAAAGGTGCTCCAAACCCACCCAACGATTCCGCACACACATCGAAGGTGATCCACACCCACCCAACGATTCCGCACACACATCGAAGGTGATAAAGACCCACCCAACGATTCCGCACACACATCGAAGGTGATCCAAACCCACCCAACGATTCCGCACACACATCAAAGGTGCTCCAAACCCACCCAACGATTCCGCACACACATCGAAGGTGATCCACACCCACCCAACGATTCCGCACACACATCGAAGGTGATAAAGACCCACCCAACGATTGCGCACACACATCGAAGGTGATCCAAACCCACCCAACGATTCCGCACACACATCGAAGGTGATAAAGACCCACCCAACGATTCCGCACACACATCGAAGGTGATCCACACCCACCCAACGATTCCGCACACACATCGAAGGTGTTAAAGACCCACCCAACGATTCCGCACACACATCGAAGGTGATCCAAACCCACCCAACGATTCCGCACACACATCAAAGGTGATAAAGACCCACCCAACGATTCCGCACACACATCGAAGGTAATCCACACCCACCCAACGATTCCGCACACACATCGAAGGTGATAAAGACCCACCCAACGATTCCGCACACACATCGAAGGTGATCCAAACCCACCCAACGATTCCGCACACACATCAAAGGTGCTCCAAACCCACCCAACGATTCCGCACACACATCGAAGGTGATCCACACCCACCCAATGATTCCGCACACACATCGAAGGTGATAAAGACCCACCCAACGATTCCGCACACACATCGAAGGTGATCCAAACCCACCCAACGATTCCGCACACACATCGAAGGTGCTCCAAACCCACCCAACGACTCCGCACACACATCGAAGGTGATACCAAACCCACCCAACGATTCCGCACACACATTGAAGGTGATCCAAACCAACCCAACGATTCTGCACACACATCGAAGGTGATCCAAACCCACCCAACGATTCCGCACACACATAGAAGGTGCTCCAAACCCACCCTACGATTCCGCACACACATCGAAGGTGATACCAAACCCACCCAACGATTCCGCACATACATTGAAGGTGATCGAAACCAACCCAACGATTCCGCACACACATCGAAGGTGATCCAAACCCACTCAACGATTCCGCACATACATCAAAGGTGATCCAAACCCACCCAACGTTTCCACACACACATCGAAGGTGATAAAAACCCACCCAACGATTCCGCACACAGATCGAAAGATGTTCCAGACCTACCCAACGATAAAAAACAGTATTTATAACGAATTTTCGGCAAATTCTTGAAGTATTGTGATTCAACGAATTGATATACGATGAATTGTGATTCGACGAATTATTTTTTCGCCGAAATTTGTTCTCAACGAATTTTCCCCAGATCGCACCGTCGATGTGTAATGCGGAATCGTTGGGTGGATCCGGAGCACCTTCGATGTGCGTGCGGAATCGTCGGGTGGGTCCGGAACACGTTCGACGTGCGTGCGGAATCGTCGGATGGGTCCGAAGCACCTTCGACGTGCGTGCGGAATCGTCGGGTGGGTCCGGAACACCTTTGAAGTACGTGCAGAATCGTAGGGTGGTTTGTGATTCGATGAGTTGTGATTCGATGATCTAGATTTTCGACGAATTGGGTTTTCTACGAATTGTGATTCGACGAATTGTTCTCGACGAATTTTCCGTAAATCCAAAGAACACTATAATGCTTCAAATTTCAAAACCCGGTTTCACCCCCAAAAGCCGACTTTCGATTTTTTTTATTCTTGAAAAAAGTCTAATTTTAGGCCAAATATGAAGACCACATGACCAAAACTTGGTGCCACAGATATCGTAATACTGCCGAATTAGGAACCACAAACATTGAAATAATGCTTCAATTTTCAACCCCCCGTTTCAGCCCCTTAAAGGCAGAATTTCCATTTTTATTTACTCTTGAAAAAAGTCTTATTTTCCGCTGAATATGAAGACCGCACTGTCAAATCTAGGCGCCACGGAAATCGTAGTACTGCCCTTTAATGATTCGCTTTGTATCACGATTTGTATAGCTAAGAATTTTCCGTAATTATTCGAAAGTGCGGTTCTGTCCAGAATCACGGTGTTAAATTTTACCGAATTTTTTCTCTAACATCGAATGAACAAGAATATGTCGTATAAAATCGTTTCTTAAACTTCTGCATGAATGAAGTAAAAAAAAGAGAACTGGCTGAGGGGTGGGGATTTTATCTTACATAAGCCTTTTGTTTACATAATCAAGAGACTCGGTAGAGTCTCGGGACAAGTACATTGACAGCTCTGTCGTCTGCTGTCCCGAGGCTCGCCGTGTCTATATTATCTCTAAACAAGACGATTTGCGGTGGTGGGGGTAAAAATTTTATGACGTTTTCGCTAATTGTAGAGCCAAGAAGTCATTTGGCGGCTTGAAAAGCGAACTTTTGACTAATTGAGCGATGCTCTTTCGATTGAGCCTAAAATCAGCACGAATGGTTGCGTAATTGCTGAGAAAAAACTTTGCACAGGCTTAGGATTATGCTCGATTCTACTACATTCAAGAATTTGCCTTGTCTGTATATGCGCTCAGACGATACAATCAAAGGCGTTTTGATGCCCATCAAAACTCATTTCCATAAAAGCCGGTCTCCGGCAACGGAAGCAACGAGTTGCGATTGGTCACGACGACTCGTCTTTCCTCTATATGGAGCCAACATAAAGTTTGAACGTTGTTTTGACATAACGAAGTGCGGGACGTGTGAGCAATTATATCGATAAATTTATAAAAAAAATCATTTCATGGTTCAGTGTGGT
The DNA here is from genome assembly GCA_963989365.1 of Rhimphoctona megacephalus. Lineage (NCBI taxonomy): Eukaryota > Metazoa > Arthropoda > Insecta > Hymenoptera > Ichneumonidae > Rhimphoctona > Rhimphoctona megacephalus. Next base: position 412,847 of record OZ022414.1, read on the forward strand.
GATATTCGATCGATCGTCCATATGACAGCTGACCAACATCTTTTTATAACAGTCATGAGGTTATAAAGATCGCGGTCAATTTCAACTTTTGGTTAGAGTGGTGTTTATAGATAGACGAGTAAAGAGTGACTTTTATATAGATAGAATAGTGATGGTGGGAAAATAAAGTGTAATAATGAACCATTGAACAGTGTCTAAATAAATATGTTTTTAATTAAACCTAGCCCCTACAATTTTTTTCCAAACGTAAACTCTGCTACAACGGAATCGAAAATGATCCCTTTTCTCTTTTACCATCAAAATGTTCCCCGAATACAATAACAAGGTTTATTTAGAAACCATTCTCTTCGTTTTTTCTGTTAACCAATAGAATGGTGTATGCTAAACTCGTATTCGGTGAATATTTAATATCGTTGTCGTGAGGTTATAAAGATCGCGGCTAGTTTCAACTTTTGCATAAAGAGACTTTTATTATAGATAGAAGAGTGATAGTGCAAAAATAAAGTGTGATTCAATAAATAAACTTTTGGACAGTGTCTAAATAAATATATTTTTTTATTAACCCTAGACCCAACAATCCATTTTTCTGAACGTAAACTCTAGAACGAAGTGGAAAACGGTGCCTGTTTACTTTTACCATAAAATGTTCCTCGGATGCAAAAATAAGGTTTATTTAGAAACCATTCTCTTTGTTTTTTTTTTTTTTTTGATAACTAAGAGAAAGGTGTATGATAAACGCGTATTCGGTGAATACTTAATATCTTTGTTGGGAGGTTATAAAGATCGCGGTCCGTTTCAACTTTTGATTAAAATGACTTTTATTGCATTACCGATGGAAGAGTAATAGTGCAAAAATGAAGTGTGATTCAATAAATAAAATTTTGAACGGTGTCTAAATAAATATTTTTTTTTATTAACCCTGCCTCTTCTCTTTTACCATAAAATGTTCATCGGATGCAATAACAAGGTTTATTTAGAAATGATTTTCTTTTTTTTTTTATAACTATATAAGGGAATGGTGTATGATAAACTCGTATTTGGTGAATAATTAATATCTTTGAACAGTCGTTAGGTTATAAAGATCGCGGTCAGTTTTATTTGATTAAAGGGAAACTTTAGGTTAACGTGATTTGAATATGTAGTGTGACGTGACATTTAGGGTTCCGCCACTCGTACGAATCCGTGTCGACCAGTGGACCGGATTTACGGTCCTTCTTGGCCGCCGCACGTCGACTCGCCGGGGCGTGGAAGATCGAGGACTCATCTTAGGCTAAGGAATGTAGTAATTAAGTACCATACGTAATGTAGGTTTGTTAATATTATGTTAAGATCGCCGTTATTTGGAAACTCCGAGCACCGACGAACACGGCGTACCTTAACGTGGCCTTGACCCACGAAGTGTACCTGAAACATCGCTCGCCTGAGCTTACCTAGGTGTGAGAGACTGGGGTCGGAATTTTCTTTAATCATAAAAATTAATTGTTTGTTATTTCTTTGAGTTAAACAGTAAACGGGCTCATTCGCGTTGACTGTGACTAAAGTACGTTCGCATCAGTTCTGCCCACCGTGTTTTCTCGGAAGGGGGGAAGTGCGCTCGTGTACAATAATCGCCGAACCAATTACATTAAGAATTGAGTACCGTGCTCGTAACTCGAAACTACGTCGCTTTAGGTTCGCTCATCGGGACCTATTGAGTGGGTGACTGAAACCTTCGCTGGAAAAAGGCCAAAATTTTGATAGCCGCCCGTCGGTTTTTCGCTGTGGCAACCGAGAGTTGTAACACCCGTCGTCGTCTTCCTGGTGGCCATGGACCGCTAATCACGGCGCCTCGTCTACTGGGGTTTGGGTTCGTCTCCGCAACAGAAGTGTTGCATTACCTGGTGGTTTAAGTGTGGGCCCACCGTGAACCGATGGGACGCCTCGGTTCATGAGGGAGGCCTCCCTTTTGTCCGGAGATGTCCGCCGAATCCCCTAGAGGAAAGCAACCAGGAAGCGACCTTCAATTTCTAGTCACGAGTTTCAAGCACGGGGAAACGAAATTTGCTTGGGCCACCACTGGGCAGCGTCGAGTTCTCGTTCGTAGCTGCGTGGTGGGGGGTACGAGATCCTCGTTGAGAACGAAGCCCTGATATACCATGTAAACCACGAGAGGAAGGGAGATAGAGCATAGTCTAGCGCGAGTACACGGGAGCGCGGACCTCCTTGAGGGGTAATTAGCGGTGGGAGAAGAGAGAATTGGGGAACTCTCGCCTTCGAACGAGGCGAGGGATAAATCAATCTTCGATCGATCGTCCTTCCGGTGAGTCGACAAATGTAAGTGCTCTCTTGGAATACCTGTTCGCACCACGTGGCTGACTTGGAGAGTTTCTCGGTGAGCCCGTTCCTCTTTATTCTTCACTTGTCTCTCGCTTCACTGCAATATTTATTTATGGGGAGTTAATTATGTTAATTATTTAAGATGTTGTTTATTGCGTTTGGAAAAGAGGTGATCTTTTGCGATAGTCTCGCGTTCACCTCTGTTTAAAATTATTATGGCGAAATGTTGCGGTGAGGCGAGGGAGTTCGCGTTCGGTCCGACTTCCTCATATTAATTATTATTCGATTTGTTGAGCTGTAATTTAGTAGAGTTAATTAAAATATCGCAGCGACGAATATTACGTCGATTGGATTTTGGGGGAAAGGATGATGAAATCCTAGTACGCTGAGAATTACCTCGCCGTAGTCTCTCTCACCGCGCGCTCAAGGCCGTTAGAATATTCGCGCGTGTTTACGTTTTTTTTCTTGCTCCAGTTCGCTCTCTTTGTTCGCGTCTTTTGCGGCTCAATTTATCGGTTTGTTTTCGCCTTCGTTAGCATCGAATTCATTCTTGTACTAAAGTTATTACCTTAAATTATTTTTCTTTGTAATTTTGCGTACAGTATGAGTCCCTGGTTATGTGCTATCGTTTCGTACCTTGACTGGGAACGTGTAGCATGCTGCCTAAACGCCAATGACGCAATTTTAAGGTTTCGCTAATTACGACATCCATTATTTTGGTTATTTAGTTGGCCTAAACTTAATTATCATGCCGTCATGTTGCCTAAACGCCAAGGACGCAATTTTAAGGTTTCGCTAATTACGACATCCCGTATTTTGGTTATTTAGTTTGCCTAAACTTAATTATCATGCCGTCATGCTGCCTAAACGCCAAGGACGCAATTTTAAGGTTTCGCTAATTACGACATCCATTATTTTGGTTATTTAGTTTGCCTAAACTTAATTATCATGCCGTCATGTTGCCTAAACGCCAAGGACGCAATTTTAAGGTTTCGCTAATTACGACCTCCATTATTTTGGTTATTTAGTTTGCCTAAACGTAATTATCATGCCGTCATGTTGCCTAAACGCCAGGGACGCAATTTTAAGGTTTCGCTAATTACGACATCCATTATTTTGGTTATTTAGTTTGCCTAAACTTAATTATCATGCCGTCATGTTGCCTAAACGCCAAGGACGCAATTTTAAGGTTTCGCTAATTACGACATCCATTATTTTGGTTATTTAGTTTGCCTAAACTTAATTATCATGCCGTCATGTTGCCTAAACGCCAAGGACGCAATTTTAAGGTTTCGCTAATTACGACATCCATTATTTTGGTTATTTAGTTTGCCTAAACTTAATTATCATGCCGTCATGTTGCCTAAACGCCAATGACGCAATTTTAAGGTTTCGCTAATTACAACGCCCATTACTTTGGTTATTTGGCTTGCCTAAACTTAATTAGCATACCGTCATGTTGCCTAAACGCCAATGACGCAATTTTAAGGTTTCGCTAATTAAAGACGCCCATTACTTCGGTTATTTAGCCTGCCTAAACTTAATGGTCATGCTGTCAGGTTGCCTAAACGCCAATGACGCAATTTTAAGGTTTCGCTAATTAAAAACGCCCCTTACTTCGGTTATTTAGTCTGCCTAAACTTAATTATCATGCTGTCAGGTTGCCTAAACGCCAATGACGCAATTTTAAGGTTTCGCTAATTAAAAACGCCCCGTTACTTCGGTTATTTAGTCTGCCTAAACTTAATTATCATGCTATCATGTTGCCTAAATGCCAACGACGCACTATTGACGTTTCTTTAATTCTAACAGTTAGTTACTTCATTTATTTCGTCATGCTGCCTAAACGCCACTGACGCATTATTCGCGTTTCTTTAATTCTAACATTTTGTTATTTTGTTTATCTCGGTTGCCCAAAGTTGAACCTCGCATCGTCATGCTGCCTAAATGCCCACGACGCATTATTAACGTTTCCCTAATCGTAACGGCCAGTTTGGCCGGTATTTAAGTTGCCAAAATTCGAAGATGGCATGGGCATGTGGCCGAAACGCCGGTGATACCGTAACGATGCTGGCGAAAGTTAAGGGCCAAGGGTTTCGTTTATTTAAGCTGTCCGAATGCGAATATTGCGTAGGCCTGTGGCCTAAATGCCGACGGCACGTGGTTAATGTCGCGTAGGTCAAAAAGCCCAAGTAGATCGCGGGTCCCGTTTGGCTACTTTCGAGTATTATTTGTGCGGCTTATGGTTGAACTTTGTATCAGCGAGTGTCTGTACCACCTAAGGACCATTTTGTTAAATAAATCTTATTGTTCAAAACTTCCATACTCCGCCTCGCCTATTATTTTCTTTGTTTGTAATGTTACTCTCTCCCCGGGACCAGCCCCTCTACCATTTGGTATCTCAGTTTGAGCTGAGTAGCCGGACCGTCCTCGGTCACCTGTTTTGTGTAGTTCGGATAATTGCTGGTGGCGGGGTTGGGCGAAATAAAAGTCGGTATTACCGGCGGTACTGTCGTACCTGGCGCCCAGCCCAATCCCGTCATCAGGCTACTTGCCCGGTTAGCGGGTCAGGTGAGTCGAGAAGGGACGGATCGTACCCTTCGGGGAAAAATCACGTTACAGTAGATAGAAGAGTGATAGAGTGCAAGAATAAAGTGTAATTCAATAAAAAAACTTTAGAACAGTGCCTAAATAAATATTTTTTTTTAACCCTAGCCTCAATATTTCAATTTTCCGAATGTAAACTCTACAATGGAGTCAAAAACGGTGCCTCTTCTGTGTTACCATAAAATGTCCCTTGCATGCAATAATATGGTTTATTTGGAAACTATTGTCTACGTTTTTTATATAACCGAGAGAATGGTATATGATACCAGTCTAGGTTTGAATTATACATAGTGTTAAACCACCCTAGAGTGGTTAAATACATGAAAATACTATTTGCACTTGCAACCCAAAATGGAATCAAGTGACGCGAAATAATTTTGAGCGAAACGATATTTGATTCGAGAAAAAAAAATCATAAGTACTTTACGGATTTTGTTTTCCCTATTGCTCATGAGATATCATTTGTGATCTATAAACGTTATAAAAGAAAAATTCATGTGGCACTTCGACCGAAATTCTTTTTTCCAATCACACTTTTGTTCTCGAAATTTGGTGCGCATACGTTTTAGGGTTCCGTACCCAAAGGGTAAAACGGAACCCTATTACTAAGACTCCGCTGTCCGTCCGTCTGTCTGTCTGTCCGTATGTCACCAGGCTGTATCTCATTAACCGTGATAGTTAGACACTTGAAATTTTCACAGATGACGTATTTCTGTTGCCGCTATAACAACAAATACTAAAAAACAGAATAAAATAAATATTTAAAGGGGCTCCCATACAACAAACGTGATTTTTTGCCATTTTTATAGATACTGGTACGGAACCCTTCGTGCGCGAGTCCGACTTGCACTTGGCCGGTTTTTTTGTTTCAAAATCTCGTTTCGTTATGATTACTTATATTGAAAAACTTTCGGTGCATTCTGATGATATTGGAGTAATTTCTCGGTGTCATTTTTTATGGAATACTTTCCTATCCGTTGATCTGTTGGAATGGATGTTTCAGTGTAATATTTTTTCAAATTTTTTTACAAAATCAAAAAAAAATAAAGTTTTGATACTTGTTCGTAGTTCTTTTATCAAGAGACTCGGTAGAGTCTCGGGACAAGTACATTGACAGCTCTGTCGTCTGCTGGCCGGAGGCTCGCCCGAGTATCTCTGAACCTAGCCAAAAACAGCATAAATGCTGTGAAAAAAGGTGAGACAAGTACATTTATGCCCCCCAAATAGTTGTTCCAGTTAATCCCCCCCACTACCCAGTGCCAAAATACTGTTCCCCACAAAAATTTACAAAAACCCGTCTAAGTCGTTCATACAAAGATCTCCGCACAAAAATCCTTTCTAAAAACAAACTCATCATACAAAGTTTTATGGGTAACTGCTGTCATTATCTTATCAAATTAAGTCAAATTGTACAGAGGTGATAATTTCATTCTCGTAAATGTTGTACGTTCACAAAAAGTTGATAAATAAATAAAGATCTACTAAAGTATATGTGGCCAAGTATGTGGGATTTTATTATGTTTATAAAATCTCCAATTATGTTCATATGCCATTTCTCTAATTAATGCTTTATTACAGCGAATTATTATCCTATGACTTGGAACTACAAGGGCTTTAAAAAAAATACAGAATTGCATTAGCCTGCGTGAGCTTGAACGCTGCCACAGTCTCATTTGTAATATTTGTAGTACAGTTTTATTGGTAACAAATTGATAAAAGTTTACTATCGTACGTAGAGCGGATACGCACAGAGTACTTGTCCGGCCCGAAAATTTGTCGACTAGTCAGCTAAAAATATGCTTTTTTGTTCACGGCAAATTTTTCAACCACTCCGAACATTCGGATCTCTTGACGCAGATTTGAATCTTACCCGCCTTGGAATGCAATCAATTGATGACCGCTTTTATATGGCAGGCTTATTTCGTTTTATGAAACCTGTTGTAGTAAAAACCGATGTAAAAGTGCGTGTAAATGGTACCGGATTACTTATTTCGGGTGTACAGTACCATTTAGACGCTCTGTAACTCCAATTTTCCCCCGGGTGTTACAAAACCGGAATAAACGTGCCGTGTAATAACGTGAGATATTCTCCACATGAGCATCGATTTATCGATAACAATTGATTAAAGAAAAGGAGGATACTTTGGGATACAAAACAATCCGCGTATTGTGATTCCAAATTAGCTGTGCATATTTTACTAGTTAAGAGTATGGATCAATCACCTCATCTCGAGTTTTTGAAGTTTAAATTCTTCGACACCGTTTGACCGAATACAAAAAAGCTCTGTCAGTGGACGCGGGACGATGGCAAAAATCCGCTGACAGAGCCTTTTTGTAATCGGTGAAACCGTGTCGAAGAATTTCACTTTCGAAATTTGCAGCTATCTCCGTCGCACTCACGGTGGCGAGATACCGATTGACCCATACTCTTATTGCTAAAATGTATGGTATGGTAATGTGAACCAATGTTGACTTATGTGACAAATTGTATGGAAAATTTTCGGGCCGGACAAGTACTCTGTGCGTATCCGCTCTACGTACGATAGTAAACTTTTATCAATTTGTTACCAATAAAACTGTACTACAAATATTACAAATGAGACTGTGGCAGCGTTCAAGCTCACGCAGGCTAATGCAATTCTGTATTTTTTTTAAAGCCCTTGTAGTTCCAAGTCATAGGATAATAATTCGCTGTAATAAAGCATTAATTAGAGAAATGGCATATGAACATAATTGGAGATTTTATAAACATAATAAAATCCCACATACTTGGCCACATATACTTTAGTAGATCTTTATTTATTTATCAACTTTTTGTGAACGTACAACATTTACGAGAATGAAATTATCACCTCTGTACAATTTGACTTAATTTGATAAGATAATGACAGCAGTTACCCATAAAACTTTGTATGATGAGTTTGTTTTTAGAAAGGATTTTTGTGCGGAGATCTTTGTATGAACGACTTAGACGGGTTTTTGTAAATTTTTGTGGGGAACAGTATTTTGGCACTGGGTAGTGGGGGGGATTAACTGGAACAACTATTTGGGGGGCATAAATGTACTTGTCTCACCTTTTTTCACAGCATTTATGCTGTTTTTGGCTAGGATTTTTCGACTTTTTGTATGGAAGTCATAGCTTATTAATTAAACATGTCAATATTGTGTACGTACTCGGGTATGAAATTCATAGCTTGTCAATTAAACATGTCTATATTATGTATGTATCTGAGTGATGCAAAATAATTGACATTTTTTTCGGCATTGCAGCAAAATATGGTAACAATTTATCAAAAAGTGATTCTCTCAAGAATTGAATCCTGAATAAAAATTTTAGAGGTCGCTCAAGCGATTTTTTAATAATTTCAGCTAAAAATGGACACATGATCGAATTTCGAGCTGGTGTATCGCGACTATATTCGGACTAAAAATGCAATGTGAAATATTAATCTAAGAAGTGTTCAAATGAATTCAATCTTCTAATTAACCATCAACACTTATAAAATTATTAGATTACTTAAAACGTACAGTCATTCTGAGAAGATACGACGCATAAAAGAACAACGAACAAGTAAAAAATTGATTTTTTTTTTAATATAGTAAAAAAAAATTCAAAAAATATTGCACCGAAACATCCGTGCCAACAGATCAACGGATCGGAAAATATTCCATAAAAATGATGCCGAAGAAATACTCCAATAGCATCAGAATGCACCAAAAGTTTTTAAATATAAGTAATCATAACGAAACGAGCTTTTGAAACAAAAAAGTATACGTACAAAATTGCGAGAGCTAAAGTTTGTTGGAAAAAATAATTTTGGCCGAAGTACTACGCGAGTTTTTCTTTTATAATATTTATTGATTACGAATTATATCTCGTGAGCAATAGATAAAAAAAAATTGGTGAAGTACTTATGAATTTTTTTTTTCTCAAATCAAATATCTTTTCGCTCAAAATTATTTCGCATCGCTTGATTCCGTTTTGGGTTGCAAGTGCAAATAGTATTTTCATGTATTTAAGGTCTCTACCACTCTAGGGTGGTTTAAAACCTTATATAATTCAAACTTAGGATGATTCAAACATAAGGTGGTATCATACACCATTCTCTCAGTTATATAAAAAAATGAAGAGAATGGTTTCCAAATAAATTTTATTATTGCATGCAAGGGACATTTTATGGTACAAGAGAAGAGGCACTGTTTTCGACTCCTATCTAGAGTTTACGTTCGGAAAAATGAATTGTTGGGGCTAGGGTTAATAAACAAAATTATTTTTTAAGGCACTGTTCAAACGTTTATTTATTAAATTACACTTTATTTTTTTGCACTATTACTCTTCTATATATAAGTCACTTTAATCAAAAGTTAAAACTGACCGCGATCTTTATAACCTCACGACAAAGATATTAAATATTCACCGAATATGAGTTTATCATATACCATTCTCTTCGTTATCAAAAAAACGAAGAGAATGGTCTCTAAATAAACCTTATTATTGCATTCGAGGAACATTTTATGGTAAAAGAGAAAAGAGATCGTTTTCGATTCCGTTGTAGAATTTACTTTCGGAAAAAAAATGGTAGGGGCTCGGTTTAATAAATAAAATTATTTATTAAGTCACTGTTCAATAGTTTATTATCACACTTTATTTTCCCACTATCACTCTTCTATCCATAATAATAAAAGTCACTCTTTACTCGTCTATCTATCTATCTATAAACGCTACTCTAACCAAAATTTCAAATTCACCGCGATCTTTATAACCTCACGACTATTAAGAAAGAATATCGGTCACCTGTCATATGTACGATCGATCGAATGTCACCAGAATTTTCACCAATATCACTAGTATCACTAGACAGCGACTACGCAAAAAACAGTTGAGCATCAAAAATGTGTGCGAAAAAATGCTCAATTTTTCGGAGCAACGATTAAAAAAAAAATTAATATTATCAATACGCTTTAAGCTACGAGGCTCTAATTAGTCGCAATCGAAAGAAAAAAAAAAATAAAAAATACGTGAACTTGAATAGTCTTCCAAAACGCTGTTATTTAATAAATATTAAAGAAACAATTTTTGAAAACAGGTAGAATCGTGCTGCTTCCTGTAAAAGTGTCTTGTAGCACTCGCTTGTAAATGTACTTGTCTCGAGTCGCTACCGCGACTCTTAATAAAACAATTTGCCGTGGTGGGGGTAAAAACTTAAATTCATTTTCTTTAATTACGAAGCTCAGGAGGCATATGATGATTTGAAAATTGAACTGGAGATTTATTACGAAAAAATACTTCGATTGAGCACTAAATGAGCACGATTAATGCCGTATTTGCTGAGAAAAAACTTTGCACAGGCTCAAGATTATGCTAACATCGAAGTATTGGCATGCCTGTATACGACGCAATGAAAGGCCTGTTGACGCCTTCCGAGCTTGTGATTGGCCATTCCGTTAGATCTTTCTCGTTAGATTTGCAGTTTTTATTTTCCACACTTAACTCTACGACGGAAACGAAAGCGATCTCTTTTCTCTTTCGCGATTAAATGTTCCTCGTATGAGATTTCTTAAGGAATCATTCTTTTCGTTTCTTTGATAACTATGAAATGGTGTACGTTGAACTGTTAATCATGAATGGTGTGAATCGATGTAAATTTGGAAAAGAAACTATAAAACTAATAATCAGTGTCAAAAAAATGTATATAGCAAGATTTGTTATTATCATGCCGAGTTTTGAGCAGTGTCTAATGAATTTTTTTTTTAACTCAACACCGTTGACAATTTATTTTATTGGTCTCTTTCCTCTTTATTATAAAATGTTCCTCGCTTACCATAATAAAGATTTGTACATCATAAAATGTTCCTTGCATGATAAATGTTGGTCCATTTCAAAATAATTTCGACGTCACTTTTCTATCCAAAATATGGTGTAGAATTATCTCGCGTTTGATGAATTAATAGACAAATACACTGTCAACCTGCATCTGGATATATATGGATGCCTCTGGATGATAACCGTAGTAAGTTATAATATATCTTTATGTGAAAATGGCTTGTATAATATATCCTTATGTCAAAAGACTATGGCGGTATATAGTCCATATCCTGGTATTATCAAAATTTGTATCTTTGGATTGCAACGAATGCCTATAGACTCTGGAAATTCTGTGAAGCGACAAATGTACCAAGTATTTCCACTTTTTGGCTCCGATTGTAGCATTATGAATTTAACATTTTGTTATGAAAATTCTTCGGTTGCTCATTTGTCAATGGGATCAAAAATATTGTCTTCGGAACACCATGGATATATGCAATATTTCAGAATTTTTATTTAGCTCAATATGCTGTATATTTTTTCACATCCCCGCTTTAGTTGTAGCATAATGAATTTTAAAAAATTATTTCAGAAAGTCTTCCGATGTGTTTTTTCTGACATTACCAAAATTTATATCTTTGGATTGCAACGAATGCCTACAGACTTTGGAAATTGTGTGAAGCGACAAATGTACCATGTATTTCTACTTGTTGCCTCCGATTTTAGCATTATGAATTGAAAATTTTGTTATGAAAATTCTTCGGTTGCTCATTTGTCGATGAGATCAAAATTATTGTCTTCGGAACACCATGGATATACGCAAACTTTTAGAATTTTGTTTGGCTTAATATGCGCTCTATTTTTTCACTTCCCCACTTTAGTTGTATTATGAATTTTGAAAAATTGTTTCAGAAAGTCTTCCGATGTGTTTGTACTGATATTATCAAAATTTGTATAATTGAATTGTAATGAATACCTACAGACTTTGAAAATTCTGTGAAGCGACAGATGTGCCAAGTATTTTCCCTTTTTGGTTTCGATTATAGCATTAGGAATTGAAAATTTTGTTATGAAAATTCTTCGACTACTCATTTGTTGGTGGGTTGAGAATTGCTGGCTTCAGAATGCCACGCATACATGCAAAATTTCAGAATTTTGTTGGGCCCAATGTGCGCTACATTTTTTCAATTCCCTAATTTAGTTGTAGCATAATGAATTTTGAAAAATTGTTTCAGGAAGTCTTCTGATGTTTTTTTACTGATATTATCAAAATTTGTATCATTGGATTGCAACAGATACCTACAGATTTTGAAAATTCTGTAAAGTAACAAATGTACCAAGTATTTCCACATTTTGGCTCCGATTGTTGAATTATAAATTAAAAATTTTGTTATGAAAATTCTGCGGTTGCTCATTTGTCAATGGGATCAAAATTATTGTCTTCGCAACGCCATGAATATATGCAAAATTTCAGAATTTCATTTGGCTCTATTGAGCTATATTTTATCACTTCCCCACTTTAGTTGCAGCATAATAAATTTTGAAAAATTGTTTCAGGAAGTTTCAGGAAGGATGTGTTTTTTACTGATATTATCAAAATTTGTATCATTGAATTGCAACAGATACGCACAGACTTTGAAATATCTGTGAAGTGACAAGTGTGCCCAATATTTCCACTTTTTGGCTCGAATAGTGGCATTATTAGGACTTGAACATTTTATTATGAAAATTCTTCGGTTGCTCATTTTTGGATGGGATTAAAATTTGGCTTCGAAAAGTAATGGCTACATGCAAAATTCATAAACTTTATTGAGCCCAATGTGTGGTATGCTTGAGTAGTAGCATGATTAATTTAAAAAATTGTCAGAAAGTCTTTGGTTCCTTTTTTTCTGGAAGTATAAAAATTTGTTTCATTGGAACGCAGCGTATACTTACAATCTTTGGAAATTTCATAAAGCAACATGTGTGCTCAGTATTTCTACTTTTTGGCTCCTAAAGAGGCATAACGAATTGAAAAATATTTTCAAAAAGATTTGCTCTACGGATGCTCTGTTTGTGATGGTACGAAAATTTGCACGAAGATAATGCAACTGGTATAACTCAACTCGATCCATTTTCTTGGGCGTAGTACTGATCTAAGTTTGCCCGCTTTGTTGAATTTATTGTTTTAAAATATCCATAACATACTTTCTGAACTTTTCAATATTCAAAGATAATATTAAAATATCTGTAAGTTCTAGTTTTGAGGCTTTCACGACCATTATTGTTATAACTATCAAAATTTGTATCAAAATTTGTATCATGGGAATGTAGCCGATACCTACAAACTTTTAACATTTTGTGAAGCGACATGTGCGCCAAGTATTTCCACTTTATGTCTCTGATTGTGGCATTATGAATTGAAAAATTTATTACCAAAAGTCTTCTCCTGCTCATTTTTTGATGGGATTAAAATTTCTGTCCTCGGAACGCAATAGATACAGTATGTTTTTAGTGCAGTATGTTTTTTCACTTTTCGTACAAATATAACAATGAGATACTGCTATTTAATATGTTTCTTTGATAAGCACAAATTCAAATTGCTACAAATTCTATGGAAGAGCTCTGACTGCTCTAATCTTGCCCTCAAAAGCTTTGTAAATTTTTGTAACGGACTACCAGTTCCCGACTTATTTTAGCCTGATTCCAGAAAGGTAAATCGAAATGTCAAAACAATTTGACAGGCTCGAGAATAAAAAAAATTCCAAACACGTGTCCCTTTATTTCATGGGGAAAAAACCAGACTCGAAGTAGAAGGGGTCAGGGCTTGCAAATGAAAAAGCGATAATTTCCGAATATAACCTTTTTCTAATCTATATAAAGCGAGATGTTCGAAAAGAACGAGAAAAAACGAATCATATCATGCATAAAAATCCCCCTCGCGGAAAAAACGTGGACAAGTACATTTGTTGACCGCCGTTCCCATATTTTTCCACGAGCATACATACACTGCAAAAACCTTTTCTCGCAAAAATCCCTGAGAAAATCAAATCCTATCAAAAAGTAAGAAAAGAGACCACTCTCAAAAAATGTATCAAATGTATTCAAATCACACAGAACAAAATGAGTTAATCCTCGCGAAAAGCTAAGGTTGGGTTTCGCAAAAAGTTATAAAATAAATTTAGCTATACTAAATATATGTGGCCAAATATGGGAGGCTTCATCGTGTGACAAAATCTTTAAATAATGTTGAATGTTGATAGAGAAAAGAATCAAGTTCGAAAATGCAGTTGTTTTACCTACCAGAATGAAAATAACAACTCTGTATCAATAAGAGTCTGAAGCAAAAAAAGATTGCAAACAAAAAAAAATTAGATGAAAAATAATTTCGGCCGAAGTACTTGGCGAGGTTGTCACCATGACCGATACATTATGTAAATGAAGTGAAAAAACATTCGTCAAGTACTTTGGCCGATTTTTTTTTAATCTAATTTTTTTCTATGTTTTATAAAACAATTTGTAAGTCAAGGACGATGCATCATATTCTTCCGTCATTTCATCTTTGAGAGAATAAACATTCTGAGGCTCCTGACAGTAAAGTTAAATAGAATTATCTATTTATAGCTTAGACCAAAATTGCTAATATCCTCGCTGCCTTTTTGCCCATAAATGCTTTATTCTAATACACAAATTGAAAGCTAATGATAAAGTATTTCATTTTCTGAAATTTTGCCTTGGGGAAAAATTGGTACTTCAGGTCTCTTCTATAACACTTTCCTGCTAAGCTATAATCGAATAATAACCTATCAACGAATTACTAACATCTCGAAAATACTTCGAGTCTGTCGTTAACTCTTTTGAAAGCATTATAACTTTTTTCTTATCACAGGATCGAAATGCTGCTATATTTGAACAACCTCAATAACAATGAATTTATGGTAGAAAATCTGTCTCATTCTCTTTTGTCGAATTAGTAGTGTGAGCAGTACTGATTCCTGATATTGAAATAAATCGATGATGTAATGATGCAAACACCTTGTAAGTTTTTTTGTTATATACATACTCTATTGGAGTCTATATCAAGCGAAATATATGAAAATACTATAGAAAAAAGAAGTGATATCAAATAGCAAAAATCCCCTCCCGGGGAAAAAAACCTGGACAAGTACATTGGTGGTCCCTCGTTTCCCTATGATATCACAAAAAATCCAAAACCCCACTTAAATATTTTTTTTTAAATCTTTACTAATTTTATTCATATCCTGGAGGGAAACCAACCATATAGATCACAAAATATCCGGCCAAAAAACCAGACTTCACAATAAATGTTACTTTGAATTTGTTTCCACAGAACAAAACAAGAATCAAAACATTAAAAAATCAGCGTTATCAAGATGAGAAAAATGCCACTTACAATTGGTGTGTAAGAAGTATTAATAGACTAGAAAAAAATGGAAAAAGGTCGACATCTAAGTTACGTGCAGCAGTAAAATTTATGATATCAGTACTAGGACAAGTATTTCTTTGGTGACTGAGAAGATATCAATATGGACGTACCGGCAACGTAGGGCATGCAGTTGGTGCATTGCTTCTGGGATCTCCTAAGTCGAGTAGCTACTTTTGATTTGGCTATGGCGCGACCAATGTTGCCAAATAGTATTTACTTTTATGACCTAATGAAACAACATTGCCCGCGCCGTGGCTAAAATAACGAAAAACAAGCAGGAACAGGAAGTTTCGCATAAGATCCCATGCTTTTGGAATGTGAAAATAAAAACTTTAATTTATGTCTATACATGATAACACAGTTTTGTTTGATTGGTAATAATTTGATGAACGTTCACCACCGTAAATTGAGCGTATACGCACAGAGTACTTGTCCGGCCCATAACTTTTTATGAGGGACCACAGTGTGTAAATTCACGCGAAAGGAAATAAATGAATTTAAAGAAGAAAACGATTGTGATTAAGATTTCGATGGTAAGAAATGAAGAATTTTTTTATGAGTTCTTTTTCGTTAAACTAGACGATTTAAACGTGTGCTACGCGCACGTTAACTTTTTGCCTAACGTTATTTTTAATAATAAAATAAATCTTATCATTATTGAAACCGTCAAAATGAATCAAAAATTGACATACGTAAAAAATTATTACTTATTATTTACTTAAGTTTTAATGAAATCTGCCTTTTTTCGAGATGTATTGAGAATAATTATAGTTCGCTATTGTTCTTTCCTGTCCGCGACTTGTCAACCACGAATTTAAGTTATTATATATATTTTGAAGGACCAGCTGTCATTGTGACATTTTAGGGCAAACAGAATAACTTCAGGGACATAATTCGACTTGAAATTTAGCATGAGATGCAAGCTACGTACAACGTCATAGCGAACCAATCAAAATAGCGGAAAAAAGTAACAAAACTGCAATTTCATGCGTTACTCATGAACTTTATTATATAAGAGGAAACTGTTCGATATTCCTTATTTATCGAATTTGTTTCGAATATGAAAAAAATGTAGTTCGAACTTGAATTCTAATTTCTTTAAAGATTGTATTTTATTTGAGCAGCATCAAATGGAGCTAATACTTGGATAGATGTCCGCTGAATCATATCATGGCTTACTAAGAAAAAACTTGAATAAAAAAGTTTTGAAAAACGCATTATTTATTTGTATGATTTTCAGTGTTTTTCAAAAGTAGAAAAATACGACGATGAAATTGAGAAATTGGAAACATTTTTGAGTGACGAATCTTCCGAAGAGAACTAAAAAAAACACCGAAGAAAATGAATTTATGAGCGAGGATATTGAACTTTATAACGAAATAAAAAAATTGACATAAGAGTAAGAAAGAGAATGATTGCCAAAATTAAGAAATTGCGATTTTTTTGTACAAAGAAAAAAAATACATTTTTTTTTCTTAAATATCTTCAGGTCGTTATCTTATTGTCCGAAAATATAAAGCGTTATGAGTATTTTTTATGCGTTATGAGTAAGAGAAGATTTTTTAATATTCGATTTATTGCCTTTGCATTCTTTCATTAGCATTCGACTATTTTCTTATTTTCTATGCAACAACGAATAGGCATTATGTTGGTTTTTTTCATAACACATAAATTTTACATCGCGATATGACGTGTTTTCGTTTTTTTCGTTCATGTTATTTCGCTTGCACTCACGAGCTCAAAATTTAGAATCACGCAATTGTCATGCAGTAATAAATCTCTAAAATGTGATTTTTATGAATGATAGACCAATTTTTTGTTACGCATTAAAAATCCTTTTTCGTTTTTTTCAAATCAACACATTGCGCTGATCTGTTGAAACTTTTTTCACTAAACTGAACATTAGTGAAAAATAATTTGCACCAATAGAAATTTTCTTCATTACGAAATGATTCGATACGAAATGATGTTTTTCATAATTTGTGTCAAATTTCGAACCATTGAAATGAATAACCAAAAATTGTATTTTTGCGAAGATTTTTTTCTTTTATTTGCAATTTTGTTTAATAAAAAAATGTTTTTAATAATTTTTCATTTAAAAAATTCCCATTATGTTTTACAGTTCGTTGTTTATAATGATAATAAGATCTTTGTAAATGTTGGGAGTGACAACTTCTTGAAAGCCTCATTTTCTGTGCTCGGCGCGTATGAATTCGATCAGACTGTTATAAATGTGTGCTCCACAAGGTTGAAAGAAACAGAAGCCGGGGGATAATTCATGAAAAAAGAACAATTTCTGCTCACGACCGATATTGCGATGATCGCGTTTCGCCGCTTCCTCCTGGAACTTCTCCCACTCTTTCAGCTGTCTTGAGTCCGTGAAACTTATTCCGTAAACTTATTGCAACGACTCGGCGTTCGTGTTTCCCTCCCAGTAAGTCGACGAGTTTTTCGTCACTTTAACCGCTTTTACTTTGCCGGTATGATGGATGCGAAGCCCGCAACACAAATCGATCAGAAGACGATGCTAATTCCGTGCCGTACTCGGAAAGCCGAGTCCGGCACGGAATTAGCAACTTTCAACTTGTCCCATAATACTATGCGGTCCTAAGAAAAAATCTTTCATTCAAATTCAACAATTAATCAATTGGTCAATGAGGGTGGGGATTAATATGTAGAATAACCAAATTGTAGAACGGTTAATATTTCGAAATTTTAGTATTCATAACATTCGATTAACGAAAAATAAGAATCTCGAAGTTTATATTTTCGATAGCATATTAAGTTGAATGCGTATTTGATATAATATTTTTTCTTTGATCGCGTATTTATTCGAAAATATATATTCAGACTGTCTATACTTCAAATGCAGATATTATAGATTGTCCTAATGTAAGAAGTTTATGTTTTCTAAATTCGAAATGGAGAGCAATTCTTTTATTGAGAGACCAAAATATATAGTATGAATAATTCGAAAGCGAATTTTTCGAATGACTAAAAATTAGAAGTACAGAATAGCGAACGTTGTGAAGCACGAAGAATGACAAGCAATACTTTACAGCCCAGAGGCTCTCGCTAGTTCGACCGTTCGACTTTTTGATGTTTCGCTATTTTGACCACATTAATATTTTGTCTTTCGTTAAAATATATTTGAAATTGTGAATATTCATAATATTGCCGATTTCAGTATTTGACGACGCGAATGCGTAATAGTCGAACTTTTGTAAAATCGCTATTCCAGCCTTCGTCATTTGGGCTACTGTTATATATTGTTTTTGACGTAAATGTACTTCGAACTCTTTAATTTCTCATTTTTTTATTTCAAGCATAAAGGCTATAGTAGAATTAATCTGTCTATATACTATTATTCTTCAATTAAAAAATTTGCAGTTTTAGCCGTTCGAAGTTTTAATCATTCGAAAATCTTACTCCCACCCGTCAATGAAATTTGGTGCAAGGAAAATTTACTTTTTTTTACTTTACAAACTGATTAAAAATTTTATTTCAGATGACAAGATTTTTTCCTTTATGGCGATGAGCGTGAGTTTTCATTTTGAAGGATTCGTTTATTGAAAAGTATCGAAATTTCTTTATTGAGAATGGTTATGAAAATTCATAGAATATTTTATAGTTGTTTTACTCCAAAAATTAAAAATATTGTTGTTTTAAGTTGAGACCTCGAGCATACTTCTAAATCATCTTTTCCAACTAGTATAACGCTTTTGGTGAGTGTTTCTATTGCCTAAAAACTGAGAAATAATGATGCAATTGCCTAAGTTATTCTCGTTGCTGATTACAGATTTTTCACACATTTCTGTGTTTTATCAACCAATAATTTATCAGAAAACACCCATTTTTGTTCATCGATTTATTGATTTATTTTATTTTATAATTTAATATTTCACAAAAATTTGTTCGCTTACCGATCTAATTAATTTTCGAATCATTGCCTTCCTATTTTAGATCTGGAATATTTCGTGAAAAATAACTTTTACGCACGAAATAACAATGTACGTTAAATATGATTCACTTTAACGAGATCTGTGGTTTAACAATTCGGAAATGATAATGCCTTTTAACATACGCCGTGTGCAGAAAAGTCTTATCACTTCCACAATTCTTAAACTATTGATCTGGTGGTTGAAATCAATAAGTGTGCAAAAGTGTACAAAAGTGGAACAATGCTGCCCTAAAATCTATTTTTCCGAACATAAAACCTCCAGCCGGGTCAAAAACGACCCCAGTTTCTCTTTAGGATAAAATATTCCTCCTGTGCAATGATAAGGTTTAATTATACACGGTTCTCTTCGTTTTTAGATAACGAAAAAATAGTGTATGATAAAATTGCATTTGGTGAATGTTCATTGATCAAAACGCTACGAAAAAAAAGTTTGAAATAAATGCAAAAAGAAAAGTTTTTACTATAAAATTTGAGGTTGTTGTTAACCCCATTGCTGGGGTCTAGGGTCAATATGAGAAGCATATAATTATGAAACTATTTAGACTCAAGAGCAGTCAATTTTCTGTACAATATTGTATTCACTTATAAATAAATCAATAATTCAACAAAAAAAATTGCTTTTCTGCAGAGAATTTACAGAAATGTGTGAAAAAATGTATGATTAGCGACGACACAGTGCATCTACAGTGCATCTGCGGTCTGGAATAAAATAGAAAAAAAATTAAGGAGTCATGAGTCAAAATTACGTGCTACAATAATTGACATACGAATTCAAATTGCAAAATTTCTTCGTTATATTTATAAAATGTTTGACTTCATTTCTTTTTTTTATTTCGAAATATTTTTTGTTTGGCTACAATTTATTCGCGTTTTATTTTTCACTGCAATCAGAATATTTTCCTCATTAACAATCTGTTCTAAACAAAAATAATGATATTAAGGTAGTTCGGTAGAGTTTAGCCAAGTCCAAATGTAGTCCATTCTTCAAATTTGTAAATGGACGACTAAATTACAAAATCGATTTCAAAAATAATTTTCACTGAAAATGAAAATTAATCAAGTCGCGTATATTGTAATAAATCATCTGAACGACAATTAAAATTTAATAAGATGTAGTAACTCATGTAACTGACTCATGTAGTAACAGATCCGTTGATCGGTGAGAATGTAAACATTACCTCGAAAATTTTGCCGCACGATGAATTGATACGAGCTTCTTCGGGCAGTTTTATAAAAACAACTGAACCAACGGTAAACGTTCACTCGAACCTTTAGAAACATGCAATAAGTAAAAAAAACTTGGAAATGAAGCAGCTGGTAACTAAGAAAGGCACTCGTTTCATTAACATTTCGTATCGGCGGACATAAATGAGCCGCCAACTTGATTGTCAACTGACTTCCGAGAAAGGGAGAAGTCCGAGTCAAGCCGACAAAATTCTGCTGTGTGTAATTTTATTCGCGATTTCTTAATAATTTTATGGTGAATCTAATTAAATTTCTCCTAGAGAATGCTTCACGTATCGTAGATTAAAGCAATAAGTTTCTTTTCGTGGGTTGTACGACAAATTTTTGAGTATTCTCGAACTAACAGTTCTAACCTATGCTATCGTCTGGATTCTCCTATGATCGCAATGTATTTCTAAAAGCTAATCTCTCAAAAACTACATGGTAAAAAGAGTTAAAATTTCACCAACACGTAAAAAAAAATTATCTTCTTTCGATTCCATGCAAAAAAATATAGTCACACGTGGACCACCCCAACTCTACCGAACTACTTTTAATAGTGTCGATGAATCGTTTTTTCTTACTTTTTGAAAAATTATTATTTTATCTTTCTATTTTAATGTTTATAAACATTTCAGTATTATCACGTGTGACAATTTTTAAGCAGAGAATGGTGGCTTGTACGATCTGTTTAACCCATTAACGCCGAGGTGATCAGAATTTTTACTAACTTTTCAACGTGTTTATTTATTATGTTATCGGACCAAAACAATAATGCAATACCCCTATTCCTACGCGGAATTCGATGCTCTTTCAGAATCTGAGCTCAAAATTTCGATTAGACACCGAGAAAAAAAAATATGGCCGATTTAAACGTGAAAAACGTGAAAATTTTCGAAAAAAATTTTTGTTCGCATTTTTTTTCACAATGATACCGCAAAGCTATCAACTTTTTACAATGATCAGAGGTGGTCATGGCACTCGCACATTAAGAGGAATTTTTTTCAGAAAAATTCATCGACGCGTTTTTTCAAAATGGCGGCGAGAATGAAAAAATTTTATAAAAATCTTAATCTATCGGTTTCTTCAAAACTATAAACTTGAGAAAAAAATTTCTAAGAACAAAAATGGCTTAAAATTAGTCGAAGAATACTCATAAACTTTTTCAGAATTTTTGAAAACAATTTTTAATTTTCGAAAATTTCAAAAAATCCAATTTTTCAAAAATACCTGAAAAATTTTTGGAAAAATTTCCTTCAAGTGTTCCTTGACTACTTATTTTCTGATTCTGTGCATATACATTGTTTTTTTCTACTCTTAGCATTCCTCAGAGACAACGGCGTGGACGTGGTAGAACTTTGTCTCCTTTGGGGTGCTTTTTTTTCGTGAGTCCCCTTGCCTCTCACGTTTCGGGGTGCTTTTTTTTCGTGAGTCCCCTTGCCTCTCACGTTTCGGGGTGCTTTTTTTCGTGAGTCCCCTTGCCTCTCACGTTTCGGGGTGCTTTTTTTCGTGAGTCCCCTTGCCTCTCACGTTTCGGGGTGCTTTTTTTCGTGAGTCCCCTTGCCTCTCACGTTTCGGGGTGCTTTTTTCGTGAGTCCCCTTGCCTCTCACGTTTCGGGGTGCTTTTTTTCGTGAGTCCCCTTGCCTCTCACGTTTCGGGGTGCTTTTTTTCGTGAGTCCCCTTGCCTCTCACGTTTCGGGGTGCTTTTTTTTCGTGAGTCCCCTTGCCTCTCACGTTTCGGGGTGCTTTTTTTCGTGAGTCCCCTTGCCTCTCACGTTTCGGAGTGCTTCTTTTCGTGAGTCTTCTTGTCTTTCATTTTAACATTTCTTTTATCAGTGCTTTTTTGCCCAACAATTATTGCATACATATAGATTGCATTTTTCACAATAGATCCTTGTTGTTATTGGACATTTTTCATTTGAACAATTTTTTAATTTGTCCCTATTAGATCGTGTATGAAGTGTTTTACTTGTTTGACCTTTTTGAATATAATATTTAGCAATTGAAGTAGTTAACTCTTTTATTCCACTTTTTGTCTTTCCATCACGTGTAGCATTGAAAATTACGTGGGCATTTGTAATGGATGCCTGTATAAATCTTATAAAAACGACCCATGTCCATTTTTTGGAACGTATACTTGGAAGTACATTATTGCAGTGTCCATCATGCACGTCAACACCACCCATAAATTTGTTGTACAAATGAAAAGCTTGCGGAAAAGGTATATCAGTTTTGGATCGAGCCTCTGAACTATATCTTCTCGAAGTTGATAGTGGACTTATACCTGCAGCAGTTGAAGCTATTGAAACGGGCTTCGAATCCATAATAGTGATGAAATTTATGCCACTATTTTGATCATGTTTTACAATATAAGTACCTCGTGGAGCTTTCTTTTCAAGTATATTCTTTTCTTTGACTCGATTGTCTCTGATAGTGCCAGTGCATTTCAAACGTAATTTTTGCAAGTGTAAAATTAAATCCATATTTGTAAAAAAATTATCAAAGTACAAATGAAATGCAGGGATTTTATTATAATTTATTAGCCGAAAAAAAGGTTCTAATAAATGCAATACTACACGAGTACCTAAAGCACATTTTACTAATTTGTTTCCGGTTTGGGAATTTTTACCGCAATATAGATCTAAATTTAGTAGATAGCCGTCTGAAGTGCATAAACCCCAAAATTTCAAACCAAACCTTATTGGTTTCCCTCGAATAAATTGTTTCAAAACAGTTTTTGCATAAGACTTGGCCATCATTTCATCAATAGATATAGAAGTTTTCCATATTCCGAACTTTAGGGGGTTGTTTTGGAAAAGTTTCAACATCGAACGAACCCGCCACCCTCTATCGTTTGGATCCTTGTCTTCAGCTTTTGAATATTTTATTTTAGACTTGATTTCTTCAAACTTATCGCGAGTCATTGCAGAAGAAACAATTTCACTAGACAAGAATGGATCAGATGACCAATAATCTCTCTGAGACTTTCTTTTATTGAATGAACTGAAAATAACTATACCTACAAAAGTGTCAAGATCTTGTAATTTCAGATCATAATTATTCTCTTTAGACGCATCAATTATATATTGTTTCATTTTGCGGAAAAAAAGGTTTCAAACAATTGGAAAGGCTCGCACGCCTGTATATTCTTTTTTGTAGCTTCAGATAATAATATTGTTTCTTCACAAGTATTTGGATATGATTTCTCGCCATCGATCCAAATGAATTCGTGATTTTTTTCAAGTTTATCTAAGTTTTCAGAATAAGTAGCACAAGCTTTTTTATAAGTAATATTTGGTATTGTGAATTCATGTTCAGAATCTGAATCAGATATCGAATCACAATCGGAATCAGAATCATCGGAGCCTGAATTGTCTGCATTCGGAATCAAAATGTTTTCGTCGGAATCACTATCCGAATAATCTGATTCATACTCTGCATGCAATGAAGCAGAAGATTTTGAACGTTTTCGTGACATAACAAATGTATTGAAAAAGTGAAAACTAATATTTTTTTTATATGCTTTACCTATAATTCATGTAAAAATTGTATACAACATATGTGTCCATGCACAAGTGAAAGGATATACGAGTTTGTTCGTGAATTTTGTAGTGGTAGATAGAAACAAAATTTTATGTACCATTCAAGAAAATTTTTTTTCTCTAAACCTATAGACTTTACGAAAGAATTTTTAACAACAAAAAAGTCTTAGAATTAGTCAAGAAACACTCTCAAATTTTTCCAAAAATTTTTCAGGTATTTTTGAAAGATTGGATTTTTTGAAATTTTCGAAAATTAAAAATTGTTTTCAAAAATTCTGAAAAAATTTAAGAGTATTCTTCGACTAATTTTAAGCCATTGTTGTTCTTAGAAATTTTTTTCTCAAGTTTATAGTTTTGAAGAAACCGATAGATTAAGATTTTTATAAAATTTTTTCATTCTCGCCGCCATTTTGAAAAAACGCGTCGATGAATTTTTCTGAAAAAAATTCCTCTTAATGTTCGGGTGTCATGATCACCTCTGATCATTGTAAAAAGTTGATAGCTTTGCGGTATCATTGTGAAAAAAAATGCGAACAAAAATTTTTTTCGAAAATTTTCACGTTTTTCACGTTTAAATCGGCCATATTTTTTTTTCTCGGTGTCTAATCGAAATTTTGAGCTCAGATTCTGAAAGAGCATCGAATTCCGCGTAGGAATAGAGGTATTGCATTATTTTTTTGGTCCGATAACATAATAAATAAACACGTTGAAAAATTAGTAAAAATTCTGATCACCTCGGCGTTAATGGGTTAAATATACAAACGGATCAATTATTTTCTTAGCAGAAGATAAAATAATAATTGTAAAAAAAATAGCAGACATTGCGGTCAATAACTTCTATATTACCGTCAATTACAAGGAAGGCTCATCCGCTTCTTCATCGTCTTCATCTTCTACTTTTTCTTCTTCATCTTCTTCTCCGTCTTCTGCTACTAGACAATCATCTTCTTCTGCATCGTCTGCTACCAGACTATCATCTTCCTCTTCGTCTTCTGCTTCTTGATCTTTGTTCGGAAAAGCCCTTGATTCTCCGGGTTCTCGCGTGAGGCCCTCAGTGCACGGTCGGCCGCGCACTTGGACTCGGCGGTCACTGGGCCAACTAGACATTCCCCCTCCTTTCGCGCCTCTTCCGGCTTCTTCCTCAGTCAGTATTCTTCGAGCGCGCTAATGAGTCTTACGTCTTCAAGTCACTCTTCTAACGATTCCTCAAGATTCGTCTTCTTAATTGATACGTAAATTGATTGTGTGCGGTAGCGATTTACAACCGGTATTGTGTGCAGCTAATTTTATGTGTCAATCGTGTTTCTTTCGGCTCGCTTCATTGGACACTTCGCGTTATTCTCTCAACAAGGACATTTTCTTTTTCTCTCGACCCACGCGGCGAGAGCGTCGGGTTCGCGGCCATTATGATCGAGAAACCATTGTTCGCTTCTTACATTATTTTATTGTAAACCGTGACAGCTTATTAAATCTTTGTTATTGTTAATTACGGAGTGCGATAAATTTATTCACCTATTCATTCAATTCCTCTCCTCAGCAATCCCCAACAATTCTAATTCTTTTTATAAGGATTCAAGGCCACTTCTCAAACATTTTTTGGTCCTTCGAGCCGGATTCAGAAAAGAATTAAGAATTGTTGTGTGCATTGCTAGAGAAAAGGTGAGAATCTCGTGGTTTTTCAACGGACTTTATTTTCGGACACGTGCTAAAAACGCCGGGCTGCGGCCGGCTCATCGCGATAATCTACAGAGCATAAAATTTCACGTGGTCTTGGTCTCCTCTTTGTGCGGATCTTCGCTTTTCGTTCTCGAACGTTCGAGATTCCTTCGGGCAAGTGCGCGCTCTCTCGCTCCCGCACACTAACTCTTCATGAGTTGTCGGGCTATCGTGCGCGCTCTCTCGCTCCCGCATAGTGACTCTTCGTGAGCCTTCGGGCAAGTGCGCGCTCTGTCGCTCCCGCACATTAACTCTTCATGAGTTGTCGGGCTATCGTGCGCGCTCTCTCGCTCCCGCATAGTGACTCTTCATGAGCCTTCGGGCAAGTGCGCACTCTCTCGCTCCCGCACATTAACTCTTCGTGAGCTGTCGGGATATCGTGCGCGCTCTCTCGCTCCCGCATAGTGACTCTTCGTGAGCCTTCGGGCAAGTGCGCGCTCTCTCGCTCCCGCACATTAACTCTTCGTGAGCTGTCGGGCTACCGTGCGCGCTCTCTCGCTCCCGCATAGTGACTCTTCGTGAGCCTTCGGGCAAGTGCGCGCTCTCTCGCTCCCGTATATCGACTCTTCGGCCAGCCTTCGGGCAAGTGCGCGCTCTCTCACACTCGCCTACGGATTCTTCGATACTCTTCGCGAAGGTACGCGTATTCTCCCGCGTTTTTTCTCGTTTATCCGTCACGCTTTCTCTCGGACAATCGCGTAAAGAAAAGCTCGGTTATTTTCGTGCGCTATCGAACAATCTCGCACATCGAGTTCCGGTTTTCCTCGCGCTCTCAAGCCAGTTCGCGATCGAACACTCTCGCTTACTGTGCGTTTTTCATTTTTTATTTATTTCGTGCGCGATTGAACAGTCCCGCGTACCGGTTTCCGGTGTTTTTCGGTCTCTTCAGCCAGGTCGTTAACGAACATTCTCACGTCCTGTGCATTATTATTGTTCTTATTTTTTTTCGTCTCGTGCCCTTCGTCGGCTCGTTTATTTCGTGCGCGATTGAACAGTCTCGCGTACCGTTTTTCGGTGTTTTTCGGTCTCTTCAGCCAGTTCGCGATCGAACACTCTCGCTTACTGTGCGTTAGTAATTTTCTGATTATTTTCGTGCGCGATCGAACAATCTCGCGCATCGAGTTCCGGTTTTCCTCGCGCTCTCATGCCAGTTCGCGATCGAACACTCTCGCTTACTGTGCGTTTTTAATTTTTATTTATTTCGTGCGCGATTGAACAGTCTCGCGTACCGTTTCTCGGTGTTTTTCGGTCTCTTCAGCCAGTTCGCGATCGAACACTCTCGCTTACCGTGCGTTATTCGTGTTCTGATTGATTTTCGTGCGCGATCGAACAATCTCGCGCATCGATCTCCGGTTTTTTTTTCGTGCTCTCAAGCCATTCCGCGAACAATAATCAATCAACATGACTTCAAACGCGGCCAAATTAGATCGCCGCATAACCGGACTCTTCAGTGCCTTTAAATGCATTAAGGCATCTTCTCACTTTAAGCGCCTCAAAAATAGGCTGTTTTTGCGATTTTTTTTCGAGGATTTTTGCTTAAAATTATGGGATAAAACGGATCCTATGTAATAAACACATCTTTCAAGTACATGAAAAAATTTTTATTTTATTTTTTTAAACAATTATTATAATACATCAGTAGCATTGAAAAACCCGTGTAAAAATGTTATGGTCGTGGCTTGTTGATGGTATCTCCGAGACGGGTCGTCTGAAACAAAAAAATAAAACTGTTTTAGATTCAGTATGTCAGTGGCTATAGCGCATATCATCAGATTTTTGATATTCGCGAAAATAACAAAATGGCGCACGTTTTTCGAAAAAGTAAAAAAAAACCACGATTTTTTTGCAGTTTTTTGTAAAAAAAAAATTCTTAAAATCAAAATTTAAAAAATCTGATGATATGTGCTATAGCCATAACTATGAAGCATATGTCATTCAAATTTCATGACAATCGGCCGGATAGTTTCCGAAATTTCATCAACAAAGCACCGAAAAACCTTGTTTTGAGATAACTGCGTTTAAAGTTTTGGTTGCAGAAAAATCATGAAAAAACCTTACCTCGGGTTAATCAGCGATGCCTGCTCCATACAATGGACCTTCCGATTCTTCGTAGAAGGTGTGTTCGTCCAAAGTAGCTTCCCTTCGTCTCGACCTAGTCTCTTTTGAAGCGTTAGAGCTGCGGCGGTTCCCTACGCGTACGCGATCACTGTCGCGTTTCTCGGCGTATTGAACGGCGATAGGGCCTAGTTTGACACCCATCACCTCCAAAATTTTTAAAACTGGTTGTAGCCCTTCGTTATAAATGCATGCCGCTGTTTGGCAAGCAATTTCCACGGTTTTTCTTCCCGTAAAAACGTGTTTCGGCGCTATTGCCCAGACACAGTTGTTGAAACACTCGTTGTTATTTTGGGTATTTCCTCCGAGGCATCGTTCCAGTAACTCGTCCTTCGTCAGTTCTTCATAGATCGGTTTCAAAACCTCTTGAACATCATCAGCTAGAGCAGGAGGATGTTTAAAAGTTTCTATCTGATTGTTTTTCACTGCTTTCTTGTACTTGCACCATGAGTCTGAACAATACGTATGCTGTGGGTTGCTGTCGGTTGAAATTTTATGATAGTATCCTGCCCAGATCTCCCTGCGCATATCTTCGACAGAATTCAGGTTTCTTCGAATTGCCAATGAGTAATTTGTTGATAATTCTTTCATCAATTTTATTGTTAAATCTTGGGTTTTTACGACAGGAACTTTTTTTATAACAACTTTTTTTTTTTTTACTACAACTTTCTTGGCTGCTTTTTTCTTTGGTGAAGGTTTTTCAGCGTCTTTCTTTGCAGCTTTTCTCTTTTGTGTAAGAATTTTCTTAGCGTCCTTAGCACGCTTGAAAATTCTTTTCGCAACGTGTAATACGCACTCCAACTTCTTAACCACAAAGTCTTCACCATACGGTGCTGTATCGAACAATATTTTAAAAGTTTTAGTGTCGCCATCACCGATGTAAAAACCGTAGTGCACAGCAAATTTTTCGAGTGATCGCAAAAACATCTCACATATACCGTCAACCTCCATTTTTCCAGAACTACCTGAATGATTAGCACTACAAACTAGTTTGTGCTTTTCATACCACTGTGCATATTCGATCGTGTCTTTCATACCTTTTTTCGATTCACAGCTTTTGCAGTGACTCGACTTCACAACGACGTCTGCAATTTTTTTACTGTGTTTATATATTAATGACACGATTCCAATAAGAGAAGAAAATCCTCTTTTCTGCCAGGAACCGTCACCTGAAACGGTTAAAACGTCTTCGGGTTCTCCGTGTTGAGCGTTCAACAGTTTTTCTTCTTTGACAGACTTGCTCGTCACTATATCGAACACACTTTGCACTGCGATGGCGATCGAATTGAGTATTTGATAATAAACGGTGGAATTGATTCCATGTCCCAGTTCCATGAGCCCACAAAACGTATTGATACCACTCAATCCAACACCAATCAAACGCATAACGTACACTAAACGACGATTGATTTCGTACCCAGTTGAGATTAATGGGCATGAGTTAATATATTTTTCTCCGCAATCACAAGTCACACAAATTTTGAAACCGAGTCCTCGCTGACCGTACTTTGTAAAAGAAACATCTTTGTTACAAACTTTACACTTCACATATTGTTGTAATGTAGAAAAAACAAGAAAAAACTGAATAATACTATATCCAGCCGTTGGATCGATGTGTACATCGAAACTTGTATCGTCCGATTTTTTTAATTTTGCTGCACTCGCACTAGCATGACTCGTATCTGCTTCAGACTGGTGTGGAAGCACTCCACGAAATTTTCTTTTTTTAGATTTCGAACTTGGACGTCGCCACGTGGCACTTTGTTGCGAAGTCTTTTTATCCATTATAACAATCCTGAGCGCAGAGATGTTGCCGTTACGAAGTTTCAAATTAGACTGATGAAATAACAGTTTAGCATCGTTGCCGAGTGATTTTCTTTTGAAAAATGCACGTGTTAAGGTCTTATTACATGAGTATAGACCCGAAAACAGAATATACCTAAGCAAGGGGTACTACATTAACAAAAGAACACGGCTATTCAATTGTATAGAGTCAGATATACAGGGACCGTCCGAGCGGCGTGAAAGGGATCGCCGGGTACTCTCAGGTAGTCACCTAACGGTCGCCAAAAAATGTAGTTAGACTCGTCCGATCTTTATGAAATTTCGAGATGACATTTTTGAAGATATGTACTTTCAAAATTAAAAAAAAAAAAAAAATCGATTTTTTTAAATTTTCAAAGTGAGAAGACGCCTTAAGGCCATTGCCGACAAGACGACCGACGCGACGTCAGCCAACACGTCTCGAACTCTGGCCTTAACACGTCTCGAGCTCCTCGAATCCTACTGGGACCGCTTCCGTCAAGACCATGCTCTTCTCCTTGAAATGCACTGTGACAATCTTGCCGATCAACCATATTTCCAAGACGGCATCAAAGCCCAGTGCCTTCAGGCCTACGAAGACGCAAAGGTTGGCTTTCTCGGCATAAAGGAGCATTACGATCGCCTCGAGCCCACGGGGGCCGAATTAGCCGATGTGTCTGCTCTCGAAGGAACTGCTTCTCACCTACGACGGTCGCTTCCGGAAATAAAACTTCGAACGTTCTCCGGTGAATCTCACAATTGGCGTGAGTTTCATGATTTGTTTGTCTCGATGGTTGGCAGCAACAACAGCATCACCGCTGTCGAGAAGATGCATTACCTCAGGACGTCTCTTCGGGGCGACGCCGCCCAACTGGTCTCAAACATCCAAATTTCTTCTCACGCCTTCGCTTCAGCATGGGATATTCTCGTGGCCCGCTACGAGAATAAACGCTTGCTCATCAATGCTCAATTGGATCGTCTCTTCGGACTTCCGGTAATTTCTACTCGGTCAGCAAAGGCGCTGAACACGCTCATCAACACCACCTCGGAGGTGTTGAATGCACTACGTGCGCTTGATCTTCCCATCGAAACATGGGACTGCATCCTTGTGCACTTCATCGTTTCGAGACTTGACCACCACTTACGCGAGCAGTGGGAAGTCAAATTGGGCTCTTCTACCGATCCAGCGTCACATCAACAGCTTCGAGATTTTCTGACCTCTCGCGCTAGAGCACTAGAGAGCATCGAGGTGCGAAGGCCTGCCTCATCCGCGCATCCGTCTACCTCTACGGCCTCTTCCAAAACGAGCTCTTCATCAGCGTCAAAGCCCGCCAATGTGAAGGCCTTCGCTGCTCGAGTAACAACTCCGAGCAACGTCAAAAGGGAGCAATCGGCACGACAGTCCGAAAACGCTGCCATTAATTCGACGGAACCCCTCAACCCAGCTGGATCAGCAACACAGTGCTGCCACTTCTGTCTGGGCGGACACTTCATTGCGAAGTGCCCACACTTTCGTAAAAAATCGCCAAAGGAGAGGAGAATCGTCGCCGAACAGCGGCGACTCTGCTTCAATTGCCTGGGACCACATTCAGCGGTAAACTGCCGAATAACCGCACGATGTTTTGAGTGTAGTGGTAAGCACCATACACTCATCCACCTTCCTTCAAGCAATCCTTCATCAGCTTCTAAGGCACAATCTCCACCGTCTGAGTCAGTTGCCACGTCCTCGCCAAACGAGCCTCAGGCTTGACTTCAACAGAGTCACTCATGCGGCGCTGCTCCTGACTCAGCCGAAATCATCGTACAAGGCAATTCTTCTTCCGTCAATTCGGCTATTTCTTCGTACTCTCCTCAAGCTGCTCCTTCAGTCTCCTCAAAGGTCGCTTCGGCCATGGAATCAGCTCATAGACCGGCAGTTCTGCTGGCTACGAGCCAAGCTCTCCTTTCAACCTCAACGGGCTCTTCAACGCAGGTACGACTTCTTATCGATCCGGGGGCAGAACTTTCGTTTATCTCAGAGCGTGTTGTTCAACTCCTTCGTCTCAAACGAATGTCGGCAACACTAAACGTTACCGGCATTGGCAATCAATATGCCGGACCCACGCGGGGAGCCGTGACGGTAAGGCTATCTTTAAGCCACGATGCGAGCTCTTCAATGGACATCACCGCCTTTGTTATGCGGTCGCTCACGTCATCACTGCCTTCCTTTGAAACCTCGAAACAATGGGAGCATCTTCAAGGCCTTCTTCTCGCTGACCCTGACTTTCGCAGGCTAGGGCCAGTTGATCTCGTCATCGGAGCTGACTCGTATGGCATTCTCATCGAGTCAGACGTAGTCAAAGGCTTGCCATCTGACCCCATCGCTCAACGGACTCTTCTAGGATGGATTGTTCTCGGTCCTGTTGACGAGAGCTCCTCTACTTCATGTCAACTTCATCATTCTTCAATAGAAGATGAAATTTCGAGGTTACTTCGGCAGTTCTGGGAACAGGAGGAAATCCCTTCTGAGTCAGTCTCTACACCTGACTCTGACGCTTCCTTCTGCGAACAGCACTTCCGAGAAACACATACACGGGACAACTCAGGACGCTATACAGTACGACTTCCATTCAAGGACTCTCCAACTTCTTTAGGTGATTCGCTGGTTGCAGCTCAACGGTCACTACAACGACTTCAACGACGACTCTCCGAAAACGAGAGTTATCAACAGTTGTATACGGAGTTCCTTCAAGAGTATGAACAACTCTCCCACATGATGCTCGCTTCAACAATGGAGTCGGAGCATCCAATTTATTATCTACCCCATCATGGAGTGTTTCGCGCTCACAGCGCCACCACAAAACTTCGGGTAGTCTTCAACGGATCTGCGAAAACCACCAGTGGCTTATCGCTAAACGACATTCTTCATACTGGTGCGAAACTTCAATAGGACAGTTCAGACGTCCTACT
>OZ022414.1:445512-478012 GCA_963989365.1 Rhimphoctona megacephalus
CGCGGGCTCACTTCTCGTCAACTCTCAAAACATCTGCTTTGGTGGCAAGGTCCAAAATGGCTATCATTGCCTCACGAGGCATGGCCGTCTTCAACCTTCGAGGCCGACCTCGAATGCAATCTCGAACAACGACCAGGGCTCGCGTGCACTTCAACTTCAACGCCTCCTCGATCAACTTGGAATCTTCTTGATCGTTACTCTTCCTTGAATAAACTCCTTCGAGTCACCGCCATCTGCCAACGCGCAGTAGCAAGATTCAAGGGAGCTACTCAATCCTCCATGGCAATTCCTCTTACACCAGATGATCTTCACGAAGCCGAATTCTTCTGGATACGTTACGTACAATCGACGTTCTTCGCCTCTGAACTACGGACTCTTCAAGCCGGTGAGAGATTGCCAAAGAACAATCCTTTGGTCTCTCTCACGCCATTCATCGACCAACAGGGTACTCTTCGCGTTGGGGAACGTCTCAATCTCTCGCCTCTTCACTCTGAGGCAAAACATCCTCCGATTCTTCCACGGCATTCTCCACTCACAACGCTTCTCATTTCCGAGGCTCACCTCAAGACGCTTCATGGCGGAACTCAAACAACGATGAGTTTCCTTCGAACAAGGTATTGGATCTTGGGAGGACGAGCTCCAATTCGCTCGTTCATTCTTCGCTGTACCACTTGTGTACGCTTTCGAGGGCTTTAAGCGCAACAACTAATGGGCCAACTTCCTTCGCCAAGAGTAACACCTTCACGAGCCTTCCTTCACACTGGGCTCGACTACGCTGGACCCTTCACGATAAAAACTTGGCGAGGACGAAATGCAAAGACTTACAAGGGCTACTTCGTAGTCTTCGTTTGCTTTTCCACTTCAGCAGTTCACCTCGAGCTAGTAACCGACTATACGACGGACGCCTTCCTCGCTGCCTATCGCCGGTTCACTGGACGCCGAGGTATCTGCCACACACTCTATAGCGATTGTGGCACCAACTTCATCGGTGCAGATGCGCAACTTCGGGCACTCTTCAAAACTGGTTCTGCCGAGCTCTCTAGCATGGTCTCTTCGTTTACTGATCTCGGTACCAGGTGGTCGTTCAACCCACCCGGAGCTCCTCACATGGGCGGAAAATGGGAAGCGGCCGTCAAATCCGCAAAGTATCATCTTCGAAGGGCAATCGGCGAGACCGTACTTACGTACGAGGAATTTACAACTCTTCTTACGCAAGTCGAGGCGGTGCTCAATTCTCGACCGCTTTGCTCACTGTCGGACGATTCAGAGGACACCTCAGTTCTAACGCCCGGACACTTCCTTATCGGCGAGGCTCTCAATACTGCGCCCGAACCGTCACTTCTCTTCGTGACCGAAACTCGACTATCTCGTTGGCAACTTATTCAAGCAAAGCTTCAATATTTTTGGAGCAAATGGTCAACCGAGTATCTTCAACGGAGCCTTGCCACCTCAAAATGGCACCATCCTTCAAACCAAATCCAAGTTGGGTCCTTGGTTCTCCTCACGGACGAACGCTTGCCGCCTCCCAAATGGCCGCTCGCGCGAGTTGTCAATCTTCATCCTGGACCGGACGAGCTCACTCGAGTCGTCACTCTTCGCACTTCAACGTCCACCTTCAAACGGCCAATTTCTAAACTCTGCGTACTTCTGGGAAGTTCTTCGTCAACTACGATTGCCGAAGGCGGGGAGAATGTTCGGAAAAGCCCTTGATTCTCCGGGTTCTCGCGTGAGGCCCTCAGTGCACGGTCGGCCGCGCGCTTGGACTTGGCGGTCACTGGGCCAACTAGACATTCCCCCTCCTTTCGCGCCTCTTCCGGCTTCTTCCTCAGTCAGTATTCTTCGAGCGCGCTAATGAGTCTTACGTCTTCAAGTCACTCTTCTAACGATTCCTCAAGATTCGTCTTCTTAATTGATACGTAAATTGATTGTGTGCGGTAGCGATTTACAACCGGTATTGTGCGCAGCTAATTTTATGTGTCAAACGTGTTTCTTTCGGCTCGTTTCATTGGACACTTCGCGTTATTCTCTCAACAAGGACATTTTCTTTTTCTCTCAACCCACGCGGCGAGAGCGTCGGGTTCGCGGCCATTATGATCGAGAAACCATTGTTCGCTTCTTACATTATTTTATTGTAAACCGTGACAGCTTATTAAAGCTTTGTTATTGTTAATTACGGAGTGCGATAAATTTATTCACCTATTCATTCAATTCCTCTCCTCAGCAATCCCCAACAATTCTAATTCTTTTTATAAGGATTCAAGGCCACTTCTCAAACAATCTTCATCTTCCTCGTCTTCCTCTTCTTGATTTTCTTCTCTTTCTCCGAATTCTGATCTTTCTTCGTCTTCTAGTTCTTTATTTCTTTCTCCTTCCTCTGAATCCGTGTCTGCCACTTCGTCTTCCAAAGGTTCGATTTCGTTGTTCACTGTGTGTGTTTTTGTTTTGTCACGGTGCAAGGTACGGAATCGGAAAAATTTCACATTTTTGGAGATCCAAGCTCGTACTATATTCGTGTCCGTTAAACCATCGCGATCCAGTAAATTGATTCCTTGTAGCTTTAAAGCAGTAGTTGTTGGAAAAAATGGTAAAAATTAAAACAAAATCATTTATTCATACGGTAACCTATTTAGCTACGTTTTTGACAGATAACTCACAAATTATTTCTTCAACTTCTTCCTTCGTTACTACTCTGCAGTCAGCATCATTGTTTTTCCTATGTTGCATAACCAATTTCACGCGAGTTTCAGCGTCCCACAGCCCGCATACTAGATGATTCACACGTCCTCTCATAGTGATAGCGGTTGAAGCAGCTGCAAATTCTCTCGTATCGTACGACATACCCGGTGCGGTTTCGATCCGACCAGTTTCTTTCTTGGATTCCGGTAATTTTCGAAGAATTCTTTTATCACCGAATTCGTCAACACGTTCCGCGTTCTGCATGACCGTTTGCACCATCATTACGAGTTCTTTTCGATGTTTCAGAATTTTATCTTAATCCTGAAATAAAATGTATGCATCAGTCAAGGAAATGTAACTAACCTATTAAATTTGTTTACTTCAAACTACGCAAGTTTTTTATATTGGAATACAAAGTGACGTGCCTCCGCTGGAAACGTCAGCAATGTCTTTCGTTTTAATCCAGAATTCTCATCGGATGATTCCCGAGATTGTGTCTCTATCGATGCGTTGTCATCATCACTGACATTGTAAGCCGCAGGAGGCGACGTGGAAATTTTCGCCAGTATGTCGGGCTCTCGGTTTCTTGCTGATTTCGATGCTGTTGATTTAGTTGATATATCCATTTTTAGCATATTAGAATGTGAACGCTTCACGGTCTGTTTTAATGAGCGCTCCTCCGACTTGGATGCGCTTGACAAAATTGGCAATTTCGTTGATGAAGATTGATTGGAAGTGTTTTTGCATGACAATTTATTTGTTCCTGAAGTTTTCTATTTCATTACCGATTTCGATTGTTCCGTAAAACCCTGCTTTGATGTTTTTATTTGTGCGGTCTGTGCGTCACGCTTGAGATACTTTCCGCCGTTTCTCGATAAACACTGTTTCGAAGGCCCCGGTTGAGACCGTCCATTCAACTGATCTTGCCCATCATAGTTTAACGATTTTCGTGGTAAAGATTGTCTTGATGTCCTAGAGAGTGATGTTTTTTTTGCGTGTCCCGCGCATCACGCTTGAGAAACTTTCCGCTGTTTTCCGGCAAATGCTGTTTCGATGACCCCGGTTGCGACCGTCCGTTCAACTGATCTTGTCTACCACGATTTAACGATTTTCCTATTAAACACTGCTTTGGCATCCCCGAGAGAGACGTTTTTCTTTGCGTGTCCTGCGCATCACGCTTGAGCGACCTTCCGCTGTTTTCCGGCAAACGCTGCGTCGAAGGCCCCGGTTGCGACCGTCCGTTCAACTGATCTTGCCTATCACGGATTAACGATTTTCCTGATAAAAACTGCTTTGACATTCTCGAGAGTGACGTTTTTCCTTGCGCGTTCTGTGCATCACGCTTGAGAAATTTTCCGCTGTTTTCCAGCAAACGCTGCTTCGAAAACGCCGGTTGCGACCGTTCATTCAACTGATCTTATCCATCACCATTGAACGATTTTTCCTGGTAAAGACTGCTTCAACATCCTCGAGAGTGACGTTTTTCCTTGTGCGTCCTGCGCATCACGTTTGAGAGACTTTTCGCTGCTTTCTAACAAACGCTACTTCGAAGGCCCCGGTTGCGACCGTTCGTTCAACTGATCTTGCCGATCATGGTTTAAGGCATCTTCTCACTTTAAGCGCCTCAAAAATAGGCTGTTTTTGCGATTTTTTTTCGAGGATTTTTGCTTAAAATTATGGGATAAAACGGATCCTATGTAATAAACACATCTTTCAAGTACATGAAAAAATTTTTATTTTATTTTTTTAAACAATTATTATAATACATCAGTAGCATTGAAAAACCCGTGTAAAAATGTTATGGTCGTGGCTTGTTGATGGTATCTCCGAGACGGGTCGTCTGAAACAAAAAAATAAAACTGTTTTAGATTCAGTATGTCAGTGGCTATAGCGCATATCATCAGATTTTTGATATTCGCGAAAATAACAAAATGGCGCACGTTTTTCGAAAAAGTAAAAAAAAACCACGATTTTTTTGCAGTTTTTTGTAAAAAAAAAATTCTTAAAATCAAAATTTAAAAAATCTGATGATATGCGCTATAGCCATAACTATGAAGCATATGTCATTCAAATTTCATGACAATCGGCCGGATAGTTTCCGAAATTTCATCAACAAAGCACCGAAAAACCTTGTTTTGAGATAACTGCGTTTAAAGTTTTGGAGGGATCGCCGGGTACTCTCAGGTAGTCACCTAACGGTCGCCAAAAAATGTAGTTAGACTCGTCCGATCTTTATGAAATTTCGAGATGACATTTTTGAAGATATGTACTTTCAAAATTAAAAAAAAAAAAAAAATCGATTTTTTTAAATTTCCAAAGTGAGAAGACGCCTTAACGATTTTCCCGATAAAGACTGCTTTGACGTCCTCGAGAGTGACGTTTTTCTTTGTGCGCCCTGCGCATCACGCTTGAGAAATTTTCCGCTGTTTTCCGGCAAACGCTGCTTCGAAAACCCCGGTTGCGACCGTTCGTTCAACTGATCTTGCCCATCACCATTTAACGATTTTTCTGGTAAAGACTGCTTTGACGTCCCCGAGAATGACTTTTTTCCTTGCGCGTCCTGCATATCACGCTTAAGAGACTTTCCGCTGTTTCCCGATAAACGCTACTTCGAAGGCTCGGGTTGTGACCGTCCGGTCAAGTGATCCTGTTCATCATGGTTCAATAACGATTTTCCTGCTAGTAAAGGCTGGAGTGCGATTACGTGCACGATTGAATTCGATGTCGATAAGCGACAGCACGATGTTACATGCAAAGCGTCCTATCTTCGTAGGTGGTGATTATCTATGGTCTAGGGTAATGTCAAGAACAGTTAACTGCGCCGACCAAAAACCCTCGGCCTAAATGTCTAGTGACTGACCATGAACCATGAAAGTTAGAGAAGGGAAAATCGTAGAAGTTGATTGTCGAATTCGATCGGTGCACGTAATCGCACTCCTGCTTCGACTTTGTCGAGTGTGGCTGTTTTTTAGAACATTCAAGCATCTTAAGCTTCGGCGATTCGAAATTTTCCCTACCCTCATCCTTTGTTAGACCGAAATATTCAGAGACAAAAACACAACCTTCATTTATATTTCAGAGACTTTTACGATTTTTTGCCTATACACTATTCTTAAAATTGAAACAAACTATTAACTTGGTTTACTACTAACATTACTGTACATCACGGAAAGCCATTCAATTTTTCTCGTGAATTAAGACACTACCCCACTTCAATTAATGCGCTAATGAATAAACGTTTCTAATTACAATTCTTACCTGGAAATACTTGCTTGGCGTTGGTTGTTTTGCTCGATTTGCCAATGCAGATATATCTGTTTTTTTGTTGCTTTTTTTACCGTTGACAGCGTCGTCATCATCGGGATGCAGTCGCTTAGGGACTGCATTCACTAGTCGAATCGGAGTTATCATTTTCTAATGTACGGAGATTCCATTTAGTATTAATTTATGTTCATAAGCGTGTATTTTATGGAGGCTCTGTTATTGGCTTCAATTTTAATTCACATTCTACCTTCAATTCGTATTCCTTGTCGTTATGAAGTTCTAGCGGTATTTGGCGATTGTCTGATATCATAATGACTCTTCGCTTGTGATACAATTCTTCCGTGTTGATTATCGTGGGTCCTCCATGTCCTTGAGGGTTTAGGCCGTCTTTCTCTCTCAGTACCTTTGTTGAAAAACAAATTACAAAAAAAAATTTTCGGGCCGCACAAGTGCTCTGTGCGTATCCGCTCTACGTACGATAGTAAACTTTTATCAATTTGTTATCAATAAAACTATACTACAAAATTACAAATGAGAGTGTGGCAGCGTTCAAGCTCACGCAGGCTAATCCAATTCTGTATTTTTTTTTAAAGCCCTTGTAGTTCCAAGTCATAGGATAATAATTCGTTGTAATAAAGCATTAATTAGAGAAATGGTATATGAACATAATTGGAGATTTTATAAACATAATAAAATCCCACGTACTTGGCCACATATACTTTAGTAGATCTTTATTTATCAACTTTTTGTGAACTCACAACATTTACGAGAATGAAATTATTACCTCTGTACAATTTGACTTAATTTGATAAGATAATGAGAGCGGTTACCCATAAAACTTTGTACTTTGTATGATGAGTTGGTTTTTAGAAAGGATTTTTGTGCGGAGACCTTTGCACGAACGACTTAGACGGGTTTTTGTAAATTTTTGTGGGGATCGGTATTTTGGCACTGGGTGGTGGGGGGATTAACTGGAACGAATATTCGGGGGGCATAAATGTACTTGTCTCAGCTTTTTTCACAGCATTTATGCTGTTTTTGGCTAGGTTTAGTCACTTACCGATAGTGCTCCTTCCTCCCCATCCGTATTCCCCGTGTCAGCACGATCGGTTTTGTCGATTTTGTCGTCTTGATCTGTGGCTTTATTATCCATTGATAGGCTGCTCGAGTCATTACTGACGTCTGTTCGCTCTTTATCCACAAAATCGTGCTGGTTATCAGCCCTGACACCTTCGTCATTCTCAGGATCTTCAAAACTTTTCGCGTTCCTTTCGATATTCTGCAAAACGATAAAAGTAATTAAGCGCTTATACTCGTTGAGATAAAAGGCGATCGTCTTTTAACCACCGGTAATTGTAGAGTTCTCTTTCGGTCCTTGCAATCTATTTAGTCACTTACCAATAGTGCTCCTTCCTCCCCATCCGTGTTCCCCGTGTCAACACGATCGGTTTCCTCGATTTTGTCGTGTTGATCTATGGCTTTATTATTCATTGGTAGGCTGCTCGAATCATTACTGACATATGTTTGCTCTCTATCCTCAGAATCATGCTGGTTATCGGCCCTGACACCTTCGTCATTCTCAGGAACTTCAAAATTTTTCGCGTTCTTTTCGACATCCTGCAAAACAATAAAAGTAATTAAGAGTTCGTACTTGTTGAGATAAAAGACGGTCGTCTTTGAAACAACGGTAATTGTAGAATTCTATTTCGGTCCTGGCAATCTATTTAGTCATTTACCGATAGTACTCCTTCCTCTTCATCCACGTTTCCCACATCAACACCATCGGTTTTGTCGATTTTGTCGTGTTGAAATATCATTTTATTATCTCTTGGAAAGCCGCTCGCATCATTACTGACCTCTGATCGCTCTATATCTACAGAATCATGTTGCTTATCGGCCCTGATACCTTTGTCGTTATCAGGATCTTTAACACTTTGTGCGTTCCATTCGACATCCTGCAAAACGATAAAAGTAATTAAGGAGGTCATAGCGAAAGGTCGAGTATTAGACAAGATATCAGATGTGAAACATGTTGTCGATTGAACTCACTATTTACTTCAGAAAAAAATTGGGAATACTTTACCGATAATTCAAGTGAGAAATTAAATTCCAAAATTTGTAACTTTAATCCGGTGTCTTATAACGTAATTCTTCGGATTTTATTCCGATCGTACATTACATATATTTAATTATTACATAGCCATAAAGTGTTCATTCTCAGTAATAAATCAATCATCAAAGATTGATATCGTAACATAAAAAAAACGAGTTACCGAATTAGTTCTTGCAAAATTTTGAGTTAAAATTGGAAACACCTCAATAAACTCGATTAGTTGTTCGAACGGTTCGCGCTGAAAAATTCTTACAGTGAGCTGGCAACGTTACACATTAGTGGCAGTGGTAATATAACCTATATTAGACTACGCTGAAACAAAAATATTATCGAAGGCACCAAATGTACGGTCCTGGGCGTACAAATGAATTTTTTTTTACCAAGGTCACAACATTTGAAGTTATCTCGAGCACAAGCTTACTGACAAACGAGAACTGTTTCGCTATCAAAAGAGGTTAAGAAAGTTTATGTTTACAGTGCGAGTGCGCAGCGCTGCCAGACTTCGCTTGAAAAATTCATCGACTATTAACAGCTGACGATGAGTAGCTCGATTGAGCGACTAAAAATATGTAATTTCTTAAAATATTATCACATTAATCAGGATTGCTGCCATTTGATTACGAATGTATAAAAAAAAAAATATTTTATACACCATAATAGTGTCAATTTGTAGTTTATCAAGGAAATTTTTTATATACGGTCAATTGACTACGCGGAGCCGCTACGATGTCCTTAAGGATGTATGCCCAGTCAAATCCGCAGTACACCTATTTGTTTTTTCAAACAGATCATTATATAAGAAAATGGCAAAATACAGCATGAATGCTGTGAAAAAACCTGAGACAAGTACATTTACGCCCCCCAAATAGTCGTTCCAGTAAAACGCCTTTCGCCAAAAAACGAATACCCAAAAAAAATCACTAAAACCCACGCTAAGTTGCTCATATAAAGATACCTCCGCACAAAAATCCTCTCTAAAAACCAACTCATCATAATAAGTTATGAAAAACCGCCCTCAAAAAAAAATTATCAAACCCTCAAAAAAACCAAATCCCCACAAAAATTTACTAAAACTAACACAAAGTCGTTGGAATAAAAATCCCCTTCTACAAAACCTGTATCCAAAAACCAACTCATCATACAACATTTTATGGAAAAACGCATTCATTATCTTATCAAAAAAGTCAAATTGTACAGAGGTGATATAATTTAAACCTCGTAGATGTTGGGCGTTCACAAAAAGTTGATAAATAAATAGAGATCTACTAAAGCATAATGTATGTGGCCAAGTACATGCGATTATATGATGTTTTATAAAATCTCCAAAATATTATGTTGAAATACCATTTCTCTCATATATGCTTTATCACAACGAATTATCCTATAATTTTTGGAACTATAAGAACTCTCAAATGTAATTAATAGCTGATGCAGTAGTCAGACGTCGAGTTATAAAATAAAATTGCAATAGCCTGCGCCAGTTCGAGCAGTGTTGTACTCTTATTTATAGAATAATTTTGATATACCTACTGTTTTCTAATTTACGCTTCATAACATCAAGTTATTACTTTATAATACAGCATTACAAGAGCCCTAAAAATTTAGTCAAGAGTCACTGCAGCAGCTCGATGACAAGTATTGAAAAACATAAAGAATTGCATTAGCCTGCGCAAGTTTAAAGGCTGCCGCACCCTCATTTGTAGTATTTGTAGTATAGTTTGATTGGTAAAAAATTGATAAAAGTTTACCATCGTACGTTGAGCGGATACGCACAGAGTACTTGTCCGGCCCCAAAATTTTTCGACTAGTTAAGCTAAAAATATGCTTTTCTGGTAACGGAAAATTTTTCAACCACTCTGATCATTTGAAAATCTCCTGGTGCAGATTTGAATTTGAATCTCCTGGTGCAGATTTGAAAATCTTGCCCGCCTTGGAACGCAATCAATTGATGACCGCTGTTACATGGCAAGCTTATTCCGATTTTGTGCGTGTAAATGGTACCGGATTATTTATTCCGAGTTTACAATACTGTTTATAAACGCACTTTAACATCGGTTTTCATTCCGTCGGATTTTGTTACAAAACCGGAATGGGCGTGCCGTGTTACAGCGGTCGATAACGTGGGATATGTTCCACATGACCATTCATTCATTGATAACAATTAGTTAGAGAAAAGGCAGCTGATTTGGGATACAAAATAATCCACATATTTTCATCCCAAATTAACTGCATTTACTTTACTAATTAAGGCCAGATAAAGCATCAGCTAAGCCACAATCATGGGAGAGAAATAGAGTTTTTTAGTTATGTGTGCATGTGCCTGAAATGTAAATCGTTTGCGAGAAATTTGGACGCGACATTTTTGTCAACCATTCGCGTGTCTTAGCGTTTTAAGATGATTTGTGATATATAAAAAATTGATGGTAAATTGATTTTAACTAAGGTGATAATTTTTATGAAAAATTTTGGGGCCGGACAAGTACTCTGTGCGTATCCGCTCAACGTACGATGGTAAACTTTTATCAATTTTTTACCAATCAAACTATACTACAAATACTACAAATGAGGGTGCGGCAGCCTTTAAACTTGCGCAGGCTAATGCAATTCTTTATGTTTTTCAATACTTATCATCGAGCTGCTGCAGTGACTCTTGACTAAATTTTTAGGGCTCTTGTAATGCTGTATTATAAAGTAATAACTTGATGTTATGAAGCGTAAATTAGAAAACAGTAGGTATATCAAAATTATTCTATAAATAAGAGTACAACACTGCTCGAACTGGCGCAGGCTATTGCAATTTTATTTTATAACTCGACGTCTGACTACTGCATCAGCTATTAATTACATTTGAGAGTTCTTATAGTTCCAAAAATTATAGGATAATTCGTTGTGATAAAGCATATATGAGAGAAATGGTATTTCAACATAATATTTTGG
The DNA here is from genome assembly GCA_963989365.1 of Rhimphoctona megacephalus. Taxonomy (NCBI): domain Eukaryota; kingdom Metazoa; phylum Arthropoda; class Insecta; order Hymenoptera; family Ichneumonidae; genus Rhimphoctona; species Rhimphoctona megacephalus. Next base: position 456,503 of record OZ022414.1, read on the forward strand.
AGATTTTATAAAACATCATATAATCGCATGTACTTGGCCACATACATTATGCTTTAGTAGATCTCTATTTATTTATCAACTTTTTGTGAACGCCCAACATCTACGAGGTTTAAATTATATCACCTCTGTACAATTTGACTTTTTTGATAAGATAATGAATGCGTTTTTCCATAAAATGTTGTATGATGAGTTGGTTTTTGGATACAGGTTTTGTAGAAGGGGATTTTTATTCCAACGACTTTGTGTTAGTTTTAGTAAATTTTTGTGGGGATTTGGTTTTTTTGAGGGTTTGATAATTTTTTTTTGAGGGCGGTTTTTCATAACTTATTATGATGAGTTGGTTTTTAGAGAAGATTTTTGTGCGGAGGTATCTTTATATGAGCAACTTAGCGTGGGTTTTAGTGATTTTTTTTGGGTATTCGTTTTTTGGCGAAAGGCGTTTTACTGGAACGACTATTTGGGGGGCGTAAATGTACTTGTCTCAGGTTTTTTCACAGCATTCATGCTGTATTTTGCCATTTATTTATCGACTTTTTGTGAACTCTGAACTTGAACTTATACGAGTATTCAATAATCAAAGTTATTATGGTGAAAACTTATGTATCTATTCATCATGTAACGAAAATGGGAGAATTATGTTTCTATAAAATTCTGTTATCGTTGACTTATTTTTTAGTTTGTTCCAAGAAATACATATAACTATTTTTTGCATTCCTCGGCCAACTTTTTTTCTCGATTTTAGTATCATCTGCAAAAATCCATGAAGTACCAGCTCTTAACATGCTTGTATAATGACCTTCGAAGATGGTTCGACCGTGATGGAATATGGCACTTTTGACTTTATATTTTTGGCCGCAAATAGCAACTATAGCCGATGGAACACCTTTAATATTACAATCATTTTTCGAAAGTTTTAAAGTTTCCTCATCCACAGACATTATCAAAAGTTGGAGAATCAAAACTTGTTTAGCAGCTGACATACTAGTTGTTTTTAAAAGTGTTCCCATTCCGCCACAAGAGTTACATTGTCCTTCAATCGGACTCCATTGAGACAAACTATGTTTAATTATACCCTGCAAAGTCAAAGCTTTTTTAATACGCGGAACGGTCAGCACTAGTATGTTATTTGGTTGTTCATCCGTGGTCGTGTATTGACAAGCTTTACAACGAATTTTATTAGTCAATTTATGTTCAACAAAATTTTGAACGACATCAGATTTGCTGCAGATCCCCATGAAAAATTCAGACACATCGTGCTGTTTTTTTTCAATAAACGATCCACCTACATATTCCCTCACGGCGAGTGAACTTGACAAATTATTTCTTTCTATATAAGCACGAAGCAAAAGTGTTAACGGATTTTCTTTTTCCTTAGTAATATTAAAAAGTTCTTCTCTGAGAGGTTGGCAATTAAAAATGCACTGTATAATAGCATTAGCATAACACGAAATACCGTCTACATTAGTAAGTCCATTAACGGACCAGGCACTGATTTTCATTTCAATTGATGCTTTTTGACAATCTATAACGTTTTTGGATATCGCCCAAACGAAATCTGGAACTTTTGGAGCCCGTTGTTTAGCGAATTTTATTAGGGCAAGGTCTGGGCGATACTTCTGCCTCAAACGATTATATTCCATTACAGCTAATTCATCTGCTTTTACAGAATGAGGATCGAAATTTATCAAATGTAGTCCATCCAAGGTAGTCACACGAGAAAGACCGACGTAAGTCTGCCCGCAAATAAATATTGAATTTCCTGCATCGATCGCAACATGATCTAAGCTCAATCCTTGGCTTTTGTGAAAAGTAATGCCATAGCTTAGATACAAAGGAAATTGTTTGCGTACTACATAAACCCCATCCATTAATTGGAATTTGACCCTCACGCGTTCTATTTCATATTCTAACCCCGTTTTCAAACGAATTTTTATCTTCCCGACATCATTTGTATTAAGTGAACGAGTAATCGAAACAATTTTACCAATCGTACCATTCACCAGACCTAGTGTAACATCTATATTTCGCCTAAGCATAACCTTGGCTCCCATTTTAACGGTTATACAATTTGCAAGACCAGCGGTTCGCGAACTATCCTCGTCGTCGCGGGCCAAAATTTGTATTGCTTTTAATTTATTATAATGAGCACAATCTATATCATCACAGGCCATTAATATAATTTCTTCCGATGGTATACGATTTAACATAGCTTCATTCAGAACATCACACATATGATTTGTAGCCAATAGACATACGGTATCATCTGATAATTCATCAAGGTAAGTACACAATTCTTGTATCCTATCACGGAACTCTATAGATTTAAAATTAATTTTCCGTGCATCCAGAATTTTTCTATTTGACGCAGTTAAAAATCCTAAACGAATTCTAGAAAGTATATCTCTGTACGAAGCATCATTTTTCTGACGCATATTGATTGTAAGTTCATCGTAGCTAAATAAACTGGCCCAAATTTCCATACTTCCTAACGATTCCAACAACTGTTCAGCCTTAGATGTGGAAAGTTTAATGAATGCTGGTTCTTGACGCACAGGTGGTAATTGAAGAAGATCGCCAAACAATAGAACATGCTTTTTACCGAACCAGCCATCATCAACGTTAGATGTGTTAAAAATTTCCGTTAATCGAAGGTGTATATACAGTAGCGTAATATTTGATATCATAGAAATTTCGTCAATAATGATAAGCGAAACGTTTTTTAGTTGATCGCGAATTATTTTCAAAACCACATCGGAGAGCTTCTTATACTTAGGTGTCTGTCCATGCTCAACAGGCAATTGAAATAATCTATGCGCCGTTAATCCGTCAATATTGAACGCCGCTAAACCCGTAGGAGCTGCCACTGCTGTATCTTTTCCTAATGTTTGCTTAATCCAACATCTAATTGTTTTTATTAAGAAACTTTTGCCGGTACCTCCTTCTCCACTAACATATAACCTGAGAACATCTTTTTCCGACTTAGTGGCATGGGTAACTTTATCGAAAATGCGTTTTTGGTCAGCGTTTAATTCTGAAATCATTTGAATGACATTTGTTTCAACAGCATCGTGTTTATCACCCATGTCAGCAAAATCTTTCATAGCATCATCGGCTTCAATTTGAATGCAACCTATATCATCGCAATCGTCGTTATTACCGTCAACATTTTTCTCTTGTTCCATATTTTTGGCCATTTGCTTTTCGATACAATCTTTAGCACAGTCAACGTTTTTTTTTATTTCTGCTAGATGCTCGTGATACTGTAGAGCATCGGTAAGTTCTGTTTCCATTCACAAAAATGACTCCGCATAGGTATCACATCCATTTTTGAGTTCAACCCAATCTCTCCATGGTTGGAAGAGCAATAGCAAAGCGTGAAAATATTTTTCTGGTTGTATACTCATATCGTATTTAAAATGATTTATCAAATAACCTCTTTCACGACGTTTTAAAAATTTTCCATCACCTAATTTATAATACTCAACTTCGCCTTTTGGTTCAGAACGAAGTACATCGTACCATTTCGCAAAATCATATAAATTAATTTCATTCAATTCCGCAGGTCTCGTCGGGTAATAATAATCGACGAAATCGTGATAGAAAATTTCTGTAGAATTTTCATCCAGTTTTTTAATTTCTTTATGAGACTTTAATCTCCGAGATCTTATCATATTTACATTCACCCATCTAACAGTGGTTAAAGGATCCGTACCATATAAAGAAAGTCCTAAAAGAGTATCAGCGGCTTCAGGGGCACCGCATTCTCTATTGCACAACATGCGTAAAGCTACATTCCAAAGACGACTCGTTAATGATTTTGTAGAATTTATTCTTTCAAAAATTTCTGTGGCATAACTTTTCTCAGCTTTGGATATGTATTTGGTACAATACATTGTTAACACGGAAGACTTTTCCCCAACAAATTGTATATCCATATTGCCTTCCCAAGCTGTGAGGATTGCAGGGTTATAATCATTGATCATTGTTTCTTTTTCAGATCTTGGAAGATCATACAATCTGCTTTTGGTTTTTAATTGTCTTCTACCAGCCACGGCAATGGCAACATTTCTCATAATCAAAGTATCGCTTACAGGCCGAGGGAAGCCAAAACGGCAAATTCGAGTAGTACGGTTTTTTACTTTTTTGGAACGTAAGCAATAGCTATTATGGTGATGATTTTGATGGGTACTAACCCGACGGTGCAACGTCGGCGACTGATCTTTCTCGGGTAATCTGCAAGTTACGTACTTCGAAATAAAATTGGCAACATCTTCAGTTGAAGATTCACCAAGAATCGGTGCGTCTTTTACCCATATTAATAAATGAAAATGTTGAGTACCTCTAGTTTGATATTCACGCCGCCAAAAATAATGAGTGACTTTCCCAATTGGATTAGATTTCGAGCATATAAAGTCCAACATCGCTCGAAATTTATGATCCATAAATCTTGACCCAGACACAGGGTCTGCAGCAATTAATGAATTGGCCGATGCACGTGCCATTGCAGGATTCACATTGCGCAGATATTCTATCAAATCTGACCACAGATATTCACTAGGACTCAATGTGAGAAACCATGTAGCTGGACCATAATGCTGAATCATACAATTCAAAATTGATCTAGGTATGCGCCAATACTGTTCCGTATTGCGGAGCCTTGCAAATATAGTATCCAAATTTCCTTCGAGCTCCCCTTTGTCTAATTGTTGTAAATACCTACCAGCCGTGTATATAGCATCAGTAACATTCATCTTATGGAATATCCCACCACTTAACTGACGAATATTACTGTCATTTAATAAGAAGAATAAATACTGTTGATTTAGTCTAAATCGAGGATGCTTAGACATGAGTCTTGACTTGATAAATTCAAACTCAGTTAGTCGCACTACCCTTTCTTGACGTTGTCCATTGATGCCGTAGGGGTACAAATCTGGAAAACATTTCAAGTCCAAGGCCTTATGATGGAAATCAAGTGCCAAATCTTCGACTTTCAACATTTGATAAAGTTCTGTCGCTGATTTATGTTCTTTCTCGGTATACATAGGGTGAATGGTAAATTGCTCATAGCAGGTATCAGACTGAGATATTTGAGTTAACAGTGCCTTAGGCTTTTTGAGATCTTCTATATTTTTGTTGGTTTGTAGCTCTTTCATATCTTCTGTCTTTTTGTTCGTTGCAAGTTCTTTGATATCTTCGTTATTTTTGTTCGTTTGAATCTGTTCACTAATATGTTCATTCATTCTATCTCCACACTCACTTTCGTCATGAAGCGCGTCTCCCTAAAGTTGAAATTCGACATCCGAAATTAATTCATCCAAGAGTGAATCTGGGGACTTTGGTAATTCGATGTCGTAGTACAAAGGATTTTTTTCTTTAAGCTCCACGAGAACATTGAAAACCTTTGTTACATTAACTAAATTTTCCCACACGATCTTAGCTTTTGTGGGTATTCCACGAACTAAAATGTATAATTCATGTTCTAAATTAAGTGCTTTTGTTGCAGGACAAATTTTTTTAATCGTTTCTTCAATAGGCAATGGCAAATGAAATGTTCTCCCTATAACTTTTTTATTCATTACTCTATGAGGCATATTTTTGTTTGTGACTGTACCCATTTTTTGAACGACTTGGAATGCTTTAGCCCTTTGGATTAGTAGTTTCTCGTAATCATTAAGATCCAACATTACTTCAGGAGCCTCTCCCGCATCAAGATTATTTAAGATACAAGTTGGTGGTAATTTACCAGGACGGAACTTTTCGAGACAATAATTACAAACGTATTCAGATTCTATTCCTTTAGTCTGGCCATACTTCATTAAGTCTGCCCAAAATGGAGACGTTATAGTGGTTCTCAAATTTTGGATTACCGTAACATTTTTCCGAAAACAGAGTTTTTCACACGATATGCATGCGAATCGTGGTGTGTCCATCGAACTTTTTTTCAACGATTTGAATGCCTCAAAGTGGCTTAAAATTATAGACTCCTCGTTTAAATCTATTTCTTTGTTTGAAGCAAAAGATCTAGACTTTTCCCGTGCTTCTTCCGCAATATTGGATAATTTTTTAATATTCGTAGTCTCTAACGCTTGATCTAAATCGTATAATTTTTGCAAAGATGCTTGTATTGCATAGAAGGATCTTTTCATCACTCTTACATCTGGAAAATGTGGTGATAACATTTCAGCTGACAAAAAAAGTGATTTACATATCGTAGGACTTATGTAACAGCTATGACTGTGTCCTAATAATGTGTCGACTTGACCAACTGTACATTTGTGAATTTTACAAAACACTGCTTGAACATTTCGCAAACTGCAGTTGAGTATCTTCTGCAAAAAATCATGGTAAGCATTGATGAGTTTGCTATCGATAAGTTTACAAAAGGATGAACAACTCCAGAAAGTTTGACCTTTTTTATTCCTAGTTGTAGATAAAATATTCATTGCCCGACCATGCTTGTCCATGACAATCGCTTCTGAAAAATTATCAGGTTTTTGATATGTTATTTCTGCAAAATAGGCTTCAGAGGATGCTGTGTGTTTTCTAATAGCGCCACATAAAATAGTTACCTTGTCTTCGACTGAGGCATTAACACATTTAGCCAGCTGGGTCAATTTAACTTCGATTTTATCTTTCATCGATCTTAGCTTTGTTTTTACGTTGTATAAACCTTTTTGTCTTGTATGCAAGCACCATTTTATAATTGACTCCGCTTCCATAAGACATTCCAGTGACGGTCCAATCATTGCCTTGGCAACATTAGATATATAGTATTCCTTCGAAGATATTAATTGAATGGTATCAAATGTTCTTCTTACTTATTTATATTTATTGGATATTTTGTTTGCTGCATTCATTTTAAGTTTATGTACAGTAGAAATGTTGTAATCTTTCAACGGTTTTGAGGTCATGACCCGTTTCTTGTATTGTTTCCTTAGAATTTTTAAAACATTCGATTGCCGTTGTAACACTATGTTCTCATGTGAATTATTGCTAGTAATAAGATTCTTCAGTTTTTTCCCAATATATTTTTCCCGTCTGATTTTATTTACTTTATTCTTCCGGAAAGCCCACAGCCCCATTTTAGGTTTATCAATTCGTTTTTGCGACGTCAATATAATATTTGTTTTAATAACAACACTCGGAACAGTCATTTGTTTCGAATTAACTGAAGTAACATCTGAAGGATGCAACGATTTATTCAGGGTTCGTTCATTGTGAGATATATATTTTTTATGTACTTTTAATGATGCCACCCCTAGACTAATATCGTCACAATAATTCGGATTTTTTCGTTTTCGTCCATTAAAAGTTTCTACAGTACGTTCATGTGTTTTCTCAGTATTTTTTACTACACTCCTGGGAAAACATTGCGTTTGTTCGACATGATTCGATGTTTTCTCTGCAAATATGCGATTTTTTACACTCGGTTCAACTTGCGTTATTGAATTAATTTTGGTACTCGATACGAAGTTGCCTCTATGGTTAATCGGGAATTTATCAATTTTTTGTGGTCGATTATGCAAATTACCATATTTTTGGCATTCTGATTGATTCATTTCATCATTATGCACAATCTGTTTGAGACGATTAAGTTTCATTGTAGGCGGTTTGTTGAAAATTGGTTCCATATTCCCGGAACCAATGGAATTCTGTTGAACCGATTTCGATACAATTTTTACAACATCGAGAGAAGGTTCAATAAACTTAGCATTCGTTTGAATCTCGTGCTCCATGTGTCCTTGCCTGATTGTCGACCTTGACTGATCGGTGGTTGCAGCAGACTCGATCTTGATTGTAACATCAGTTTTAAGTTGCTTATTTTTATTTTGACATCGCTTCGATTTCTGAGCATATTTTGCACTTTCATTTTTTGTATTCCCCCGTACTTGGTCCTTACAAGATAACTTAGTTGATCGTTCCAACCGTCGCCCGGCAACGGGAACCTGTATGACATTTTGTGACCGAATGGAACATGGAAACTGCTCCAACGTATCGGAGTTGAATATTTTCAACAAATGTTGTCTCATTGTGGAGGGAAAATAAGTTACGTTTTCAGGTTTCAATCCATGCAAAATCGAAATAGCAAATGCAATAGAGAAAACACCATAATCCCTACCATTCAATTGTTGCTGAACTTTCGGAAATTCAACGTTTTCTAGATTATAGAAAGGAAATAATTTTGCGAGAAACGTTCTGTGATTTCGATGTAACGCTTTTCTATTGAGCGAATCGTAAATATAAATTTTCTGGGTATCATAATAACAGCATACCCAATGACCGCCTTCGTTCGTAGAAAAATTTTCGCAGCTGTGCAAAATCTGGATATGTTTCGTATCCAAAGATTTCGCGGGAATCAAATGGGGAATCTGTACTTTCCACGTATTTTCCATATGGAAATCAGGATGAACAATGTTGAGCAGTTCAGCAAATCGATCCATGTGTCGATCCTGTATTAAATGCCCGTGAGCTATAACCTGTTCGAAAGTTAAACTGAAATCACTGATAGTCACATTAGCTTTGCTGAGTGCCATATTTATTTTCAATATTAGTTAATTAAATATCCAATAGTTCGTATTTCCTCTAAAAGCAATAAGTCTCTGTGCAAGAGAAAAATGGTGGAGAGAACTTATCGGAATCTTCAAGATAAAAAAGATGGGCCAGTAAAGAAAAAAACATAACAAGCTAAAATTTGAATTATATATTTTATTAAAATAAATGTATCAAGATCGATTAATTTACAAATGATATCGAACTATATTTAAAATCGCACTTGTTATCACAAGAACGTAAATCGTTATTAGGTATGTAACCTTGAATGCCGTATAACAGCGTTGGTTAATATCAAGCGCACAGCAGCTTATTGTTTTGGAGCACTGCAGTCTAGTATTAAGGGGACCGTATGGTCTAGAGCACGAAAATTTCACCTATTTTCACGATTTTTTTTTTGCCATAAAAAATTTAAAAATCGATGTTTTAACTTTTCGGGTTTATTACTACCTTTATTAAGTATACAAAAAAATTTTTTTTTAATTTTAAAAACAGTGTTTATTATCATATAATTGGCATTGAAGACGACCCTCTCGAAAAATCCGACCCGGACGGTGAAGATCGATCCGAGACTTCTACTCATCTGAAACACAAAATTCAAGAAGATTCTTAATCAGAAAGAGTGCAGTTATGGTCGGGACTAGAACAAATCGAAAAAATTAAAAATTGACAAAATGGCGCGCTTTTGAAAAAAAATTCGTAAAATCGGGTTTTTTTTCACTAGTTTTTTAGTATAAACAATAAGAAATTATTTAAATAAAATTATGATTGTAGTTCCGACGATAGCCATACATGTTGTGAACAACATATCCAAATTTCAAGTGATTCGGTTGAATAGTTTTTTTGTTTTCACCTGCGCAGTGCCGAAAAAAGTCGTTTCGAGATAAATGAGTTTAAAGTTTGAGGTACAGATATTTTCAAAAATTGAGCAAATTTTGAATACTTACAGTTAATCCGCGATTCCGGCACCATATAGGATTCCTTCGGAACGTTCATAATTCAAGATTTCCTCACTCCTTTCATTTCTTCGAGCTGTCCGAGCCTCTTTGGAGTTGTCCGTGCTCCTACGGTTGGCGCTCGATACTCGCAGCTCGTCTCGGTTTTGCGCTAGTTGCTCCGCTTGTGGCCCGATTGTTATGCCTATGGTCTCCATTATTTTCAATAGGGATGCAAATCCTTCATTGAATATGCAAGCGGAAATGTGAGTGGCAATATCAATGATTTTTTTTCCGGCAAACAGATGTTTCGGCGCAAGGTGCCACACGCAAGCATTGAAACTTTCGTTATTGTTCTGCGTATTACTGCCAATACACCTTTCCAATAAAGTCTCTGCTGTCAATTCTTCATAAATTGGTTTTAATATCTCTTGTGCTTCATCGCACAGAGCAGGTGGGTGCTCGTAGGTGTCTAAAGTACCTGCAGCCTCACTTTGACGCCACTTGCACCACGATTCGGAACCTGGAGGACAGTACGAGTGTTGCGGATTTTCATCTGTTGAAATTTTGTGATAATATGCTGCCCATATTTCACTTCTCATCCCTTCAGTCGAATCTGAATTACGTCTAATTGCTAGACCGTAATAAGTTGACAGCTCTTGCAATAATTTATTCGTCAATTGTTGACGCTTCGGTGTTTTATTTATCGATTTCCGCTGTGTCTTTTTTCCCTCTTCTTTTTCTGTCAATTTCTTTGTTGCTTTCTTTATTTGTGCATGTTTTTTTTTCGCATCAACAGCACGTTTGTACAAACGTTTTTTAACATGCAAAACACATTCTTTTTTGCAAACTAAAAAATCATCCCCGTAAGGCTTTGTGTCCAATAAGGCTTTGAACGTTTTCGTGTCGCGGACCGCTCTCTACCTGCGTTATGGGCTGTAGAAGCTGTAATATTGAGAATTTCCGCATGAAAATTTCACAGTATATTCTTGAGATAGTATACTTTCGACATATCGAAAAAAAAAAAAATCGATTTTTTCAAATTTCTAGACCATACGGTCCCCTTAAGCACACAGTGGCTTATTGTTTTGGCGCACTGCAGCCTAGTATTAAGCGCACAGCAGCTTATTGTTTTGGCGCACTGCAGCCTAGTATTAAGTGTACAGTAGCTTAAAATTTTTGAGATAACTTGCGGGGACAGTGCACCGCAGCCTTCGCTCTTGGAGGCTGTGTGGTTTCAACCTGCAAAAATAAATTTTACGTAATTGTAAAAAATGTACATAAACAACTGTCACGTGCTTGCTTTTCTTATTTTCTATCGCAACGTAAAAGCACAGCAAAACGCAGCATGGTCTTTGACGGCACACATTTTGAAAACGCTCTTTCAAAATGGCATCGGTTGCGACGTAGCTTTTATTTTTATCTGAATATCAAACTTTTGAAGAAAAATGTTTATTTGCTTTTTTGCTATATCATTCGCACTAACAACTGATAGAACGCCTTAACAGAAGTGCAAGAAAAAGTGCAATCTGTCTACGAAATCAATACAGAAAAATTTCGAAAATAGTCAATTCTGTCGCAAAATTTTCTGAATCTTCAGAATTCGTGCTCAGAAAAGAAAATACCACTGGAGAAGTTAGGTTATGTATCTGAAAATAAAAAAATGCGTTTTTCTGCTCGTATATTTATTTTAATCGATGTTTTCTCATCGAATTTGTATGGAGATTAGTTCGGAGGTTTAAGGTCCTACGTTCATGGACCTAAAGATATAAAATGGTGCATTTAATCGATGAAAATCGCTTCCTGATTACGAATCCGTCATCCGATTTCCTGAATCCAAAAAGATCACGGGAACCAAATTTCAGCTTCACCTCGAAAGATTCAGTGAGCCCTCCTTTGTTGAACATAATTCGGGATATCTAATGACATATTTTGGCACCCTTAAAACCAAAGAAAAAGTCTACTCGTAAAATTACTATCTGACCGATCTCTACCGAAGACATGTCAACCAAAAAAACACTATCATGCCGAAACACAACCCAAATTTTTTCGCTACCATAGTAACACTTTATCAATGAAGAATTACTAGCTCATATATCTGTATACAGTAGTGATATATATATCTGTACACAGTAGTGATATACGATAGTAATTCTTCGTTGGTACAGTAAGACTATGGCTTCGTTTACACCGTGCGTTCGATTCTATTGGAATTATGTGGTTACTATATCTATATATATATATATATATAGTAGCCACATAATTCCAATAGAATCGAACGCACGGTGTAAACGAAGCTTATGGTAGTAAAAAAAAATTGGTATTGTTCAGACATGACAGTATTTTTTTTGGACGATTGTTTTTTTCGTAGAGATCGGTAAGATAGATATTTTACAAGTAGGCTTTTTCTTTAGTAAGCTCCGAAGGATACCACAGATTTGTAATAAGGGTCCTTAACCATTTGACTATCCATGACGGATATATCCGTCATAACAAAACGCCTTTTTATCTGCCGGACAGTCAAGGGGTTAAAAACCTCAATCTCCCGAATCCCTCAAAAAAATATGGAATTCAGGAATTCCCATCCGACATATTGGATCTGACATCTTGAACCAGGAAATCTGAAGATCGATTCATAATCCCGAATTCCCGTATGGAATTCGGGAATTTCCTGGGCGAATCCAGGAACGAAAAGGAAATGGAAATTTCCATTGCCTTTTTACAATAGCAGCGTTAGCGTTACTTTCAAGACGTAAAGTAACGGTAATGGAAGCGGCAACCAAAAGTTCCGTTTTATTTCCGTCATCTGACCTGCCTGAGTTTCGTCTGCCATCTACCATCCACCATTTTCAATTCAGCACATTTAATGACCGATTCGTTATCGGTAACCCACAAACCCTTGTATACGGGACATTTTTCCGTGGAATTTTTATCGATGAACACGGACATTATGGATTTTTCAGGTTAGCATACATGGACGCAAAATCTTGGGGCTTCAGAGGAATCCCCACAAGATTACGATGAGAGAACATTGAAAAAATATATACGAGGAGAATCATTAAAAAAATTATACATAAATAAATGTGATCTTTCCAAGCCGCTTTTTTTTAATCGTAAGCATAGATTTGGCAAATTCAGGAAATTTCGCTCGATAATGACTATTACAACTTTTTGTCAGATAGATTTCATAGAACAAACTCACACAAAAATGTCGTAAACGAGAGTTCTTCAGTTGACGCATTTTCAGACCAACTTTTAACAAAATATTGAACTTACCTCTTTCTATAAACTGTTGTTTTCGTAATCAAGCAAGGCTTGAGCGAATTTGAGTTGTTTCCGGAGAGTTCGCAAGACGTTTCTTCGTTTCTAATTGAACGGAGCACTGCGTCGAAGCGGACACGTCAAAGATGTTTTATGAATTGACATTTTTCTACGACAGACGCTTAAATGCAGTTTTCGATCTGTCCGTTGTTGCCAAATGGCACCACTAATGGAATAATATGCTACGTAAAGGAACAAGTTAAAACATTCAACTTGTACAAAAGCCTAAATATGTATTATTGTTGATTGGATTTAAATATTGATTTAGAACATTGTGGCATTGTTAATCATCCATATATCACAGCTCAATGTCAAGAATCTGGATCAGGGAACTGGTAAGTAAAAAATAAATTCAATCGAAAATACTTCGGTAACATAGAAAATTTGTTTTTTATTAATCAATAAAAAAATTTTCAGATATTACAGCGTTCAACACTGCAAAAGAAAGCCATCGCGAGCACAGCAGCTGATAAGAAAATCGAAGAGCCAGCCAGAGACGGAATCCGCTGAAATAATAGAACAATTCAATACTTCATAACGATCATCATACTCCTAATAACGAAAGAAAAAGCGTGTTGTGAATAAGGGCGTATCTTTCTCTTATCTTACATAATGAAAGATTAATTAACTGATTCATTGTTTTCTCAGATAGAAGAGTAACAACATTAGATAAACCTCCTATACCAATTCACAATTGAATATCAAAGCCGTAGAAGAGGACATGGTCAACCGGTAGTCAATGAAGCAATCCTGTTTATATTTTTGATTATGTTGTAATAAAAAAATTGATGAATACTTAAATTTTGCATCACGATATGCATTTTTGAAGGTTTTCGCATGCAGAAGATTTTAACGTTACTTTTTATGCTTTGCACCCAGTACTTTAGAGATAAACATATCAACTGCACAATCCATTTTGGCTACTGTAGTATTAGTCAATATACGAGTGCTATGCGTTACCCTTACAGATACGCAGTGCATTGTGTAAAAGATCTTATACGCTGCGCTTTTCACACAGAAATTCGCAATGCATTGTGTAACAGTACTTACACTCTTTACTCCTCATGAAAGTAAAAAAAAACATTATACAACAAGCTATGAAAGTATATATTCTTACGCATAGAGGACTCCGCATCGCTGCGCAATGGTTCTTACAGACACAGCTACAATAAAGAATTAGACATCAACGCTTAATAAACAAGTATTCTTACACAATAATACATGTTTCCTTGTACAAGAATAAATGTTTAATTAAACGTCATTTTTGGCTTCTTTATTGATAATATATATTAATATTTATTGATTTATTAAGTTTTAGAAATAAAAAACAAAAATTAAAATTCTTCATCGTCCGCCTGTGGACCACGACCGCGACCTCGGTGACGACCACGAAATGGGTCGGAAATCCGATAGAGAGTGTCCACCAATCGGGACATCGCGTTGTAATGGGAGTTCTCTCGGCGAGTCCAACGCTGTTGATCATAACCTGGAAAAATGCATTTATGCGTGTGTATGTGAGCGTGCGTGTATGTTTGCGTAGGGATATAGAGAGATAGAGAGATAGAGATAGAGAAATAGAGATAGAGAGATAGAGATAAAGAGATAGAGCAAAGAGATAGAGATAGAGGTCGAGATAGAGAGACATAGAGAGATTGAGAGAGATAGAATCATAGTGAGAGATAGAGAGATAGAGAGAGATAGAGATAGAGAGAGAGAGAGATAGAGATAGAGAGATAGAGATAGAGAGATATAGAGAGATCGAGATAGAGAGATATAGAGAGATACAGAGAGATATATAGAGATATATAGAGATAGAGAGATAGAGAGATAGAGATAGAGATATAGAGAGACAGAGATAGAGAGATATAGAGAGATAGAGAGAGATATAGAGATAGAGATATAGAGAGACAGAGATAGAGAGATATAGGGAGATAGAGAGAGATATAGAGATAGAGATAGAGACAGATAGAGAGAGATAGAAAGACATAGAGAGATAGAGATAGAGATAGAGAGGGATAGAGAGAAATAGAGAGATAGAGATAGAGATAGCGAGATAGAGATAGAGAGATATAGAGAGATACAGATAGAGAGATATACAGATATAAAGAGAGATAGGTAGAGAGATAGATAGAGAGATAGGTAGAGAGATAGATAGAGAGATAGATAGAGAGATAGATAGAGAAATAGATAGAGAGATAGGTAGAGAGATAGATAGAGAGATAGAGAGATAGAGAGAGATAGAGAGATATAGAGAGATATATAGAGAGATAGGTAGAGAGATAGATTGAGAGATAGACAGAGAGATAGGTAGAGAGATAGATAGAGAGATAGATAGAGAGATAGATAGAGAGATAGATAGAGAGATAGATAGAGAGATAGATAGAGAAATAGATAGAGAAATAGATAGAGAGATAGATAGAGAGATAGGTAGAGAGATAGAGAGTTAGAGATACAGATAAAGATAGAGATAGAGAGATAAAGATAGAGAGATAGAGATAGAGATAGAGAGATCGAGATAGAGATAGAGAGATATAGAGAGATCGAGATAGAGAGGTATAGAGAGATCGAGATAGAGAGATAGAGATAAAGACAGAGAGATCGAGATAGAGATAGAGAGATATAGAGAGACAGAGATAGAGAGATATAGAGAGATAGAGAGAGATATAGAGATAGAGTTAGAGAGAGATAGAGAGAGATAGAGAGAGAGAAAGGGATAGAGAGAGAGATAGAGATAGAGAGATATAAAGAAATAAAGAGATAGAAAGAGATAAAGAGATAGAGAGATAGATAGAGTGATGGAAAGACAGAGAGATAGAGTGATAAGAGACATACAGAGAAAGAGAGATAGAGAGAGATAGAGCGATAGAGAGATAGAGAGAGATAGATAGATAGAGAGAGAGAGAGAGAGAGACAGAGAGACAGAAACATAGTGAGAGACAGAGAGATATAGAAAGATAGAGATAGAGAGATAGAGATATAGAGATAGAGAGATAGAGATAGAGAGATAGAGATAGAGATAGAGAGAAATATAGAGATAGAAATAGAGAAGGATATAAAGAGATAGAGAGAGATAGAAAGACATAGAGAGATAGAGAAAGATAGAGGGATAGAGAGGGATAGAGAGATATAGAGAGATAGAGAGAAATATAGAGATAGAGATAGAGAAGGATATAAAGAGATAGAGAGAGATAGAAAGACATAGAGAGATAGAGAGATAGATAGAGAGAGAGATAGAGACAGAGAGACATAGAGAGATAGAGATAGAGAGAAATAGAGAGATAGAGAGATAGAGAGAGATAAAGAGATAGATAGATAGAGATACGTAGAGAGAGATAGAGATAGAGAGATAGAGATACAAGAGTTAGAGATAGAGAGATAGATAGAGACATAGAGAGATAGACATATAGAGAGATAGAGATGGAGAGATATAGAGAGATAGAAAGATATATATATATATATATATATATATATATATATATATATATAGAGAGAGAGAGAGAGAGAGAGAGAGAGAGAGAGAGAGAGAGAGAGAGAGAGAGAGAGAGAGAGAGAGAGAGAGAGAGAGAGAGAGAGAGAGAGAGAGAGAGAGAGAGAGAGAGAGAGAGAGAGAGAGAGAGAGAGAGAGAGAGAGAGAGAGAGAGAGAGAGAGAGAGAGGGGGGGGGGGGGAGGGCGGGAGGGAGGGCGGGAGGGGGGGAGGGAGGGAGGGGGGAGGGAGGGAGGGAGGGAGGGAGGGAGAGAGAGAGAGAAGTCAGAGACAAGAGTTAGAGATAGAGAGAGATAGAGGATATAGAAGGATAGAGATAGAGATAGAGAGATAGAGATAGAGAGATAGAGACGGAGATAGAGAGATAGAGATAGCGACATAGAGATAGCGACATAGAGATAGAGAGATAGAGATAGAGAGATAGAGATAGAGAGATAGAGATAGAGAGATAGAGATAGAGATATAGAGATATAGAGATAGAGAGATAGAGATAGAGATAGAGGGATATAGAGAGATCGAGATTGAGAGATATAGAGAGATAGAGATAGAGAGATAGAGATACAAGAGTTAGAGATAGAGAGATATAGAAAGATAGAGAGAGATAGAGATATAGAGAGATAGAGATGGAGATATATATATATATATTATATATATATATATATATATATATATATATAGAGAGAGAGAGAGAGAGAGAGAGAGAGAGAGAGAGAGAGAGAGAGAGAGAGAGAGAGAGAGAGAGAGAGAGAGAGAGAGAGAGAGAGAGAGAGAGAGAGAGAGAGAGAGAGAGAGAGAGAGAGAGAGAGAGAGAGAGAGAGAAGAGTTAGAGATATATAGAGAAAGAGAGAGAGAGAGAGAGAGAGAGAATCAATTCTAGTTCACCTCCTCGGCGTTGCCTCACTTGGAAACCAGGCGGGCACCGAGGATTGATACCCCCTCGTCGAGGCCCTCTTTGAGGCCCAGCATCTAAAGGAGCATGCTCCACGTTTGCTGCAGGAGCAAGTTGCCGCTGTGGCTGCTGTCCCTGTGCTGGAGGGAGTTGCCGCCGTGGCTGCTGCACTGGGCAGAGTTGCCTCTGTGGCTCCTGCGCTGGAGGGAGTTGGCGCTGTGGCTGCTCTGCCGGCTCGTCATCAGGCTGAGGGTTGTCGTCTTGAACGACTGGCTGGTTTCATTGGCGCTCTGCCGCCTCGAATGCTTCAATTTCTGAAAAAGAAAAACAAATTTTTTTATTGAAACGACTGGCATGGCTTAGTAGCCATGCTAGTCCAGCTCAACTATTCGACACAAATAAATGTGGGATAATTCCATCACTTTTAACTAATCGACACACTGCGGTTTACTTGAAAGTAATGCAATTATCAAAAAATGTTTTTTTGGGTCGTCCGTATATCGAGTTTCACAACTTTTCGTGATGTTCAAAGATTTACTGGTATTTTTATTGAACTGACATGTTATAACACATTGTTGCTCGGTTTTAACAAGATTTTTGGAGCAGCCTACGTATATTTATTCTTTCACGAAGGTTCAATAATATTTTGTTGAACTTTCGTAGAAAAAAAAATAACGTAAATTTGCAAAAACCGAGCTGTAACGTGTTATAAAATGTCAGTACAAAATAAAAATACTAATGCACCTTTATGCATCACGAAAAGTTGTGAAACTCCATACACCGGCGACCCAAAAAAATGTATAGAAAGTAAAAACGATAACTTACCCATGTCGATTTCGTCGAATCCGGCCTGAAACATATTTAAAACATATTAATTGCGATTATTTTATTATTTTTTTCTTAAAATCAAGAGTACAAAAATACTTACAAGCTCGTTTCCCTCGAATGCCATAGTGCACACCAACACGTTGGTATTTTGGCGGTTACTGCCGTGCGTGGCGTCGACCATAAACCAAACAATAAAAAAGACCCCCGTCCTCCCTCTGAGACGAGCACGCTAGTCTTGCAGCGATATCATTTTTCCCGAAAAGATCCTACTATATTCCGTCGATAAGTACGAAATCTGAGAAACCGAAACTTATTTCTAAAGATTTTCGAAACATGACAAATTTTTTTATATCTTTTTTAAGACAATCTGTTGTTCATTAACGATACACGTGAGTCCAAGAGAGATAACTGAAAAGCAGACACGGTTTTCTCGGAGACGTTTGATAATAGTCTAGAGTAAAGGAAGGTTCACTCAGCCTTTCGAGGTGAAGCCAAAATTGGTTCCCGAACTGGTGGCGCTGGCGTTAGTGATCGAAAAAATTAATTACATATATATATCAGTCCGATCGAGAGGCACAGGTTAGGTATAAAAAAAAGTAGGGAGATAGGTTAGAAAAGCTGAACGGCACTCTGCATACCGTACGGTGTCAGGTAATAAATGAGATAATTCAATGTTTTTTTCATTGAATTGTACGAATGAGCGAAAATTTCATATAACTGAAAGACACTATATACACATTTCAGCTCTGTCGTGCTGAAATAAAATTATGAATAAATTGTATATAGTGTCATGCCCGAATCGTCGCTAATTGTGGTAATATTTTTGTTATTTACATTCGTGAGTTAGAATTGCAATATTTTTTTCGAAATCATAATTCGTTTTCGTAATTTTCGTATATCGTCGTTTTTTATTTGCTCGTGTACCACTCGGACAGCCTGGATATGAGCACGAGAACCCCATTTTTTGAAAATGTATCGACGAACAGGTTATGTTCGTATAAATGCCTCCAACACACGTGAAATTACGTGTTGACACGCGGAACTAAGGCCGATCACACACGTTTTCGCATAGCGTAGCATATTTTGACCAATCGGGTAACTCCAAACGCATATATATAGTACACATGTGTACGCTACCCGATTGGTTGAAATCTCTTATGCTACGTTATGCTACGCTATGCGAATGCGTGTGTGATCGGCCTAACACATGCAACAGTGTTCCATCAGCATCGCCAGCGCCACCTCACCGAGTCACGATTTCGGCTTCACCCTGTCCTATGCAATTTGCACGGAGTGAACCCTCCTGTACTCTAGACTCCATTCGCTTGACATTTCGAGAAAAGCGAGAGCCTTATTCTCTGATGAAAAGAGAACGTGTAACGTTTGATTTTCTCGAAAATTAAACTATGTAGGAGAACAGTGTGTAGCAAAATATTTACCGACCACGAGACTGATAGATATAAAATATGATTCTATAGACTTTACGTCCGGAAGAATGGATTGTTCGGGCTAGGGTTAATAAAAAAAATTATTTATTTAGACTGTTCAAAAGTTTATTTATTTAATGAATTGCACTTTATTTTTGCACTATCACTCTTCTATCTATAATAAAATTCACTTTAATCAAATGTTAAAACTGACCGCGATCTTTATAACCTCACGAAAAAGATATTAAATATTCACCGAATACGAGTTTATCATACACCATTCTCTTAGTTATAAAAAAAAACGAAGAGAATGATTTCTAAATCTAAATAAACCTTATTATTGCATTCGAGGAACATTTTATGGTAAAAGAGAAAAGGGATCGTTTTCGACTCCGTTGTAGAGTTTACGTTCGGAAAAAAAAGAGTAGGAGCTAGGTTTAATAAATGAAATTATGCACCGTTCAATAGTTTATTATTACACTTTATTTTACCACTATCACTCTTCTATCTATAAAATAATAACAGTCACTCTTTACTCGTCTATCTATCTATAAACGTCACTGTAACCAAAAGTTCAGATTGACCGCGATCTTTATACCTCACGACTGTTTTATTTTAAGAAAGACCAAAAGTAAGGATAGTCACGCAAACCAAAAAATCAAGACTGACGAAAAAAATATTGGTCAGCTGTCACATCCGCGATCTTTATAACCTCATCACTACTGTCACTTCATAAACCATAATAAACGGAAAGTCAATCAGAAATATATAGGTATATAGTCAGTGTATTATTCACGAATCACCAGATTTCTACACCAGTATTACTAGTGTCACTAGACAGCGACTGCGAAAAAAAACAAATAAACATCAAAAATGTGTGCGAAAAAATGCACAATTTTTTGATGCAACGAAAAAATAAAATATTAATATCCTCAATACGCGTTAAGCTACAGAGTTCCAAATAGTCACGATCGAAAGATAAAAAAAAATAAAAAATACGTGAACCCACAACATCCTCCAAAATACCGTAATTATTTAAATATTACGGAAACAATTTTTGAAAGTTTTCGAAAACAGTTGGAAACGCGGTCCTCGCTGTAAAGAGTCTTAGAGCGAACTCTCTTTTATAAATGTACTTGTCTCGAGTCGCTACCGCGACTCTAGATATCAATCGTAAGTATGTTTTTTATTAATTAATACTAATTATACATAACAAATCAACCCGATGAAAGTTACAGTTATTAACTTTAAGAAAAATTAGTTCTTCATTTGACTATTTTTTACTGGAGCTAATGTCCGTTCTATCAACCAATCAAAAAATTCCGTTTATATATCGAGAAAATTTGGCAACAGTGCCAGAAAGTGTGTCGTTTGGCAGCTAATTTCCTAACCTAATACATTGTTTAATTGCGAAAGCGTAGATGGAAGGCCGAGAATCACAAACAATAGTAGAGTAATTGAACAAATTATTCAAGAGCTCAAACGTTTCACGAAAAATGAAGATTTGAACAACAACAAGAAGACTTTTTGCGAATTAAACAGCGACATTGAAAAAAATGAAAATAACTGTGAAAAAGTCGAGGAACGTGATTCCAATGATTTTGACGTTTACGAATATGCAAATTATGATATTTAATTTCAATATTTTAACATTATTGATATGCACTAATTAATTTTTATTTTTTATAAATAAACATGTTTCGTTTCCAGAATCATACATTTTTTTATACTTTCTTTTCCCTTCCTGGTATTGCTTGATCTAAATTCACAAAGAAAATATTTTGTTTAATTTATTTATACAGCTCATGTTTATCTTGCGTTATATATTTGCATTGACATTTCATGATTAGATCACGCTTGTATTTATTTTCTCTCACTACTACTGTACACTCGGTTCGTACTGCCCGCATGTGCAACGTTGCCATACTTCCATGTTTCGCACATTTAACATGGCGGCTGTAGTAGCAGTTTTCGCACATGTCCCAAACGACTCTATTTTTTTCAGATTTTTGAACAAATACGACGGTGACATCGGGGTTTTTTTTTCTTTAAATAGTAAAACAATTAAGTTT
>OZ022414.1:483012-650512 GCA_963989365.1 Rhimphoctona megacephalus
TGGTGTGAATCGATGTAAATTTGGAAAAGAAACTCTATAAAACTAATAATGAGTGTCAAAAAAATGTATATGGCAAAGTTTGTTATTATCATGCCGAGTTTTGAGCAGTGTTTAATAAATATTTCTTTTAACTCTACACCGTTGACAATTTATTTTATTGGTCCCTTTCCTCTTTATTATAAAATGTTCCTCGCTTGCCATAATAAGATTTGTACATCATAAAATGTTCCTTGCATGATAATTGTTGATCCATTTCAAAAGATATTCGACGTCGTTTTTCTATCCAAAATATGGTGTAGAATCATCTCGCGTTTGATGAATTAATAGACAAATACACTGTCAACCTGCATCTGGATATATATGGATGCCTCTGGATGATAACCGTAGTAAGTCATGATATATCTTTATGCCAAAATGGCTCGTATAATATATCTTTATGTCAAAAGGCTATGGTGGTATATATTCCATATCCTATCAGTATATGAGCTAGGCCGGTTCTAACTCAGGGATCTCAGGGGGGTGCGGGGACGGGGGAGCGCGGGGTCCGGTGCGGGGAACGCTGCGGTGCGGGGAAGGGACTGTTGCGGGGGAGGGGGTTTGTGGAGGGGATGGTTGAGTGAGGGCGGGAGAGAGAGATGAAAGAAGGGTGTGAGAGAGATAGAAAAGAACAATAGAAGCGCTGCAGAGGGGGAAGGAAGGGCTCGCTTCTTTTGTCGGTCCCGCTGAGGACCTGCAACAACCTGCACGGTAGTAATAAACAAAGTTAACACAATGGGGTGAAAATTTTTGAGCCTGACACCCGTGACTGTACTAATTATATTTATGTTCTCTAGGAGACGTGGTTTCTTCCACGGTATAATCTATAGAATTGTGGCATTCTACCATGATTGAGACATTGTCTCTATAAAAATATGTCTCAGTGGAAATTTTGACTCAATTGGAGGGTGCACACCCACATTTTTCCCTTGACCTATAGCTGATGTATATCTGCGTAATGAAACGAAGAGAATGCCGACTGATAAATTTTTCATCATCAGTTTTCTATCTTAAACTCCCATCTTGTAACAAAAGAGTAAAAAAAAAAAAAAAGCCGACTTTGTGGGAAAAAAGCAGCAACATTTTTTATTTTTCATACCACATTTTTCGCGGTAACATAAAAAGAAAGAATTCCAACAAATGAAACTTCCACCTTGCAACAAAAGAGTAAAATAGCCGACTTTGTGGGAAAAAGCAGCAACATTTTTTATTTTTTCATACCACATTTTATCGCGGTAATGGAAAAAGAGAAAATTCCAACCAATAGATTTACATCTTCATGTCTACATCTTTCCACATATACAACCCCCACCCCCTCACCTCAATAGCATTGCTTTTTTGGAAAATCTATATAAGAGATGATGATTTTGTTAGAAACATTTTTTAATTGTCCACATTTTGAAACGGATCGTCTCCGAGTCAACAACTGAGTTTATTCTTTGTTACCCTTCAATCACTATGTCCCATATCAGTGGTATCGATGTTGAAAGATTGTTGCATGAACAAATAGCTTCCCTAACGTCAGTGGAAGAATACGATTTGTGGGAAAAGCAGTGTATTGAGTTTATCGAATTGTTGGGGGAGCAAGTTTCACCGAATAAACGCCCTCGATTGAGCACGGGATGTCAACACTCCATAACTGCAAAAATAATACGGTTGGAAGGGTTACTAGAAGTCACACGTTCGCGGTTTCGACATACCGGTGCAGGACTGGACAATCGAGGGTTAGTCTGGAAAGAAATTGATACAGCGTTCGCGAATCGTGTAGTGACTGGTGCTGTAATCAATCGAAGTTACACCGTACCACGTCAGTTCTTGGAGTATGCATATGAATTGATTGAAAAACGAGTGAAAGACTCTATAGCTAAATTTAATAGTGTTAAAGTTAATACAGAGTTCAATGCAGAGTTTGCTGTGGGTGATCAGCGTGCTCATAAAAGCATTAATACGGCAAATGTGGGACTTTTCCAGACGTCAGACTCGATTCAATCGCCACCGCAGGCTCAATCTCGTGGAACTCATCCGGTGTTGCATATATTTTAACCTGTAGAGACATTTCTCACGAGGCGCAAGAAGGGATGGAGATTTTTAAAGTCGCCCATACTTCAAAACTTGCAGGTGACGATCACACCTGACCTCCATTGAGTCATTGTTTGCTTAAAACGGTGCATTAGTAGAATTTTAACAAAAGATAAATCTCCTACCTGCTAGTCCATATTTTTTGCGTTATGTACAGTCTTGCGTTGATGCTGTATGGGTGGGGCGAGGGTAGGGGAAATGCGGGGTATAGTGAGTGTGAGAGATGTATGATTATTTTTAAATAATTTTAGTTTGAAAAAGTGGATAAACTTATAAGATTGAGAGTTAAATGTTTATTCTGAAAGTAGACGTCGACATGGATAGATGCGCAAGCTTGTATGCAATCCACCCGTCGAAAGACCCCTGGACATTGACGAAAAATGAACTCGAATCGATTCCCAAGGCTTTACTTTTAAAATATTTTAGCTACTGTATAACTTCATTGTGGGATCGTTTACCAGAGCATTTACAGTGTGATAGTGAGATACAATCATATCATGAGTGTGATGATCATTTTAATCCACCATGGGAACTGACTCATGTTGATGCTGTTGGACCTATGCGTCGAGATTGTGAAAAGTGTTTTGAAATGGAAGAATTGGTGAATGTATATGCAATTCGACGTACGAAGAATCCGCGAGAAATGACGACGGAGGAGCTACGAATTATATCGCCAACAATATTTAAACAGTACTTCAGTGAATTTACCGATTATTTGTGGGATCGTTTACCAGAATATTATCAATCTGATAGTGAGATTATATCATATAGACGATGTTACGAACATTGGAACACACCATCGACGGGGGATCACATCGATGGCCCCGTACCCCAACGTCGTAACTGCAGAGAGTGTTGCAATGGCATTGAACATGTTTAAACCTGTCTCGAATGTGGGTGTGCAAACAAAGAAACGTGGATCCATTGTTCGACAAGAATAGATCTTCGGAAAATGCGTGGGAAAGAATCTGCTATTGCAGAATGTGCATTGTTCGAAGAAGCAGCTGTCAAAGATGCAGGTGGCGACATGTTCAAACCTGTATGAGGCTGCATGATACATGATTGAACTAATTTTTCCGGGAAGTGGAAGGGGATTGGACTTATGGAAGGGATGGATGGTACAAATAGTCGAGCATGGAAGAGATCAGCATCAATTCACAGCTCTAGAAGCTTCGTACAAGTCGTGATTTTTGAAAAATCTCTTAAAACCTCCACATTCGACAACGATGGCGTTCTCTGGTATCAACGACATCACTAAGCGGTCCGAGTATCTGCCCACGAAAAAACTAAAAGATCTTGAAGTCAATGGTGATTATGGAATCTCTGATATTCGATCGGCAAAGACTAAGTACGGCCCAAGATACGTCGTGGAAGTGCAGAGTGAATTCACCGTCTTCCTGCCACCCCGAGTCGTCAAGGCATTTGAACAAGATCCTGAGGCATATGAAAAACTATTGGAAGCTGCTCATACTGGAAAACTCATTATGAAATACATCGGCGGAGATTGGAACGGCGTCGAGTTTCATGAAATTTCAACGTGAATAAAAAATATATAAAAATCTCTGTAATGTGAAGGAGGAGAAGGAGGAGGAGGAGGAGGAGGAGGAGGAGGAGGAAATTTTGTATAAATAAATTAGAAAAAAAAAACCATTTCAAAAATGTTTTCTTTATTCAAAGATCCCTCGTTTACGTAAGGCATGGTATACATATAACCAGCTTTTCAAAGCTTTTACATTCATCGTTGCACAGTTGAATTTCAATTCGTTGGTATGGTGGTGGGGGCAATTCGATGTAGTTTTTAATAATTTCTTCAACGATGGGCAGTCCAGAGACTCCAAATCAACAATCTCCGTTGACAAATCCAAGAAGCTCGCTAACCACGAAGACTTTTCACAGCCTTTCACAAATATGGTGTGAGCGTGTTGTAAAATTGCTTGAATTATAGGTTTTGCTGCGTCGTATGGTATAAGACCATAGTCCCATGATATTCCATGGAAATTACGTTGCAACCATTTATTCATGGTTCGATATTTTGCTGGTAGCGTGTCCCATGCGTATGGTGGTTCGAAGAAGAGCGTTAGAGGTTCAGCGTTTTTCACATCTGCTCGAATAATTGAAATTTCTTTGAGGATAAACTCGTTGATGGGCCCCTTGAAACCTTGTAGATCAACGATAAACTCCATCTCGACTGATGTCCAGTGTGGTCACTTCAGCCATTTTATACCAATTTTTTCACCCCACCACTCAAGGGATTATACTCTACAATACGATCATGTAGAATGAGGCAGTATGCACATGTCTGCGCAGGTACATTCGTTTTCATTTCAAATTCGAGACGTACATCCACAGGTCCAGACTTGAGAGAATTATTTTGTTTTGAGCAATCAATCACAACGAGAGGTGCATATTGTAAAAATTCCTTTTCGTTCAGCCATGGTTCAGCCTCCTTATTGTAGTACATAGATTGAAAGTTTGTATACATGTCGTAGAGTAATGCATACTGATTTTGCTGTATATTCAGATTCATGTTGCCATATGGATAACATTGTGAATTTAAGTATAGTTTCACATCGGTCACGTCACAATGATCGAAACAACTCACATTCTTTGTCTTATTATTTTTTCGTCCCGTTTGAAATGCAAGAATTACATATCGTGGTTTTTCCAGTTGTGTTGAAGTTTTGACAGACCACACATGTTTAGAGGTGATGGGCAACAATGGATATTCATACAATTCCCATGTACGGAAACTCATGGAAATTGGTGTATCTTTGGCGATAAACTTTAAAAGTTGAATTTTGCGTTGATCCGCGACGGTAACGTATGGTACAAGCCATTCGATTTTCTGTAATGTGAGCCTATAATTTTCAGCGGCTGTCTGTATTATGGCATTGTCATCAGTGCGTGATCTGGTCAAAATCAATTCATGCTTCGCATTCACCATCATTTTTCGGTAATCTTCAGCAAAGCCCAGCAGCATACTCAACGGTACGCATACATCAAAGTTACCCGCTGCATCCACGATTCGTTTTGTTTCTTCAACATCGAGCCAACCAGTGTTTTCAAGCATCGAGCTCTTGGCAGGTGTAAGAGATGTATATCCCTTAATGAGAGACGTAACACCCGGATTCTTATTACGATCAATTTCTATTGCATTAAGTTCATAGCGTACTTCTTCGAATAAATGACATATGGCATTGTTGACGAGACTCGTTGCATTTAACGCTGTACCATCGTCCTTTGTCAGTTTTCCACAAATGTGAATTGAACTTTTGCTCGGTAGGATTCATAAATCTTGATGCTGAATTGAAATACGTATTTCATCACTGTTGTTATATGTTGACGATGCGTATGGTTGATGAGCATGAACCTCATAATGTATGATGGATTCATCGAAGATAATGGGTGTCTGAATGTTTACGATTTCTTCCTCCATTGCGCGCAACAGATGCACAACGTACAAAGTAAATAATTTCTTACACGCGAACTCCACGAATCTTGAATCCCAAACTCTTCAATAGTAGCAGGTTTTGCGGTGTTAGCACTTTGAGCGTTGATCGACGACTGGTTTCGCGATCCCATGATGCTGCCTTATTAATATTACGATTGTAGACTATGCCCATCGAGATTTTATATGAAGTCGTATGGTGATAACTTCGCCGCGGAAATTTATTAAATCACCGTCTTGATCCACAATACGAAGTTGTATATTGTCGATTCGGTGAGTCGTGATTGGTAGATAAATGACGCTCGATGGTACTTCGATGATTTTGTAGCCCGCCGGCACAGATGGGAAAAATTCGTGAATTGTATGTACTTTTCGCCCGTTGATGTATGCGCCGGTGGTTATGTTACACTCGACTCGTATGGCGTTCACTTTAAGAATGGATACCGGCAGATCAGACACATGTCTTTTATTGGCTTCCAATAGGCCTGATGCAAAGCCTAGCAGAGGTCCAATCGAGTTGTTCGATGTGAAACGAATAGGCTGATTACATTCGATTTCACTACGCAGTGTATTATTATTCGGTTTGAGCTGAATTTTTATGTTTTTACGTGTCAATTCAGCTTGCAAATATTTTTCAATATCCTCTATTTCATAACTCCCCGTTGGTATGGTCAACACTTGCGTTCCAACATGAAATTCATTGCAGCCAATGTCAATATTGGGAATTGAATTAAATGTGAGCAGCTCAACAAGTCCGAGAGTATAATTTTTATCGGGCGATAATTCGATGGGGGGAAAGAATTGTGCCTCGAGAACAGATGAAGATCCACATACGGTGATCGTTAAACTATCATCCATGATGCTTGCAAAGAACTAAACACATAGCTCTATAGTCCTCATTTATATAGCACATATTTGGCTCGACGATTCAACTGACCGCATAAAAACTTTAAACATAAATGTCCACATATTATTGCATCATATTCTTGATACTTTTTATAATTATATTTAACGCTACCAACATTGAGATAATTCAGAAGTTCCGGTGGAGGTGGGAGATTGCCAAAACTGTCAAAGTATATGACTTTTCGTCAATCTTTTTATATGCAACCCAGTGTGTTCCAGGGCCCACATTTTCATCCAAATTCACAATTGCTGATTCTTGCTTGAGGGGTCCGCTTGCAGGTAAAGTATCACGCATGAAAACCCCTCGAAAATGACGAATTTTCATGGCTTTCGCATACTTCAACAGATCGATGTCGGTGAGAGGTTGATGCGGTAGCGTAATTATACGTTTTTTGGCCCGATGTGAAGACCTAGACCCTGCTTGTACGGTTTCAAGTGTAAACCTTTACCCAAAGCAATGGCCTCAATTGTTTGGTTATGTCGCTTATTTTCATCCAATTCCCTTTTGGCCGCTTGAGCAGCATTTACAGCGCTGGCTATTGCCGCACTTCCACCAGACAATGCACCAACGGCGCTAAGGCCGGCGAAGAGGGGTATGAGAAAAGGCAATAAACCACCGGTTTTTCGGGGGACAGGTAGAATTCGAGGTGTGCGTACTTTAACGCCTTTTACACAGGCACGCGCACCTTTTAATGCCGACATGACGACTTTACGAGGGTCATCACTACGAATCATCGCTTTCCTCGCAGCACTGATGACCTTTTTCAGGCAAACACTCTTCTGCGGCTTTCTCACCGCTCTCTTCATACCCAAACCAAACTTCCTTTTTGCCTTCATAATGTTTGTCACAGCCCAAGCACTTGCTCTCTCACCAAGACTAGCGTCTTCTGAGGTTACACGTTGCCAGGCTTGTTCAGCCAACACTTTATCCGCCAAATGTCTCGCTTCTAAATTATCGCGATTTTTCGAATATGCAATATCGTGCTCTTTGCAAGCAGCGTCCAATGGGTTTATGCCAGGATCACCACGGGCAAGACGTTTAACCAATTTTGTACCAGGTCCGCAATATTGGTAGCCAGGTAGATGTAATTCCACGGGGAGATTATTGAGTACACTGTTGACTAAACCTTTACCAGGTTTATGGTGCACAATCATCACCGGCGGCTACAACTCGACTGAGCATTATTTGCATTATAAAGTCGCATTTATACGATTTTTCCGATCAGTCATATGAGAGATGGTGTCGAAGAAACAAGGTGGTCAACTCCCCATAATAAACTTCGATGAATTTGTTGATGGTGGTGGTGGTCGTGGTGCAACGAAAAATAAGCGTCATGGGAATATACTACCTGACAGTATTCGTGCCGTGTTTTGTGGTCCATCGAATTGTGGAAAAACTAATGCTTTACTCACGCTGCTAATACATCCAAATGGTTTGAGATTTGAGAACATATATCTCTACTCTAAATCGCTGAAGCAGCCAAAATATAGACTGCTCGAGCAATTACTTCGACCGGTGGACGGAGTTGAATATTTTCCATTCAATGAGCATGAACAAGTTATCACACCAAGTGATGCCCGTCCAAATTCCATATTCATCTTCGACGATATAGCATGTGAAAAACAGGATAATGTGAGAGCGTTTTTTTCCATGGGACGACACGAGATTGTAGACAGTTTTTATCTTTGTCAAACATACACTCGTATTCCGAAACATCTCGTGAGAGACAATGCAAATTTTGTAGTGCTATTTAAACAGGATGATATGAACCTTAAACATGTGTATAATGACCATGTGAATACGGATATGACTTATACATACTTCAAAAACATGTGTGTAAAATGTTGGAAGTTGGACAAGTATGGATTTATTACGATTGACAAGGACAGTGAATTGAATGCCGGTAGATATAGAAGAGGATTCGATTCTTTCCTAACTATTGATAATAAATGATTGCTCATTGTGGTATGAGAGACAGTCTTAAGTCTAACTTGCTTGCGTCAACATGAAGAGCAAAGAACTTTTGAGAGAAAAGGATGTATTGTGTGAACTTGCCAAGGCGAGTGATGCGATTAGACGAAAACATCGAAAGTTAAAAAGTGGTCGCGATACTGCACAGCAGAAAATGCAAGATGTGTTTAAACCGATCGTTGGACCGTTAGAGGAGCTGGTTTCATATAACAAAAATCTGAAGCATGAAATTAAGGATGAAAAAGTGAATATCAAGAAGGAGGAGGAGGAGAAGCATGAAGAAAACAGCGCGCTCCATGACATTTCTTCTAATACTATTTGGCATGAAGCAATTGAAGGTGATGCAGAGCCCTTAGCTGATGCTGATAACTATGCAGACTCCTTAGCTGACGATGACGACGATGACGCCGAATCATCTGAAGATGCCAATGCTTTAATGCATGAATATCTGGGACTGCTGCGTAGCAATAAAAAAAAAACAAGACTGGATGTCATGTATGGAGTACGAAATCTTGCAAATGATAAATTAATGATCGGTAACTCACCGATTCAGTTCGCAGATGATCATATTCATGTTGGAGACAAAAAGTATTCGAAACGTATTGGCTTGGTTGAGTTGTTGTTCAAAAAAGAGCCTGAGTTGAAATATGTATCACCAAACGATTTGGAGGATTACTCGAAAATTGTTATTGCTACGAATGTTCATAGAAAATATTATAAACGTAATGGTGCAATACGCCATGATAAATCTTATAAATTTAAAAATTATATATCGAAAATACTGGAGCAAAATGGCGGGCATAAAGGTGGCGGTGGTGGTGTGCCCACGTATAAGGTGGCACGAAAAAATACCTCTTTCGACTATGTTTATTGGGATGATCCGAATGAACTAGTGGATCGTCTTCGTCTACTACTCGCATCACAAGCTGCCGGGAACTCCTCCCATTCCAACGAGATTATATCAATTATTGAGGAATTACGTGAAGCTAAAATCATTTATTAACATGTGCAAGCTCTTTTTTTTCACGCATTCACAACATGACCGTCGATGTGTTCGGACGCCAATTGAATAGAGGTTGTGCGGGTCCTCCCGGTAAACCAGGTGCTGAATTTAAGACTACAGCAGACGGTGATTATGATTTGGAAGGAAAACGGCTGGTCAATGTTGGTTCGCCGATAAAAGATGGTGATGCTGTAAACCTCCGTTCGTTTATCGATGGGACTAATCATAACACGGTCTTACTACGTGATTCAACGAAACAATTTTTTGAATCGAATATAACGGCTCTTGAAAAGCGTGTAAAAGTTGATCTCACCAACCTCCGTGCTGAAATAGACAATTTGAAAAGTGCGATCAAGGATCTCAACGGTGACGTCAGACTTTTAAAAGATGTCAAAATCGGTGAGAAGCGGAAAAAGCCTTCAAACAACTATCTTCAATCTATGATGAAAAGCGTTGCAGGGGAGAAATAATGAGTGAAAAGAAACGTGCTGTGGTGGAGGAGTTGCATAAGCCAGCTCGGCGAAACTATCCACGTCGACATGTGGATATACGTGGCCTGGATGAGACGTGGCAAGCTGATCTTGTAGATATGTCTGCATATGCACAACACAACTCCAAGCATAAATTTCTCCTCACCGTCATCGATATATTTTCGAAATTCGCCTGGGCCAAACCATTGAAGAGTAAGAGTGGGAAAGATGTCACCGCTGCAATGGAGTCAATTCTCAGCAAAGGACGCATACCGAAAAACCTTCACGTCGATCGAGGAAAAGAGTTTTATAATACAGACTTTAAGGCTTTGATGAAAAAGAATAATATACACTTGTATTCTACATATAGCAATTTAAAAGCATCAATTTGTGAGCGTTTCAACCGAACGCTTAAGAATAAAATGTGGATTGAATTTAGTTTTCGCGGAAACTGGAAATGGATTGATATTCTCGATATGTTAATTGCAAAATA
This sequence comes from Rhimphoctona megacephalus, assembly GCA_963989365.1. NCBI lineage: Eukaryota > Metazoa > Arthropoda > Insecta > Hymenoptera > Ichneumonidae > Rhimphoctona > Rhimphoctona megacephalus. The sequence continues at coordinate 493,420 of OZ022414.1, forward strand.
TAATGATACTGTACATCATACTATTAGAATGAAGCCGAAAGATGTTGACGCGACGAATGAAAAACAGCTATTGCGTAATGTTTTCAATAGATTAGACGTGGGAAAACGAGCAAAATTAAAAATTGGCGATAAAGTACGCATAAGTAAATTTAAGAATGTATTTGAGAAAGGTTATACTCCAAACTGGACTACAGAAATTTTTACAATATATCGAGTGAGAAAAACTAATCCAGTCACATATAATATAAAAGATTATCAAGATGAGCCCATCGCAGGTGGCTTCTACGAACAAGAGCTACTTCGTGTTAAATACCCCGATATATATCTCATTGAAAAAGTGTTGAAGAAGCGTGGTAGTCAGTTGCTTGTAAAATGGCTAGGTTTCGACAATGCGCACAATAGTTGGATAAATAAGGATGATTTGTAAAATAAAAAAAAAAAAAAAAAAATGTGAAAATAGACTGGTTTTTTTTTTGTACCCCTCCTCCAATTGTCCAATGACTTACTCTGAGACTCGTACAGGTCAGCTCCATACCCTTGCATTGCAGATGCCTCGGAAAAAGCAGGTAGAAAGAAAAAAAAGGACTCATAGACTATAAAATGGTTCTTTATTTTCACACAAAATATGTACAATGTTTGAAAATTCTCTCTCTCTCTCTCACTCTTGAACGCATATATACAATCTATCACTTCAACTCGGTTTTACATAATACTTTAATTCGCATCTCCTTCGAGAATGTTTATGGGGATCTTGTAGTGGCCCCATGGCAATGTTTCCACCGCCCCCGGTATAATATAGCGCTTGTCATCATGCGGGCTCAGGGCAACTTTTGTTTCTGAGATAGTATATACCTGATGCAATGTTGAACGAATTGCCGATTGACGACGCGTCACTTCAGTCTCTTCGTTTAAACATTTTACAAAATCGTTGAAGGTTATAGTTTTCGCGACTACATTGCTCTTTATACCCTTAACTTTTTTTACGTCTTTTTTACCCTCGACACGCGTAGCATACATTTTTGACCTGAGCCCCACAAACTCTGTCATAATCGATCCATTATTCTCATCCTTCATGAGACCCGGGACCTTTTTATTAACAAGCGGAATATTGTATACATTGTCAATGGGATAGTCACTCGTATCAAATTTAGCAAGATTTTCTCGCATATCTCGGTAAACGTCATCACACTCAATTTCATATATTAAACTATCAGTATCTGTATACAATACTGTACATTTATCACCATACATCGGAGTCATAAACTCGTGATGAAACGCATACAGACAGGTTTTCGATATATCGAGAATGGACATACCTACATATATTGGTTTGTCAAATTTCACTTGAAGATTACGCAATTCGACAGCTATCAAGTCTTTTGTAAAGATACTGCGACTATGAAAATTTGGTTTTGCAATCATCGCTTCAGCTCCATGTGTACCATCCCACTTTGTTAACAATTTAACTTGTCTCCGTTCGCGCACATCTTCCATTGTTTTTCCAAACACCGCATTATTCATTAATTTGTACATATTTTTATCAAAATCATTCGTTGCACGCGTTCTCAACCCTGTGTTTAGATCAATGTAGCCTGCTAACCATGGAGCCTCAGTAAACCGTAATATTCGATGTATTTTCTTGAGTTTGAGTCCATGACTCAGGCAGTGTTGTAGAGTTTGATAATGAATAATATAACGTTCTTTATCGAAAACGGTTGCGAGCAATTTTTCCTGCTGCTTACCCGGGGGTTTACCATGTTCGGGACAAAAAGGCAAGTCTTTGTGCTTATCATGCAACTGCGTAGAATACTCCAAATCAACTTCGAGTATGTAACCTTTCCCCGGTTCTGGTGAGTTTATGTCAAAATTCGAGACGTCTTCGAGAAACTCAAAATCACGATATGGTAATGGCATTTTCATCGCACTTCCATATAAATTATTTACATCATAGTACATAAGGTATGTGGAACCTTGCGATGGATCAAACGACTCCATATATTTATTGTTTGCACGAGCATATCTCTTCGAACATTGACTTAAACCACCACGTATACCTCTTTCAATGAATAACACCATATCAATATCGGTCAGCAATTCTAATTTGATCTTCGTATATTTGAGCATTGCATCCCAGGTGTACCCCGGGAGAGTGAAATAATATGCAGGGTCAAGGCTATAACTTTGTCGACAACTATCTCGAAAGTTTTCAAAAATGTCTGCCAACAAAAGTACATCCGTTTTCAAATAAAGATCGCTATATTCCCCCAGAGTTTGAATTGAAAATCGCTCCCAAACTGTTTGAGCATGTTCATACTCACTCTCTGAAACTGTGGTGTCTGCTAACGAACTGTAAAAAGCATCGCGAGGTGGAAGCTGTTTATCATTTAGCTTTTCAAAAGCATCAATGTATTCATATGGGAATACTCCTTTTCTAGTTAAAAGAGCAAAGTCATCATTTGAGATGTTTGGAAATTGCGATCTTAAGACTGTTAGCTTATCAGTTAACAGTAGTTATGCTAATTTGTCGAGTCCAGAATTCAAAAATTTAAACGAATCAATAAAGCGGAGTTTTATCTGTTTTCTATAGTCATTTGAAGATGATTTAACGGCCTTTGAAAACGAAATGTATTTTTCTTTTGTTAAAGGGAGCAAATCGATTTGCCCTTCAAACGCTGTGGTCACTTCCTTTATTATAAAATGCGCGTCGTAGCCTGATAAATTGTGAAAAACGATCGGAATGAAAAATGATTGTTTGTAATTCAAATTACAATTATTATGAGCCGGACCGCGAAACTGTCCCGTTAGGTGGCAATGATCACGTACGCGGCACTCATTTCCCTCAAAGGGTTTTTCATAAATGTGACAGTTTACGTCCTCTCGAAATTTTTTCCATTCCGCTGGCGACAATTCTTTCATCGGTACATTTGTTAAGGCGTCTTCTCACTTTGGAAATTTAAAAAAATCGATTTTTTTTTTTTTTTTAATTTTGAAAGTACATATCTTCAAAAATGTCATCTCGAAATTTCATAAAGATCGGACGAGTCTAACTACATTTTTTGGCGACCGTTAGGTGACTACCTGAGAGTACCCGGCGATCCCTTTCACGCCGCTCGGACGGTCCCTGTATATCTGACTCTATACAATTGAATAGCCGTGTTCTTTTGTTAATGTAGTACCCCTTGCTTAGGTATATTCTGTTTTCGGGTCTATACTCATGTAATAAGACCTTAACACGTGCATTTTTCAAAAGAAAATCACTCGGCAACGATGCTAAACTGTTATTTCATCAGTCTAATTTGAAACTTCGTAACGGCAACATCTCTGCGCTCAGGATTGTTATAATGGATAAAAAGACTTCGCAACAAAGTGCCACGTGGCGACGTCCAAGTTCGAAATCTAAAAAAAGAAAATTTCGTGGAGTGCTTCCACACCAGTCTGAAGCAGATACGAGTCATGCTAGTGCGAGTGCAGCAAAATTAAAAAAATCGGACGATACAAGTTTCGATGTACACATCGATCCAACGGCTGGATATAGTATTATTCAGTTTTTTCTTGTTTTTTCTACATTACAACAATATGTGAAGTGTAAAGTTTGTAACAAAGATGTTTCAAGAAACATCATCAAGAAAAACCGTGGAAATTGCTTGCCAAACAGCGGCATGCATTTATAACGAAGGGCTACAACCTGTTTTAAAAATTTTGGAGGTGATGGGTGTCAAACTAGGCCCTATCGCCGTTCAATACGCCGAGAAACGCGACAGTGATCGCGTACGCATAGGGAACCGCCGCAGCTCTAACGCTTCAAAAGAGACTAGGTCGAGACGAAGGGAAGCTACTTTGGACGAACACACCTTCTACGAAGAATCGGAAGGTCCATTGTATGGAGCAGGCATCGCTGATTAACCCGAGGTAAGGTTTTTTCATGATTTTTCTGCAACCAAAACTTTAAACGCAGTTATCTCAAAACAAGGTTTTTCGGTGCTTTGTTGATGAAATTTCGGAAACTATCCGGCCGATTGTCATGAAATTTGAATGACATATGCTTCATAGTTATGGCTATAGCGCATATCATCAGATTTTTTAAATTTTGATTTTAAGAATTTTTTTTTTACAAAAAACTGCAAAAAAATCGTGGTTTTTTTTTACTTTTTCGAAAAACGTGCGCCATTTTGTTATTTTCGCGAATATCAAAAATCTGATGATATGCGCTATAGCCACTGACATACTGAATCTAAAACAGTTTTATTTTTTTGTTTCAGACGACCCGTCTCGGAGATACCATCAACAAGCCACGACCATAACATTTTTACACGGGTTTTTCAATGCTACTGATGTATTATAATAATTGTTTAAAAAAATAAAATAAAAATTTTTTCATGTACTTGAAAGATGTGTTTATTACATAGGATCCGTTTTATCCCATAATTTTAAGCAAAAATCCTCGAAAAAAAATCGCAAAAACAGCCTATTTTTGAGGCGTTTAAAGTGAGAAGATGCCTTAATAAAATTCTTTCCACGCGTAATGATAAATCCTTCAATTGTTCAACGAACCACTCAATACAATCTTCACCACGACGTGAATAGTATCCCGATAAGGACGAGTCGTATGAACAGCTAACGTAAAACCCTACGCTAAAAACTTTATGATGGTGCTGCCTGTTCTGTTCTCGTTCTCGCTCACCAGTCTTTTCCAACACACACTCGAGGTCGGCATAGACGATGAATGGTAGGCGCTCCTTCCGATTATGATTTGTGAATTCCAGCCATTTGTCATCTTCTGCTGGTAATAGAATCGCACAATCATTCATCTTCCCACAGTCCACCTCATGAGCTTGTAGCTTTCCTTCCGTTGGAAAATAGTGCAAACACCTGTAAAATAAATATTGAATCATTACCACATATTTTGAGATTCGTAAAAAGTTGCGAATATGAGAAATTTACTCACCGATCACAAATATATTTTTTATGGTTCTTCCTGCTGAGTTGAGTGCTCACTAGGCGGGATAGATCTTTAATCCACGCAAAGTGTCCAATTCTGTCCCCTTCCTCACTTTCGATGTATAATAAATTGACGTGTCTCCCTCTTTTGTGCTTGGCAAGGTGAAGAGGTGCAATACCACTTTCCGTTATACCATACACATTTATTGAGACATCGTTCAATTGTTCAAACTTTTTCACTTGATTCAGCGTCATGGGAAAGTCAATGTCTTGAAGGTTCAGAATCGTCGAGTAGTGCGGGTATGAACTTTCACGATCACCATTTCGTTCTGCTGGATGGAGAGCAGCAACCACGGCCCATGCGAAACATGCGGTATCATTTGATTTAACGTTGACAACCGCTCTTTTCAACATTATTTCTCGCGGCAACCGAATGTGACACCCTGCGCTCATTGGATTGTATTTATTAATGTTTACAGTCAGATTGGTTATCGAAAGCAATGTCCACCCACTATCACGTTCTTGAAACTCGTCAAGTGATGCCAACGTTGGCTCAAGCACTCGCTCTCCATACCATTCTTTCAAGTCTGACGTCTGGAAAAGTCCCACATTTGCCGTATTAATGCTTTTATGAGCACGCTGATCACCCACAGCAAACTCTGCATTGAACTCTGTATTAACTTTAACACTATTAAATTTAGCTATAGAGTCTTTCACTCGTTTTTCAATCAATTCATATGCATCCTCCAAGAACTGACGTGGTACGGTGTAACTTCGATTGATTACAGCACCAGTCACTACACGATTCGCGAACGCTGTATCAATTTCTTTCCAGACTAACCCTCGATTGTCCAGTCCTGCACCGGTATGTCGAAACCGCGAACGTGTGACTTCTAGTAACCCTTCCAACCGTATTATTTTTGCAGTTATGGAGTGTTGACATCCCGTGCTCAATCGAGGGCGTTTATTCGGTGAAACTTGCTTCCCCAACAATTCGATAAACTCAATACACTGCTTTTCCCACAAATCGTATTCTTCCACTGACGTTAGGGAAGCTATTTGTTCATGCAACAATCTTTCAACATCGATACCACTGATATGGGACATAGTGATTGAAGGGTAACAAAGAATAAACTCAGTTGTTGACTCGGAGACGATGCGTTTCAAAATGTGGACAATTAAAAAATGTTTCTAACAAAATCATCATCTCTTATATAGATTTTCCAAAAAAGCAATGCTATTGAGGTGAGGGGGTGGGGGTTGTATATGTGGAAAGATGTAGACATGAAGATGTAAATCTATTGGTTGGAATTTTCTCTTTTTCCGTTACCGCGATAAAATGTGGTATGAAAAAATAAAAAATGTTGCTGCTTTTTCCCACAAAGTCGGCTATTTTACTCTTTTGTTGTAAGGTGGAAGTTTCATTTGTTGGAATTCTTTCTTTTTATGTTACCGCGAAAAATGTGGTATGAAAAATAAAAAATGTTGCTGCTTTTTTCCCACAAAGTCGGCTTTTTTTTTTTTTTACTCTTTTGTTACAAGATGGGAGTTTAAGATAGAAAACTGATGATGAAAAATTTATCAGTCGGCATTCTCTTCGTTTCATTACGCAGATATACATCAGCTATAGGTCAAGGGAAAAATGTGGGTGTGCACCCTCCAATTGAGTCAAAATTTCCACTGAGACATATTTTTATAGAGACAATGTCTCAATCATGGTAGAATGCCACAATTCTATAGATTATACCGTGGAAAAAACCACGTCTCCTAGAGAACATAAATATAATTAGTACAGTCACGGGTGTCAGGCTCAAAAATTTTCACCCCATTGTGTTAACTTTGTTTATTACTACCGTGCAGGTTGTTGCAGGTCCTCAGCGGGACCGACAAAAGAAGCGAGCCCTTCCTTCCCCCTCTGCAGCGCTTCTATTTTTCTTTTCTATCTCTCTCACACCCTTCTTTCATCTCTCTCTCCCGCCCTCACTCAACCATCCCCTCCACAAACCCCCTCCCCCGCAACAGTCCCTTCCCCGCACCGCAGCGTTCCCCGCACCGGACCCCGCGCTCCCCCGTCCCCGCACCCCCCCCGAGATCCCTGAGTTAGAACCGGCCTAGCTCATATACTCCTATCAAAATTTGTATCTTTGGATTGCAACGAATGCCTATAGACTCTGGAAATTCTGTGAAGCGACAAATGTACCAAGTATTTCCACTTTTTGGCTCCGATTGTAGCATTATGAATTGAACATTTTGTTATGAAAATACTTCGGTTGCTCATTTGTCAATGGGATCAAAAATATTGTCTTCGGAACACCATGGATATATGCAAAATTTCAGAATTTTGTTTGGCTCAATATGCTCTATATTTTTTCACATCCCCGCTTTAGTTGTAGCTTAATGAATTTAAAAAAATTGTTTCAGAAAGTCTTCCGATGTGTTTTTTCTTATATTATCTAAATTTATATCTTTGGATTGCAACGAATGTCTACAAACTTCGGAAATTGTATGAAGCGACAAATGTACCAAGTATTTCTACTTTTTGCCTCCGATTTTAGCATTATGAATTGAAATTTTATTACGAAAATTCTTCGGTTGCTCATTTGTCGATGGGATCAAAATTATTGTCTTCGGAACGCCATGAATATATGCAAAATTTCAGAATTTTGTATGGCTCAATATGCGCTCTATTTTTTCATTTCACCAATTTAGTTGTAACATTACGAATTTTGAAAGATTGTTTCAGGAAGTCTTTCGATGTGCTTTTACTGACATTATCAAAATTTGTATAATTGAATTGCAATGGATACCTACAGGCTTTGAAAATTCTGTGAAGCGACAGATGTGCCAAGTATTTCCCTTTTGCTCATTTGTCGATGGGTTAAGAATTACTGGCTTCAGAATGCCATGCATACATGCAAAATTTCAGAATTTTATTGGGCGCAATGTGCGCTACATTTTTTCAATTCCCTAATTTAGTTGTAGCATTATGAATTTTGAAAAATTGTTTCAGGAAGTCTTCTGATGTTTTTTTACTGATATTATCAAAATTTGTATCACTGGATTGTAACGGATACCTACAGACGTTGGAAATTCTATAAAGCTACAAATGTACCAAGTATTTCCATTTTTTGGCTCCGATTGTGGCATTAAGAATTAAAAATTTTGTTATGAGAATTCTGCGGTTGCTCATTTGTCAATGGGATCAAAATTATTGTCTTCGGAACGCCATGAATATATGCAAAATTTCAGAATTTCATTCGTCTCTATTGAGCTATATTTTTTCACTTCCCCAATTTAATTGTAGCATAATAAATTTTGAAAAGTTGTTTTAGGAAGTCTTCTGATGTGTTTTTACTGATATTATCAAAATTTGTATCATTGAATTTGTTATCGCACGTCCTTCGATAAACGTGTTATCACATATTTAATATTATTTTTGCGCCGATTCAAACACGGGAATAATTCTGGAGGATAAGGAAAAACTGGGGTCGCGCCGACAATGAAGAAACACTGGAATAATTTTAACGTTTTATTAAAATATTTATTAAACCGTCGACGTGGATCACACGGCGGACGAATACGCGGGTTACGCGCGGTGTTTAACTTGAGCTCAACTTAGAGGTAACACAAGTTGCGTGAATTTAATGACTTTCGTATTGAGGACGAAAAACGAGATCGAGTCGCGCGATATGATCTTTGCTAATCGATGCTCGGAGGATTACTGAAATTTTGGTAAGAACGCGCGCATTACCCGGTCCGAGGATCGCGAGGGCCGAAGGGGAATTCGGGAGTACGAAATCGCGCTTGTTTTTGCGTACGTACGTCGTAATCCGTCGCGAAGAGCTGGGACTACAATCGCGCATGGTAATAGGAATTGAGAAACACTCTAAATTTAATATTGGAAAATACGCTAAAATGATGAAAATTCGAACAGAATTGCAACAGATACGTACAGACTTTGAGATATCTGTGAAGTAACAAGTGTGCCCAAATTTTCCACTTTTTTGCTGGAATAGTGGCATTATTAGGACTTGAAAATTTTATTATGAAAATTCTTCGCTTGCTCATTTCTGAATGGGATTAAAATTTGGCTTCGAAAAGTAATGGCTACATGCGAAATTCATAAACTTTATTGAGCCCGATGTGCGGTATGCTTGAGTTGTGACATTATTAATTCAAAAAATTGTCAGAAAGTCTTTGGTTCCTTTTTTCTGGAAGTATAAAAACTTGTTTCATTGGAACGCAACGTATACTTACAAACTTTGGAAATTTCCTGGAGCAACATGTGTGCTCAGTATTTCTATTTTTTGGCTCCTATTGTGACATAACAAATTGAAAAATATTTTCAAAAAGATTTGCTCTACGGATGCTCTGGTTGTGATGGTACGAAAATTTGCACGAAGATAATGCTACTGGTACAACTCAACTCGATCCGTTTTCTTGGGCACAGTACTGATCTAAGTTTACCCGCTTTGTTGAATTTATTGTTTTAAAATATCCATAACATACTTTCTGAACTTTTCAAAATTCAAAGATAATATTAAAATATCTGTAAGTTCTAGTTTTGAGGCTTTCACGGCTATTATTGTTATAAATATCAAAATTTGCATCAAAATTTATAGCATGGGAATGAAGCCGATACCTACAAACTTTTAACATTTTGTGAAGCGCCAAGTATTTCCACTTTTTGTCTCTGATTGTGGCATTATGAATTGAAAAATTTATTACAAAAAGTCTTCGGCTGCGCATTTTTGGATGGGATTAAAATTTCTGTCGTCGGAACGCTATAGGTACATCCAAATTTTCTGAACTTTGTTGGGCTTAAAGTGCACTATGTTTTTTCACTTTTCCACTTTAGTTATGGCATAATAAATTTAAAAAGTTGTTTCTGAAAGTCTTCGGGCGCTCTTCGTCTGATAGTATCAAAATTTGTATCATTGGAATGTAGCCGATATCTACAAATTTTGACCATTTTGTGAAGAGGAGACGTGTGTGCTAAGTATTTCCAATTTTAGCTCTGATTATAGCATAAGAAATTGAAAAAGTTCTATACTGAACGCTTTCCTCTACAGTCGCTCTGGTTTTGATGGTATCAAAATTTGCTCAAAGCTAATGTGACTAATACAACTAAATTCATTTCATTCTCTTGGGTATGATCCTGGTCTGAGTTTGTCCGATTTGTTCAATATATTGTTTTGGAGTTCCCATAACATACTATTTGAACTTTTCTATATTCAATGAGAATATTGAAATAGTTGTAACTTTTTATTTTCATGGTAGTAACTTCTTCAATGGTATTGAAAAATAATCATGATTTCACCTTGTTAATAAAAATAAGAATGAAAAAATGCGTGAACTTTTTTCACAATAGATTCGATATGTTTTCTCTAAACATACGTGAAACTTGTTTTTTATTTTATCATTCATTAAAAATGAAAAATTTCGAAAAAATCCCCCCATTTTTATCAACAAGCTGAAATAAGCGTAATATTTTTTACCACAAATCTACAAATATAACAAGGAGATACTGCTGTTTAATATGTTTCTTTGATAAACACAAATTTAAATAGCTACAAATTCTATGGAAAATTCTGCCTCTTCTAATCTTGCTCTCAAAAGTTTTGTAAATTTTTGTATCAGACTCCCCGTTCCCGACTTATTTTAGCCTGATTCCAAAAAGGAAAATCGAAATGTCAAAAAAATTTTACTAGCTCGAGAATAAAAAAAATGCCAAATTGAAAATTCCAAAACACGTGCCCCTTTATTTCATGGAGAAAAACCTGACTCGAAGTAGAAGGGGTCAGGGTTTGGAAATGAAAAAGAGATAATTTCCCAATATAACCTTTTTCTAATCTATATAAAGCGATATGTTTAAAAAGAAAGAGAAAAAACGAATCATATCACGCATAAAAATCCCCCTCGCGGAAGAAACCTGGACAAGTACATTATTTGATGACCGCCGTTCCCATATTTTTCCACGAATATACATACACTGCAAAAACCTTTTCTCGCAAAAATCCCTAAGAAAATCAAATCCTATCAAAAAGTAAGAAAAGTGACCACTCTCAAAAAATGTATCAAATAAATTCAAATCACACATAACAAAATGAGTTAATCCTCGCGAAAAGCTAAGTTTGGGTTTCGCAAAATCTTACAAAATAAATTGAGCTATACTAAAATATATGTGGCCAAGTACGGGAGGCTTTATCGTGTGATAAAATCTTCAAATAATGTTGAATGTTGATAGAGGAAAGAATTAAGTTCGAAAATGCAGTTGTTTTACCAACCAGAATGAAAATAATAACTCTGTATCAATAAGGGTCCGAAGCAAAAAAAGATTGCAAACGAAAAAAAAATAGATGAAAAAGAATTTCGCCCGAAGTACTTGGCGAGGTTGTCACCATGACTGATACATTATGTGAATTAAGTAAAAAAAACACTCGTCAAGTACTGCGGCCAAATTTTTTTTATTCTAATTTTTTTCTATGTTTTATAAAACAATTTGTAAGCCAAGGATGATGCATCATAATCTTCCGTCATTTCATCTTTGAAAGAATAATAATTCTGAGGCTCCTTCTGACAATAAAATTAAATGTAATTGTCTATTTATAGCTTAGACCGAAATTGCTAATATCTTCGCTACCTTTTCACCCCTGAATGCCTTATTCTAATACACAACTTGAAATCTAATGATAAAGTATTTAATTTTCTGAATTTTCGCCTTGGGGAAAAATTGGTACTTGACGTCTCTTCTATAACATCTTCCTGTCAAGCTATAATCGAATAATAACCTATCAACGAATTACTAACATCTCGAAAATACTTCGAGTCTGTAGTTAACACTTTTGAAAACATTATAACTTTTTTTTTATCACAGGAACGAAACGCTCCTATATTTAAACAATCTCAATAACAATGAATTTATGGTAGAAAATTTGTCTCATTCTCTTATGTCGAATTAGTAGTGTGAGTAATGCTGATTCCTGACATTAAAATAAATCGATGATGTAATGATGCAGACACGTTGCAAGTTTTTTTGTTATATACAGGCTCTATTGGAGTTTATATAAAACGAAATATATTAAAATACTATAGAAAAAAGAAGTGATATCAAATAGCAAAAATCCCCTCCCGGGGGGAAAAACCTGGACAAGTACATTGGTGGTCCCTCGCTTCCCTATGATATCACAGAAAGTCCAAAACCCCACTTAATTTTTTTTTTTATGTTTGCTAGTTTTATTTATATCTCGGAGGGAAACCAACCATATAGATCACGAAATATCCGGCCAAAAAATCAGACTTGGCAATAAATGTTACTTTGAATTTATTTCCACAGAACAAAACAAGAATCAAAACATTAAAAAATCAGCATTATCAAGATGAGAAAAATACCACTTATAATTGGTGTGTAAGAAGTATCAATAGTCTAGAAAAAAATGAAAAAAGATCGATATCTAAGTTACGTGCAGCAGTAAAATTTATGATATTAGCACTAGGACAAGTATTTCTTTGGTGACTGAGAAGATATCAATATGGGCGTACCGGCAACGTAGGGCATGCAGTTGGTGCATTGCTTCTGGGATCTCCTAAGTCGAGTAGCTAGTTTTGTTTTGGCTATGGCGCGATCAATGTTGCCAAATGGTATTTATTTATATGACCTAGTGAAACAACATTGCCTGCGCCGTGGATAAAATAACGAAAAACAAGCAGGCACAGGGAGTTTTGCATAAGATCCCGTGCTTTTGTAATGTTAAAAAAAAAAACTTTAATTTATGTCTGTACATGATAGCACAGTTTTGTTTGATTGGTAATAATTTGATGAACGTTCACCACCGTACGTTGAGCGTATACGCACAGAGTACTTGTCCGGCCCGTAAATTTTATTAAAATTGATCATTCAAGTGAAAATCAAATTGGAGGTGCTTTTCGTTGCATGCGTTGCTTTTCGCCGTCAGAAATTTATAAGAAAATCAATTCTTCTGCGAATTTCAGAATGGCCTCGTATCATACACAACATTCGACGTCGATTCAATTGGAATAAAATGGTGTTCGTAGTCATCATAAAATTACATTAACATAAGGTGCAGTCAGTTATGAAATTTCTCAAGATGCGACTCATTGTCAGTAAACTATTCCCAGCATTGTAGCGTATCATATTTTCAAAAACTACTATTGCCAGCAATGAAAGTTATTATACTTTGGAAAGCTACTATTTATTAGTAGAAGATCTAAGTAACCACTGGTGAATGGTCAAAAGCTCAATGCGGGCTATGAATGCACCATCAAATTTGTATCCAAAGTTTTAAGATCACGCAAATTTCACACAAAATAATCCCCCTCCGTTCGTTTCATTTTGACGTTCTTGGGCGCCAGCTATCAAAATAGCCCTTTATGTTTTGAAAAAGAGAATTCAAACCATTATGCGGGATTAATCATAAAAAAATAAAAATTAAATAAGATATTACCAACAATGGAAAAGTGCGTATTTATGAGCCTTGACTTTTGAGAGAGACCACATATTTATACTGGAATGAGCAATTTTAATAAAAAGTTATGGGCCGGACAAGTACTCTGTGCGTATACGCTCAACGTACGGTGGTGAACGTTCATCAAATTATTACCAATCAAACAAAACTGTGCTATCATGTACAGACATAAATTAAAGTTTTTTTTTAACATTACAAAAGCACGGGATCTTATGCGAAACTCCCTGTTCCTGCTTGTTTTTCGTTATTTTAGCCACGGCGCAGGCAATGTTGTTTCATTAGGTCATATAAGTAAATACTATTTAGCAACATTGATCGCGCCATAGCCAAAACAAAACTAGCTACTCGACTTAGGAGATCCCAGAAGCAATGCACCAACTGCATGCCCTACGTTGCCGGTACGTCCATATTGATATCTTCTCAGTCACCAAAGAAATATTTGTCCTAGTGCTGATATCATAAATTTTACTGCTGCACGTAACTTACATGTCGATCTTTTTTCATTTTTTTTTAGACTATTGATATTTCTTACACACCAATTATAAGTGGTATTTTTCTCATCTTGATAATGCTGATTTTTTAATGTTTTGATTTTTTTTCTGTTCTGTGGAAATAAATTCAAAGTAACATTTATTGTGAAGTCTGGTTTTTTGGCCGGATATTTCGTGATCTATATGGTTGGTTTCCCTCCGGGATATAAATGAAATTAGTAAACATTAAAAAAAAAAAAATTAAGTGGGGTTTTGGACTTTTTGTGATATCATAGGGAAACGAGGGACCACCAATGTACTTGTCCAGGTTTTTTCCCCCGGGAGGGGATTTTTGCTATTTATGTATATCTCTCTATCTGTATCTCTCTATGTCTCTATCTATCAAGAGACTCGGTAGAGTCTCGGAACAAGTACATTGACAGTTCTGTCGTCTGCTGGCCGGAGGCTCGCCGAGACTATATTATCTCTGAATAAAACGATTCGATGTGGTGGGGGTAAAATTGGCATGTCATTTTGTTCATTTACGAAGCACAGGAGTCATTTGATAGCTTGAAAATTTAACTGGAGACTAATTAAGAAATTCTCTTTCGATTGAGTCCAAAATCAGCATGATCGGTGGCGTAGTTGCTGAGAAAAAACTTTGCACAGGCTCAAGATTATGTAAAAAATACTAACACATCGAAGGATTCGACGTATCTGTATATGACACAATCAAAGGCGTTTTGATGCCCATCAAAACCCATTTACATGAAAGCCGGTCTCTGGCGACGAGAGTAACGAGCTGCGATTGGTCACAACTACTTTTCTCTCTCTTTTCTCGGTACCGACACAGCGGAAAGTTCTCTCTCGTTTCTCGGTACCGACACAGCGGAAAGTTTGAACGGAGTTTCGACATAACGAAGTGGGGGACGTGCGAGCAATGAATCAAACGATTCGCGGTGGTGAGGTGAAAACTGAAATTCATTTTCTTTAATTACGAAGCTCAGGAGGCATATGATGATTTGAAAATTGAACTGGAGATTTATTACGAAAAAATACTTCGATTGAGCCTTAAATCAGAACGATTGATGCCGTATTTGCTAAGAAAAAACTTTGCACAGGCTCAAGATTATGCTACATCGAAGTATTGGCATGTCTGTATATGACACAATGAAAGGCCTCTTGTGTCGCATCTATACCTACCTATACCACGCAAAGTCTGAACGGAGTTTTCGAAGTGAGAATAAGTCTTTATACGCGAGACGTGTTTGTGGATAATTTCGGGAAAAGAAATATTTCGCGATCTGTGAATAAATAAATAGTTCGAAGTACCCATACCACGGGAAGTCTGAATGGAATTTTCGAAGTGAGCAGTGCTTACGCGGGTCCTGTTGTGGATAAATTCGGGAAAAATATTATTTCGCGATCTATGAATAAATTTATTCACAGATCGCGAAATAATTTTGGATCGTACGCGTACGATCCAAAAATGATTTCTTTAATATAAATTCAATGACAGCAATTTAGAGTTTCATCATATTCACGTATTTTTTATTTTTTTCCCCCTTTCGATCGCAACTAATTAGAATCTCGTGGCTTAAACAGTATTGAAAATATGAATGTTTTTTCACGAACATTTGTGAGGTTATAAATATCGTGGTTAGGTTCGATCGACTCTTGGTTACAGTAATAATAAGAAAGTGATGGTGTGAAAATAGTGAAGTGCTTTTAATCAACTTTCGAACAGTGCTGAAATGAATATGCATTTTTTGATTATTGTTAACCCTGCAGTTTTTATTTTCCACACTTAACTCTACGACGGAATTTCTCTTTCGCGATTAAGGGGACCGTATGGTCTAGAGCACGAAAATTTCACCTATTTTCACGATTTTTTTTTTGCCATAAAAAATTTAAAAATCGATGTTTTAACTTTTCGGGTTTATTACTACCTTTATTAAGTATACAAAAAAATTTTTTTTTAATTTTAAAAACAGTGTTTATTATCATATAATTGGCATTGAAGACGACCCTCTCGAAAAATCCGACCCGGACGGTGAAGATCGATCCGAGACTTCTACTCATCTGAAACACAAAATTCAAGAAGATTCTTAATCAGAAAGAGTGCAGTTATGGTCGGGACTAGAACAAATCGAAAAAATTAAAAATTGACAAAATGGCGCGCTTTTGAAAAAAAATTCGTAAAATCGGGTTTTTTTTCACTAGTTTTTTAGTATAAACAATAAGAAATTATTTAAATAAAATTATGATTGTAGTTCCGACGATAGCCATACATGTTGTGAACAACATATCCAAATTTCAAGTGATTCGGTTGAATAGTTTTTTTGTTTTCACCTGCGCAGTGCCGAAAAAAGTCGTTTCGAGATAAATGAGTTTAAAGTTTGAGGTACAGATATTTTCAAAAATTGAGCAAATTTTGAATACTTACAGTTAATCCGCGATTCCGGCACCATATAGGATTCCTTCGGAACGTTCATAATTCAAGATTTCCTCACTCCTTTCATTTCTTCGAGCTGTCCGAGCCTCTTTGGAGTTGTCCGTGCTCCTACGGTTGGCGCTCGATACTCGCAGCTCGTCTCGGTTTTGCGCTAGTTGCTCCGCTTGTGGCCCGATTGTTATGCCCATGGTCTCCATTATTTTCAATAGGGATGCAAATCCTTCATTGAATATGCAAGCGGAAATGTGAGTGGCAATATCAATGATTTTTTTTCCGGCAAACAGATGTTTCGGCGCAAGGTGCCACACGCAAGCATTGAAACTTTCGTTATTGTTATGCGTATTACTGCCAATACACCTTTCCAATAAAGTCTCTGCTGTCAATTCTTCATAAATTGGTTTTAATATCTCTTGTGCTTCATCGCACAGAGCAGGTGGGTGCTCGTAGGTGTCTAAAGTACCTGCAGCCTCACTTTGACGCCACTTGCACCACGATTCGGAACCTGGAGGACAGTACGAGTGTTGCGGATTTTCATCTGTTGAAATTTTGTGATAATATGCTGCCCATATTTCACTTCTCATCCCTTCAGTCGAATCTGAATTACGTCTAATTGCTAGACCGTAATAAGTTGACAGCTCTTGCAATAATTTATTCGTCAATTGTTGACGCTTCGGTGTTTTATTTATCGATTTCCGCTGTGTCTTTTTTCCCTCTTCTTTTTCTGTCAATTTCTTTGTTGCTTTCTTTATTTGTGCATGTTTTTTTTTCGCATCAACAGCACGTTTGTACAAACGTTTTTTAACATGCAAAACACATTCTTTTTTGCAAACTAAAAAATCATCCCCGTAAGGCTTTGTGTCCAATAAGGCTTTGAACGTTTTCGTGTCGCCGTCTCCGATATAGTTCGCGTATTTTACGTTGTACAACTCTTCCGATCTCTTGAACATTTCCACGATGCCGTCTACCTCCATTTTGCCAGCACTTCCGGTATGATTTGCGTCACAGTGATCTTCATGCTCTCGATACCACGCTTCATATTCAATCGTATCCTCTTGGCCTTTCCATTGAGAGCAGGCTTGACATATACTGCATTTGACGACAACATCTAAAATTTTATTACTGTATTTCCCTATTAACGAGGCAATACCGAGAAGCGATGAGAATCCACGTTTCGCCCACGATCCATCACCAGACACAGAAAGTTCATCCGCGGGACGCCCAGCTTTTACATTCAACTCGACTTCTTCTTTCAATGCTCTTTGGAAAACGATTTTCGCGACGGCTTCAGCTGCAATTTTTATATTGTCCACGATGCCGTAATATGTACTCTTACAAATTCCTTGTCCAAGATCCATGAGACCGCAGAAATTTTTCAAGCCTTCAAATCCTACTCCAAGCATTCTCAGGGCGAGAACAAGTCGACGGTTGATTTCAAATGCCTTATCAATTAACGGCGAAGACAAAATAAAAGTTTCTTTACACTCACACTTCACAGAGAGTTTGAATCCTAGACCACGTTGTCCGTTTTTGCTAAAAGTGACCGCACCGTTACAATCTTTACACTTCAACAACTGTTGCAACGTTAAAAATATCATGCTGAATTCGATGATGCAATAATTGAAAGTAGGATTAACGTTTACTTCCAATTCCTCATTGCCTTTTAATTTTTTCGCAGACGTGCTCGTAAAATCAGTAGTATTTTCGATAGTGAATCGATTGCCCTTGAAATATCTTTTGCGACCTACAGAAGATGGTCGTCTAGAAGAGTCACGGCCTTGCTTTCTATCCATATTTTCTGATATTTTATTTCAAAATTTTCGATGTTGGTTCGTCAAAACGTAACGTTGTACTGATCAAGTCAGGGGAAAGCGAAATGACCGTTTCCCTCACAAATGTTCGACAATAGGTATATTTCGGGGAAGGGAAAAGTATATATAGGTATATAGTATGTACTATATACAGGTATATATTTTCGGAGAAGGATTGGGACAGCTGCTGCGCTCCGATTAGGTTACCGGTTAGCGCTAGACCCGTTAGGAGCGCGCGGACCGCTCTCTACCTGCGTTATGGGCTGTAGAAGCTGTAATATTGAGAATTTCCGCATGAAAATTTCACAGTATATTCTTGAGATACTATACTTTCGACATATCGAAAAAAAAAAAAATCGATTTTTTCAAATTTCTAGACCATACGGTCCCCTTAAATGTTCCTCGTATAAGATTTCTTGAGAAATCATTCTTTTCGATTCTTTGATAACTATGAAATGGTATACGTTGAACTGTTAATCGTGATTGGTGTGAATCGATGTAAATTTGGAAAAGAAACTCTATAAAACTAATAATGAGTGTCAAAAAAATGTATATGGCAAAGTTTGTTATTATCATGTCGAGTTTTGAGCAGTGTTTAATAAATATTTTTTTTTAACTCTACACCGTTGACAATTTATTTTATTGGTCCCTTTCCTCTTTATTATAAAATGTTCCTCGCTTGCCATAATAAGATTTGTACATCATGAAATGTTCCTTGCATGATAATTGTTGATCCATTTCAAAAGATTTTCGACGTCGTTTTTCTATCCAAAATATGATGTAGAATCATCTCGCGTTTGATGAATTAATAGTCAAATACACTGTCAACCTGCATCTGGATATATATGGATGCCTCTGGATGATAACCATAGTAAGTAATGAAATATCTTTATGTCAAAATGGCTCGTATAATATATCTTTATGTCAAAAGGCTATGGCGGTATATACTCCGTATCCTATCAAAATTTGTATCTTTGGATTGCAATGAATGCCTATAGACTCTGGAAATTCTGTGAAGCGACAAATGCACCAAGTATTTCCACTTTTTGGCTCCGATTGTAGCATTATGAATTCAACATTTTGTTATGAAAATTCTTTGGTTGCTCATTTGTCAATGGGATCAAAAATATTGTCTTCGGAACACCATGAATATATGCAAAATTTCAGAATTTTGTTTGGCTCAATATGCTCTACATTTTTTCACATCACCGCTTTAGTTGTAGCGTAATGAATTTCATAAAACTGTTTCGGAAAGTCTTCCGATGTGTTTTTTCCGACATTATCAAAATTTATATCTTTGGATTGCAACGAATGCCTACAAACTTCGGAAATTGTGTGAAGCGACAAATGTACCAAATACTTCTACTTTTTGCCTCCGATTTTAGCATTATGAATTGAACTTTTGTTATGAAAATTCTTCGGTTGCTCATTTGTCGATGGAATCAAAATTATTGTCTTCGGAATGCCATGAATATATGCAAAATTTCAGAATTTTGTATGGCTCAATATGCGCTCTATTTTTTCACTTCACCACTTTAGTTGTAACATTATGAAATTTGAAAAATTGTTTCAGGAAGTCTTTCGATGTGCTTTTACTGATATGATCAAAATTTGTATAATTGAATTGCAATGGATACCTACAGCCTTTGAAAATTCTGTGAAGCGACAAATGTGCCAAGTATTTTCCCGTTTGCTCATTTGTCGATGGGTCATGAATTGCTGGCTTGAGAATGCCATGCATACATGCAAAATTTCAGAATTTTGTTGGGCCCAATGTGCGCTACATTTTTTCAATTCCCTAATTTAGTTGTAGCATCATGAATTTTGAAAAATTGTTTCAGGAAGTCTTCTAATGTTTTTTTACTGATATTATCAAAATTTGTATCATTGGATTGCAACGGATACCTACAGACGTTGGAAATTCTGTAAAGCAACAAATGTACCAATATTTCCACTTTTTGGTTCCGATTGTGGCATTAAGAATTTAAAATTTTGTTATGAAAATTCTGTGGTTGCTCATTTGTCAATGGGATCAAAATTATTGTCTTCGGAACGCCATCAATATATGCAAAATTTCAGAATTTCATTCAGCTCAATTGAGCTATATTTTTTCACTTCCCTACTTTAGTTGTAGCATAATAAATTTTGAAAAATTGTTTTACGAAGTCTTCTGATGTGTTTTTACTGATATTATCAAAATTTGTATCATTGAATTGCAACAGATACGTACAGACTTTGAAATATCTGTGAAGTAACAAGTGTGCCCAATATTTACACTTTTTTGCTGGAATAGTGGCATTATTAGGACTTGAAAATTTTATTATGAAAATTCTTCGGTTGCTCATTTTTGGATGGGATTAAAATTTGGCTTCGAAAAGTAATGGCTACATGCAAAGTTGATAAACTTTATTGAGTCCAATGTGTGGTATGCTTGAGTTGTGGCATGATTAATTCAAAGAATTGTCAGAAAGTCTTTGGTTCCTTTTTTCTGGAAGTATAAAAATATGTTTCCTTGGAACGCACCGTATACTTACAAACTTTGGAAATTTCCTGGAGCAACATGTGTGCTCAGTATTTCTACTTTTTGGCTCCTATTGTGGCATAACGAATTGAAAAATATTTTCAAAAAGATTTGCTCTACGGATGCTCTGGTTGTGATGGTACGAAAATTTGCACGAAGATAATGCAACTGGTACAACTCAACTCGATCCATTTTCTTGGGCACAATACTGTTCTAAGTTTGCCCGCTTTGTTGAATTTATTGTTTTAAAATATCCATAACATTCTTTGTGAACTTTTCAAAATTCAAAGATAATATTAAAATATCTGTAAGTTCTAGTTTTGAGGTTTTCACGGCCATTATTGTTATAAATATCAAAATTTGCATCAAAATTTGTATCATGGGAATGTAGCCGATACCTACAAACTTTTAACATTTTGTGAAGCGCCAAGTATTTCCACTTTTTGTATCTGATTGTGGCATTATGAGTTGATAAATTTATTACAAAAAGTCTTCGGCTGCTCATTTTTGGATGGGATTAAAATTTCTGTCCTCGGAACGCAATAGATACATCCAAATTTTCTGAACTTTGTTGGGCTTAAAGTGCACTATGTTTTTTCACTTTTCCACTTTAGTTATAGCATAATAAATTTAAAAAGTTGTTTCAGAAAGTCTTCGGGTGCTCTTCTTCTGATAGTATCAAAATTTGTATCATTGGAATGTAGCCGATATCTACAAATTTTGAACTTTTTGTGAACAGGAGATATGTGTGCTAAGTATTTCCACTTTTTAGCTCTGATTATAGCATAATAAATTGAAAAAGTTTTATTCTAAACGCTTTCCTCTACAGTCGCTTTGGTTTGTTCAATATAATGTTTTGGAGTTCCCATAACATACTATTTGAACTTTTCTATATTCAATGAGAATATTGAAATAGTTGTAACTTTTTATTTCCATGGTAGTAACTTCTTCAGTGGTATTGAAAAATAATCATGATTCCACCTTGTTAATAAAAATAAGAATGAAAAAATGCGTGACCTTTTTTCACAACAGATTCGATATGTTTTCTCTAAACATACATGAAACGGGTTTTTTATTTTATCATTAATCAAAAATGAAAAATCTCGAAAAAAATCGCCCCATTTTTATCAACAAACTGAAATAAGCGTAATATTTTTTACCACAAATCTACAAATATAACAAGGAGATACTGCTATTTAATATGTTTCTTTGATAAACACAAATTCAAATAGCCACAAATTCTATGGAAAAGTTCTGACTCTTCTAATCTTGCTCTCAAAAGCTTTGTAAATTTTTGTATCAGACTCCCAGTTCCCGACTTATTTTAGCCTGATTCCAGAAAGGTAAATCGAAATGTCAAAAAAATTTGACTGGCTCGAGAAGAAAAAAAAAGCCAAATTGAAAATTCCAAAACACGTGCCCCTTTACTTCATGGGGAAAAAACCTGACTCGAAGTAGAAGAGGTCAGGGTTTGGAAATGAAACAGCGATAATTTCCCAATATAATCTTTTTCTAATCTATATAAAGCGAGATGTTTGAAAAGAAAGAGAAAAAACGAATCATATCACGCATAAAAATCCCCCTCGCGGAAGAAACCTGGACAAATACATTTGTTGACCGCTGTTCCCATATTTTTCCACGAATATACATACACTGCAAAAACCTGTTCTCGCAAAAATCCCTGAGAAAATCAAACCCTATCAAAAAGTAAGAAAAGTGACCACTATCAAAAAATGTATCAAATAAATTCAAATCACACAAAACAAAATGAGTTAATCCTCGCGAAAAGCTAAGGTTGGGTTTCGCAAAAAGTTATAAAATTAATTGAGCTGTACCAAAATATATGTGCCCAGTACGGGAGGCTTTATCGTGTGAAAAAATCTTCAAATAATGTTGAATGTTGATAGAGAAAAGAATCAAGTTCGAAAATGCAATTGTTTTACCAACCAGAATGAAAACAAAAACTCTGTATCAATAAGGGTCCGAAGCAAAAAAAGATTGCAAACGAAAAAAAATTAGATGAAAAAGAATTTCGGTCGAAGTACTTGGCGAGGTTGTCACCATGACCGATACATTATGTAAATTAAGTAAAAAAACATTCGTCAAGTTCTTCGGCCGAATTTTTTTTCAATCTAATTTTTTTCTATGTTTTATAAAATAATTTGTAAGTCAAGGATGATGCATCATATTCTTCCGTCATTTCATCTTTGAAAGAATAATAATTCTGAGGCTCCTGATAGTAAAGTTAAATATAATTATCTATTTATAGCTTAGACTGAAATCTAGAGTCGCGGTAGCGACTCGACACAAGTACATTTAAAATACTATAAAAACAAAGACGTGTTTCGCTACTAGACTCTTTACAGCAAGCAGAGTTGGATCGAATGGTTTTTTAAAATCTCCGAAAATTGTTTCGACGATAATTGATTAATTATAGCGTTTTGAAAGATGTTGCTGGTTCACGCATTTTTTATTTTATTTTTTCTTTCGATCGTGACTATTTAGAACTCTGTAGCCCATCGCATATTGTAAATATTAATATTTTATTTTTCCGTGCCATGAAAAATGGGTGGCGTTTTTCGCACACATTTTCTGACGTTTCGCGGTCGCTGTCTAGTGACACTAGTTGTAACTAGAAATATTCTGGTGATATGTAACAGTGTGTTCGTCGATGTGACCGCCAACCGTTTCATATCTTTTTTAATAATAACAGTGACAGCTGTTGAAATGAAAAAGGTTATAAAGATCGCGGCCGCGGATTAATGGTGATAGTCGTGAGAAAAATGAGGTTATAAAGATCGCGGGTAGTCATAAGATTAAATGATTTTATAAAGATCGCGGGTGTGAAAGTTGATGTTTAGAGTCATCAGGGTTAAGGTTAATAGTGATGGTTATGAGGTTGAAAAAAAATTATAGTGACGGTTATGAGAAAAAATTATAGTGACAAAAGCCAAAAATTCAGTTGTGTGTGACGAAAATCGAGCAGAAAACTAAATAAAGAAAAAAAACATGGATGATTACAGTGTTTATTTTTTGAGTACATCTAGAGTCGCGGTAGCGACTCGAGACAAGTACATTTACGTATATTATAAGATGGCGAAGACGAGTCGCTACTAGAGTCTTTACAGCAAGCAGAGTGGTTTCGAACGGTTTTCGAAAATTGTTTCAGCGATATTTAATTAATTACAACACTTTAAAAGATGTTGCTAGTTCACGTATTTTTTTCTTTTTTTTTCTTTCGATCGTGACTATTTAGAACCCTGTAGCCTAACGCATATTGGAAATATTAATATTTCATCCTTCCAAATCATCAAATAAAGGTGGCATTTTTCGCACACATTTTTTGACATTTAGCGGTTGCTGTCTAGTGACACTAGTTATAACTAGAAATTTTCTGGTGATATGCGAGACTGTGTTCGTTGATGTGACCGTCGAAGACTTTTCTTCAGGATGCATAAGTAAGAGTGACAGCTGTGAGTTTCGAAAAAAGATCGCGGTTATACTAGTGATAGTTGTGGGGTTGAAAAGTAAGATTATAAAAATCGCGGGTGTGAAAGCAGATAATTTTATTTTTGGTTAGACATATTCGAGATCAGGACTTTAAACGCCTATTCGGTGAACATTTAATATCTTTGTTGTAAGGTTATAAAGATCGCGGTCAGTTTCAACTTTTCATTAAAGTTACTTTTATTATATTATCGGTAGAAGAGTGATAGTGTAAAAATAAAGATTAAATCAATAAATAAACTTTTGAACAGTGTCTAAATAAATAATTTTTGTTATTAACCCTAGCCCCAACAATCCATTTTTCCGAACGTAAACTCTAGAACGGAATCGAAAACGGTGCCTCTTCTCTTTTACCATAAAATGTTCCATGAATGCAATAATAAAGTTTATTTAGAAACCATTCTCTTTGTTTTTTTTTTATAACTAAGAGAATGGTGTATGATAAACTCGTATTCGGTGAATATTTGATATCTTTGAACAGTTGTGAGGTTATAAAGATCGCGGTCAGTTTCAGTTTTGGTTAAAGTAACTTTTATATATATAGATAGAAGAGTGATAGTGCAAAAATAAAGTGTAATTTAATAAATAAACTTTTGAACAGTACCTTTATAAATAATTTTTTTTATTAACTTTAGCCCCAACAATTCATTTTTCCGAACGTAAATTCTAGAACGGAGTCGAAAACAGTGCCCTTCTCTTTTACCATAAAATGTCTCTTGCATGCAACAATAAAGTTTATTAGGAAACCATTCTCTTCATTTTTTATATAACTGAGAGAATGGTGTATGATATCACCCTAGGTTTGAATTATATGTGGTTTTAAACCACCCTAGAGTGCACTTTGCACTTGCAACACAAAACGGAATCAGGCGATGCCAAATAATTTTGAGCGAAAAGATATTTGATTTGAGAAAAAAAAATGTCATAAGTACTTCACCAATTTTTTTTTATCTATTGCTCATGAGATATAATTCGTAATCAATAAATATTATTAAAAAAAACTCGCGTAATACTTCGGCCAAAATTATTTTTTCCAATCAAAGTTTAGCTCTCGAAATTTGGTACGTATATTTTTTTGTTTCAAAATCTCGATTCGTTATGATTACTTATATTTAAAAACTTTCGGTGCATTCTGATGCTATTGGAGTATTTCTTCGGCATCATTTTTTATGGAATATTTTCCGACCCGTTGATCTGTTGGCACGCATGGTTCGGTGCAATATTTTTTGAAATTTTTTTTTACAAAATTAAAAAAAAGTCAAGTTTTTACTTGTTCGTTGTTCTTTTATACGTCGTATCTTCTCAGAACTACTGTACGTTTTAACGGGGTCATCCCATGTGACAGCTATTTTTTTCGCTTTTTTGGGATTTTTTTTGACGAACCATTAAAACACGCTATCTTTGAATTTTTACCACGCATTTATTAACATTTTTACAGTCCTCATAATTTTATCAAACAAAAATAACAAGCTGAATCAACTTTACACCGTTTAGATGACTCATGTGTTGGTTGACGGCTGCCATGATTCCGAAGGTTTTGCTCATCTAAAATCAAACAATCAAACAGCATTTTAATTTGTGGACCTGAGGCTATCGCTGAAACTAGAATAAAGTAAAAATATCGAAAATTGAATTTTTTGCACATTTTTAAATGTTAAGTTCCGAGTTTCGTCGTTTTTTTCGACTTTTAAAACCATGCCAAAAATTCAATTTTCGATATTTTTACTTTACTCTAATTATAGCGATAATCTCAGATCTACAAATTAAAATGCCGTTTGATTTTTTGATTTCAGATGAGCAAAACCTCCGGAATCATGGCAGCCGTCAACCAACACATGAGTGTCTTCCGAACGGTGTAAAGTCGATAGAACTCGTTATTTTTGTTTGATAAAATTCTGAGGAACTGTAAAAAATTTAATAAATCTGTGGTAAAAATTCAAAGATATTGTGTTTTAATGGTTCATCAAAAAAAAATCCCAAAAAAGCGAAAAAAAATAGCTGTCACATGGGATGACCCCGTTGAGTAATCTAATAATTTTATAAATATTGACGGTTAATTACGAAGATTGAATTCACTTAAACACTTCTTAGATCAATATTTCACATTGCATTTTTAGTCCGAATATACACCAGCTCGAAATTCGATCATGTATCCATTTTTAGCCGAAATCATTAAAAAATCGATTGAGCGACCTCTAAAATTTTGATTTAGGATTCATTTCTTGAGAGAATCACTTTTTGATAACATGTTACCATATTTTGCTGCAATGCCGAAAAAAATGTCAATTCTTTTGCATCACTCAGATACATACATAATATAGACATGTTTAATTGGCAGGCTATGAATTTCATACCCGAGTACGTACACAATATTGACATGTTTAATTAACAAGCTATGAATTCCATACAAAAAGTCGACAAATCCTAGCCAAAAACAGCATAAATGCTGTGAAAAAAGCTGAGACAAGTACATTTATACCCCCCAAATAATCATTCCAGTTAATCCCCCCTACCACCCAGCGCCAAAATACCGATCCCCACAAAAATTTACAAAAACCCGTCTAAGTCGTTCATGCAAAGATCTCCGCACAAAAATCCTTTCTAAAAACCAACTCATCATACAAAGTTTTATGAGTAACCGCTCTTATTATCTTATCAAATTAAGTCAAATTGTACAGAGGTGATAATTTCATTCTCGTAAATGTTGTGAGTTTACAAAAAGTTGATAAATAAATAAAGATCTACTAAAGTATATATGATCAAGTACATGGGATTTAATTATGTTTATAAAATCTTCAATTATGTTCATATGCCATTTCTCTAATTAATGCTTTATTACAATGAATTATTATCATATGACTTGGAACTACAAGAGCTTTAAAAAAAAAACAGAATTGCATTAGCCTGCGTGAGCTTGAACGCTGCCACACTCTCATTTGTAATATTTGTAGTATAGTTTTATTGGTAACCAATTGATAAAAGTTTACTATCGTACGTAGAGCGGATACGCACAGAGTACTTGTCCGGCCCGAAAATTTTTCATAAAGTTTGTCACATAAGTCAACATTAATCTACCATACATTTTGGCATTAACTAGTAAAGTAAACACAGCTAATTTGGAATCACAATATGCGGATTGTTTTGTATCCCAAATTATCCTCCTTTCCTTTAACCAATTGTTATCGATGAATTGATGCTCGTGTGGAGCATATCTCACGTTAATACACGGCACGTTTATTCCGGTTTTGTAACATCTGGGGGAAAACTGAAGTTACAGAGCGTCTAAACGATGCTGTACACCCGAAATAAGTATTCCGGTACAATTTACACGCACTTTTACACCGGTTTTTACTACAACAGGTTTTACAAAACGGAATAAGCCTGCCATGTAAGAGCGGTCATCAATTGATTGCATTCCAAGGCGGGTAAGATTCAAATCTGCGTCAGGAGATCCGAATGTTCGGAGTGGTTGAAAAATTTACCGTGAACAAAAAAGCATATTTTTCGCTGACTAGTCGAAAAATTTTAATAAAATTTTAATTTTAATAAAATGAGCAATTTTAATAAAAAGTTATGGGCCGGACAAGTACTCTGTGCGTATACGCTTAACGTACGGTGGTGAACGTTCATCAAATTATTACCAATCAAACAAAACTGTGCTATCATGTACAGACATAAATTATTTTTTTTTTTAACATTACGAAAGCACGGGATCTTATACGAAACTTCCTGTTCCTGCTTGTTTTTCGTTATTTTAGCCACGGCGCAGGCAATGTTGTTTCATTAGGTCAAGTAAGTAAATACTATTTCGCAACATTGGTCACGCCATGGCCAAAACAAAAGTAGCTATTCGACTTAGGAGATCCCAGAAGCAATGCACCAACTGCATGCCCTACGTTGCCGGTACGTCCATATTGATATCTTCTCAGTCATCAAAGAAATACTTGTCCTAGTACTGATATCATAAATTTGACTGCTGCACGTAACTTAGATGTCGATCTTTCGTCATTTTTTTCTAGACTATTGATACTGCTTACATACCAATTATAAGTGGTGTTTTTTTTCATCTTGATAATTCTGATTTTTTTAATGTTTTGATTCTTGTTTTGTTCTGTGGAAATAAATTTAAAGTAACATTTATTGTGAAGTCTGGTTTTTTGGCCGGATATTTCGTGATCTATATGGTTGGTTTCCCTCCGGGATATAAATGAAATTAGTAAACATTAAAAAAAAAAAATTTAATTGGGGTTTTGGACTTTTTGTGATATCATAGGGAAACGAGGGACCACCAATGTACTTGTCCAAGTTTTTTTCCCCGGGAGGGGATTTTTGCTATTTCTCTCTATCTTTCTATATCTCTCTATCTCTATTTCTCTATCTCTAACTCTTGTATCTCTATCTCTCTATCTCTATGTCTCTGTATCTATATATATCTCTTTTCTCTCTCTCTATCTCTCTATCTCTCTATTTCTATCTCTCTCTCTATCCCTTTCTATCTCTCTATATCTCTCTCTCTATCTCTATCTCTCTATCTCTCTCTATCTCTATCTCTATATCTCTCTCTATCTCTCTATATCTCTCTATCTCGATCTCGATCTCTCTATCTCTATCCCTATCTCTTTATCTCTGTCTCTATCTATATCTCTAACTCTCTATCTCTTTACCTATCTTTCTATCTATTTCTCTATCTATCTCTCTATCTATCTCTCTACCTATCTCTCGATCTATCTCTCTACCTATCTCTCTATCTATCTCTCTATATCTCTCTATCTCTATCTCTATCTCTCTCTATCTCTCTATCTCTCTATCTATCTCTCTACCTATCTCTCCATCTATTTATCTATTTATCTCTCTTTATCTCTCTATATCTCTCTATCTCTATCTCTCTATATCTCTCTATCTCTATCTCTATCTCTCTATTTCTCTTTATCCCTCTCTATCTCTCTATCTCTATCTCTCTATCGCTATCTCTATCTCTCTATGTCTTTCTATCTCTCTCTATCTCTATATCTCTCTCTCTATCTCTCCATATCTCTCTATCTCTGTCCCTCTATATCTCTATCTCTATATCTCTATCTCTCTCTATCTCTATATATCTCTCTGTATCTCTCTATCTCGATCTCTCTATATCTCTCTATCTCTATCTCTCTATCTTTCTCTATCTCTCTAACTCTCTATCTTTCCATCTCTATCTCTATCTCTCTCTATCTCTCTCTATCTCTCACTATGATTTTATCTCTCTCAATCTCTCTATGTCTCTCTACCTTTGTCTCTCTCTATCTCTATCTCTCTATCTCGACCTCTCTATCTCGACCTCTCTATCTCTATCTCTTTATCTCTATCTCTCTATCTCTATTTCTCTATATCTATCTCTCTATCTCTCTATATCCCTCTATCTCTATCTCTCTATCTCTATCTCTATCTCTCTATCTCTATATCTCTCTATCTCGATCTCTCTATATCTCTATCTCTATCTCTCTATCTCTATCTCTATCTCTCTATCTCTCTGTATCTCTCTGTATCTCTCTAACGCTCTTTCTTTCTATCTATCTCTCTATCTGCCTCTCTACCTATCTCTCTATCTATTTCTCTATCTATCTCTCTATATATCTGTCTATCTATCTCTCTACCTATCTTTCTATCTCTCTCTCTCTATCTCTCTATGTCTCTCTATCTCTATCTCTCTATATCTCTCTATCTCTATCTCTCTCCCTCCCTCTCTCCCCCTCCCTCCCTCCTTCCCTCTCCCCCTTCCCGTCCCCCTCTCTCTCACTCTACTCGCACACACGGACAGTCTCCCTCTCTCCATCTCCTTTCTCAATTTCTCATCCTCATTCCACAGAGATACGCTCACCGGATGTCTCCCTACAGGCGCACGCACTTTTCCTAACTCCTGCCCTACGCAAACATGCACGCACGCTCACATACACACGCACACATGCATTTTTCCAGGTTATAATCAACAGCGTTGGACTCGCCGAGAGAACTCCCATTACAACGCGATGTCCCGATTGGTGGACACTCTCTATCGGATTTCCGACCCATTTCGTGGCCGTCACCGAGGTCGCGGTCGTGGTCCACAGACGGACGATGAAGAATTTTAATTTTTGTTTTTTAAATAATTTCTA
This sequence comes from Rhimphoctona megacephalus, assembly GCA_963989365.1. Classification (NCBI taxonomy): domain Eukaryota; kingdom Metazoa; phylum Arthropoda; class Insecta; order Hymenoptera; family Ichneumonidae; genus Rhimphoctona; species Rhimphoctona megacephalus. The sequence continues at coordinate 523,733 of OZ022414.1, forward strand.
AAACTTAATAAATAAATAAAGATTAATATATATTATCAATAAAGATGCCAAAAATGACGTTTAATTAAACATTTATTCTTGTACAAGGAAACATGTATTATTGTGTACGAATACTTGTTTATTAAGCGTTGATGTCTAATTCTTTATTGCAGCTGTGTCTGTAAGAACCATTGCTCAGAGATGCGGAGTCCTCTATGCGTAAGTGTATATACTCTAATAGCTTGTTGTATAATGTTTTTTTTTACTTTCATGAGAAGTAAAGAGTGTAAGTACTGTTATACAATGCATTGCGAATTTCTGCGTGAAAAGCGCAGCGTATAAGATCTTTTACACAATGCACTGCGTATTTGTACGGGTAACGCATAGCACTCGTATATTGACTAATACTACAGTAGCCAAAATGGATTGTGCAGTTGATATGTTTATCTCTAAAGTACTGGGTGCAAAGCATTAAAAGTAACGTTAAAATCTTCTGCATGCGAAAACCTTCAAAAATGCATATCGTTATGCAAAATTTAAGTATTCATTAATTTTTTTATTACAACATATTCAAAAATATAAATACGATTGCTTCATTAACTACCGGTTGACCATGCCCTCTTCTACGGCTTTTCAATTATGAATTGGTATAGGAGGTTTATCTAATGTTGTTACTCTTCTATCTGAGAAAACAATGAATCAGTTAATTAATCTTTCATTATGTAAAATAAGAGAAAGATAAGCCCTTATTCACAACATGCTTTTCCTCTCGTTATTAGGAGTATGATGATCGTTATGAAGTATTGAATTGTTCTATTATTTCAGCGGATTCCGTCTCTGGCTGGCTCTTCGATTTTCTTATCAGCTGCTTTGTTCGCGATGGCTTTCTTTTGCAGTGTTGAACGCTGTAATATCTGAAATTTTTTTTATTGATTAATAAAAAAAACAAATTTTCTATGTTACCGAAGTATTTTCGATTGAATTTATTTTTTACTTACCAGTTCCCTGATCCAGATTCTTAACGTTGTGCTGTGATATATGGATGATTAACAATGCCATAATGTTCTAAATCAATATTTACATCCAATCAACAATAATAAATATTTAGGCTTTTGTACAAGTTGAATGTTTTAACTTGTTCCTTTACGTAGCATATTATTCCATTAGTGGCGCCATTTGGCAACAACGGACAGATCGAAAACTGCATTTAAGCGTCTGTCGTATAAAAGTGTCAATTCATAAAACATCTTTGACGTGTCCGCTTCGACGCAGTGCTCCGTTCAATTAGAAACGAAGAAACGTCTTGCGAACTCTCCGGAAACAACTCAAATTCGCTCAAGCCTTGCTTGATTACGAAAACAACAGTTTATAAAAACAGGTAAGTTCAATATTTCGTTAAAAGTTGGTCTGAAAATACGTCAACTGAAGAACTCTCGTTTACGACATTTTTGTGTGAGTTTGTTCTATGAAATCTATTTGAAAAAAAGTTGTAATATTCATTATCGAGCGAAATTTCGTGAATTGGCCAAATCTATGCTTACGATTAAAAAAAAGCGGCTTGGAAAGATCACATTTATTTATGTATAATTTTTTTAATTTCTCCTCGTATATATTTTTTCAATGTTCTCTCATCGTATTCTTGTGGGGATTCCTCTGAAGCCCCAAGATTTTGCGTCCATGTATGTTAACCTGAAAAATCCATAATGTCCGTGTTCATCGATAAAAATTCCACGGAAAAATGTCCCGTATACAAGGGTTTGTGGGTTACCGATAACGAATTGGTCATTAAATTTGCTGAATTGAAAATGGTGGATCCTAGATAGCAGACGAAACCCAGGCAGGTCAGATGACGGAAATAAAATGGAAGTTTTGTTTGCCGCTTCCATAACCGTTACTTTACGTCTTGAAAGTAACGCTAACGCTGCTATTGTAAAAAGGCAATGGAAATTTCCATTTCCTTTTCGTTCCTGGATTCGCCCAGGAAATTTCAAAATTCCATACGATTTTCCGTGGGAATAGGGAGATAGGAGTGTTCGAGGACGCTGATTACGAATCGATCTTCAGATTTCCTGGTTCAAGATATCAGATCCAATATGTCGGATGGGAATTCCTGAATTCCATTTTTTTTGAAGGATTCGGGAGATTGAGGTTTTTAACCCCTTGACTGTCCGGCAGATAAAAAGGCGTTTTGTTATGACGGATATATCCGTCATGGATAGTCAAATGGTTAAGGACCCTTATTACAAATCTGTGGTATCCTTGGGAGCTTACTAAAGAAAAGCCTACTTGTAAAATATCTACCTTACCGATCTCTACGAAAAAAACAATCGTCCAAAAAAAATACTGTCGTGTCTGAACAATACCAATTTTTTTTTACTATCATAAGCTTCGTTTACACCGTGCGTTCGATTCTATTGGAATTATGTGGTTACTATATCTATATATATAATATATTGTGACGTGGCGATTTTGTTCACGTCACTAAAAGTTGAATATTGGCACGGCACGGGAGGAAACGTCAGGATTCAAGGACGAATTCCTCTCGAGAACATGTTAAGGAGACAAATGCGAGCGTATTTCCGTATTTTAATTTATTTTTGTTTCATTTTTATTTTGCACGAGCGAACAGCGGTTTATGGCGAGAATCACAGAGAGAGAAGGAAGCCAAAATATAGTCGCTGGCAAATATTATCGTTATAAGGGAAGGCATAGGTCATCAAGGTCAGCCGGAGTCTTCATCGACGGAACGCTCGAATTGTATCGAGAGTGGTCGCTAGCTCGAAGCCCTCACCCAGAGCTGTCTAATCTCGAGAGGTGCGTCCTACAGCATCGGGAGTCTTCGGAAAATCTCGGTTATCAAGGGTCATCGCCCGTCATCGAAACGTTCTGCCGAAATTCGAATTTGCGAGAATGTTCGAGAAGAATCTAGACTCCGCGAGTAGGCGAAGGGTGGGGGGCTAGGACCCAAAAGTATAAAAACGCGTTACCGTAATTTATCGGGGACTTTTCGTATCGATCTCAACGGAACCTGACGTTTTCTACCGAGCCGTCATCAACCCTTAACAAGAATCCGACGTAACCGGAATTATCGAGAGAAAATATCATCCGTGGTCTTTTTCCGGATTTTCTTCTTCTGAAACCGTAGCGGTGAGCCGTCGTTTCGCTTTCATTATTGTTTTGTTGAATTTTGTTAATTTTGGAAAAGCGCTTTAAAAATTGTTGTGATCGTGTGACGATCTATCGGGTTTATCGAATTAAAGAGCGATATTGTTTCGGGGTACGTTCGCTTTTGAGTAGGATTTTTTATTTAACATTTGATCGCGGTATAATATCGACCGCGTTTTCCGTTGTCTTAATTATAGAATTGCCGAGAGGAATTCGACCTTGATTTTAGTCGACGAGAGTCCTTAGTTTAAGAATTATTGTTTAAATATCGAGACGGTTAATTAACGACGAAGACTTGTAATACTGGATTGTCTATAATTTATTATTGTAATTTGATTAAAAACAACATTGTTAAATCCGCAAATCTCGAGACAGACGAGATATTATATATCATATTTTTTCAGAACTTTAATCTTTCAATATTAATTCTGATTATTTTATTTAATAAATAACTTTTGTTATTCCGAATTTGTTTCTGTTGGTTTATAATTTATTTTGTTTTGTTTAACTCCGCCCCTTTGCCAAATCGTTAAATAATACGGCTACGACCGGGTAACCACCTTTATTTGTTCTCGATAGATCTAAATAAAATTTATTTAAGTTATTTCTTAAACTGGCGTCCAGGAGTATCGAGAATAAATATATTTTGTTCGACTAAAGGAAAAAGTCGTTACAAATTTTGGCGCCCAACGTGGGGCCCGACGTTGGCAAAAATATCATATAAAATATTCCGAATAGTTGAGTTAAATAATTTATTAGATATTTTATTTAGAAAAATTTACGACATTTATTATCGATATTATTCAGTTCCCTTAAAAATTATTGTGTTGAATTAAAGAAAAATTTTCTCTAGCATAATTTCGTTGAAGTATTCTGCGATAAAATATTATTTATTTCGAGAAAATATTCCGTCAAAATCAGATGTTAACCGTCAAATTTTGTATTATATTATTTTGTTTTGTGTCTTCGTCACTCGTATCGCATATTATTTCGTATTACTCTCGAAAGAGTTCGAAATTTATCGATACGAGTCGTCAGGGTATCGCATGTTTTTGTATTAGTGTTGTTGTGTCCTTTGTACTCGCTTCGCGAGGATTTCACGTAAGGGCCACACATTACCGCCACAGTGCGTAATTTTGAGAAAAGAGTGTCGTTGTTCTCGCGGAACGCTTTAGTGTCTCATCAGACGTGAGAAAGCGAAGTTTTGAAAATATTTATTTACGAAAGATACAAGTGAATTTTGAAAATAAAAGTTTATATTATCGAGGATTATTGTGAGAAAAATGGATAATAACGAAAATAAGGAAAGTCGTGTAAGTTTTTATTGAGTTCTTAAATTCTTTCGAGTTCTATCTTTATTGTTTTCCTTTGTAGTCGTGACCTTGCTTCAAGTGAGAACTCGGCTCGGTAATTGTCATCAATTTGCTGGGGAAAAGTATTTGTCGAGCTCATTTAATTAATTATTCTGTTTAAATTCATTATTTCTTTTAATAGTTTGACTAATTTATTTCCATTTTAATAATTGACTATCTTAATTATTTGTTGTCGTCAGAAAATTTTGTTCGTGAATTTTATTTATTGAAATTTTATTTATTGAAAATTTTTGTAACTAATTAACTATATGTCCGACTTGAGCAATCGGCATATATTTTATTTCCAGCTAAATAAGTTAAAGTGTTAGTGATCTCTCATCTTGTGCGGGTTATTTTTTTTCGCCCTCACCAACGGGCCGTCCTAAAATTTTTTCGCGTTGTTTTGCCCTCGCCAACGGGCCATCATAAGTTTCGCGTGTAAATTTTGATTTTGCCCTCACCAACGGGTCATCATATTTCCGCGTGTTAGGAAAATTTTTATTTTGCCCTCACCAACGGGCCTACATAAATTCGTATATCGGGAATTTGGTCATTGCCCTCACCAACGGGTCATCCTAACATCGCGCGTTATATATTTTGTTTACGCCCTCACCAACGGGCCTACCTAATATTGTTTTCGAGAAGTGTCGGTATCTCGACGCATGTGTGTGGGAGAGTTGTCGCGAGAATACGTGTAACGAAGACGCCGTGTGTGAGTTAGGTAGAGCGCGAGAAAAATAAAAATAATAATCGTGATTATTTTTCGCATTTTGAGACAAAAATTTTGTGGATTTTTAGCGGATAATTAGAATTCTTTTTCGCGTGTCTTTTAAAGATATTTTGTTAGATTATTGACGAGTTAAAATAATCGTGTTTATTTCGAACTTATATTAGACAGAAAAATGTTTCCATTCCCGCGTACGCCACCGCCGAGAAGTATGTCGGTAACAGTTGATTCTCAAGCTTCCTCTTCGCGCGGTCAGCTGTGTGAATTCAATCCCTCTTACGGATTACCGGATAGTGGTGTAGGGTCGAGAAACTATACGCGCGAAAATATCGGAAATAACACACAGCCACTTAATTATACAAATCCGGTATTTCAAAATATTGTCGATAATTTAGAAGGCACAATAACTCGTCAATCGCGAATTACAGAGAATTTAGGTAATGAAATTAGAACGCGAAATGAGAGTTTATCAAATATCGAAACCCAGGCTCGCGTAAATTTACCGCCAATCAGAGAATCGAGAGAATTCAATCGTAACGATAATTTTACGGAAAATAATAGTAGACAATTTCAATTACCGACGCAACATTCGTCTCCTCATCATAATTCTCGTTTATTACCGGAAGTATCAAATATGCGATCGACTTATGAAATGCTTCGAAAATGGGGCATAAATTTTTCGGGAAAAATAGGAGAAGATGTCGAAAATTTTTTGTTATTTATTGAGAGAGGTCGACGCATGCTTCCGGCTACCGATAACGATTTATTAGATTGCTTAGAGTTTTTCTTTCGCGATACAGCGTTGTGGTGGTATCGAACGAATCGTGCTAGTTTTAATTCATTTTCCGATCTTGAGACAGCGATGCGCAGTCGTTTTGGTAGTCCTAACTACCAAATGGCCTTGAGAGACGAGATTTCGAAACGAACGCAAGGAGCTCATGAACCTTTTCCGGTTTATTTAACGTGTATGAGAGCAATGATGGAACGAGTTAGACCAGTTTTGTGTATCGAAGAACAGCTAATGTTTGTTTGGAAAAATATGCATTCTAATTTGAAATACTTTATTCAATTCGGGACGGTGTGCGATTTTAATGATTTAGAGACTCGAGCGCGAGGAATTGAGCAGAGTGAAGAGGACGATCAATATCGTCAACCACCTCCGCCACCGGAACGGGCTTTACACCCTGATTTCGCGTGTCACTCGCCTCCAAAGTCATCAAACGGAGAAAGTACAGCTTTAGCAAATTTCGATAAAACCGTACCGCCATCGAAAATTCCAAATAAAGGTTCTTCTCGTTCATCTAGTGCTCCTAAAAAGTCGTTCGGAAATAAGTCAAATTCTCGTCCTCCTAATAAATCAGCTGACAGTTCTTCGAAAGAAGGCTTTCAGTGTTGGAATTGTGGAGGGGAGAATCATCGCGCTTCTGCTTGTCTCGCGGCGCGTAAGAATTATTGCTATTGTTGTGGTACGAAAGATGTCACGATTCGCGATCCACACGAGTGTAAGGGAAACTCGACCGGGGAAAGCCAGTGAGGGTAGGTGTAACCCCGGAAAATAGTGAAACCCTCAATGATTTTAACTTACCGTCGTATATTAGAGAATATTTACGTAGTCCGCTAAATGGAACAAAATCTCGGCCAATTTTAATAGTTAAAGTTAGTATTTTGGGACATAATGTTCCGGCCGTATTTGATAGCGGATCTACCAATACATTTTTAGGCGATGAGATGTTATTGCTAGCTGCTCGTTTAGGATTATCACGTCGGAAAACAACACCGCGTCCGAGTACTATCGCGAATAATCAGAAAATCTTTTATGACGAGGAAATCGAATTTCCTTGTCAGTTACAAAATCGCGAGTGTAAGATAGTAGGTCGAGTTCATCCGGATTTACCAGTCCCGTTGCTTCTCGGTCTCGATGCTTTAGATGATTTCGGCGTGGTAACAGATCACAGAAAACGTATTTGGTTTTTCAGTGGAGAACCAAATCGTGAATTTCGATATTTATCGTGTGATAGTCCGGAACAAGCTAACATTTTACTCGGAATTTCGGAATTAGATCGATGCGAAAGTTCTCGTCTTGCATCATTTTTGGAAAAAGAACTTAAAATTTTGAATACCGTTCCGGGATTAACGAATCTGATTAACCATAATATCGATGTCGGTAATGCAAGACCGATAAAACAGAGATATTATCCAGTAACACCAATTATCCGTGAAGCCATGTACGAAGAAATTGATCGATTATTAGCAGAGGACATCATTGAGCCATCGCACAGCGATTGGTCTAGCCCTATTGTGATGATAAAGAAACCGAATAATAAATATCGATTTTGTTTAGATTTTCGTAAAGTCAATGATGTTTCGAAAAAAGATGCATATCCTCTACCCTATATAACACAAATTTTAGATCGATTGCGTTCGGCAAAATATATTTCGACAATTGATTTTAGTGCCGCGTTTCATCAAATTCCAATGGATGAAGATTCGACGGAAATAACAGCTTTTACCGTACCGAATCGTGGATTATTTCAATTTAAGAGAATGCCGTTTGGTCTTACTAACGCTCCAGCAACATTTCAGAGATTATTAGATCGAATTATCGGACCGGAAATGGAACCTCACGCGTTCGCGTATTTAGACGATATTATTATCGTTACCGAGACTTTTGGAGAACATTTAAAATGGCTCAAGGTTGTTTTTGACAAAATAGTGAGCGCAGGATTAAAGATCAATCCGGAAAAATGCGAATTTTGTTGTCACGAGGTGAAATATCTCGGTTTTCTCGTGAATAGTGAGGGTTTACAAGTAGATCCGGAGAAAACGCATCCAATTAGAGAATTTCCGGTGCCTACTAGCTTAAAACCGATACGTAGATTTTTGGGTATGAGTTCGTGGTATCGTCGATTTATTCCGAAATTTGCTGAGATTGCAGAGCCCCTTACGAAATTAACGAAAAAGACTCAGTCTTGGGTTTGGGGTAAAGAACAACAAGAATCGTTCAATAAATTGAAAGATACTCTCGACAATTCTCCAACTTTGATTTGTCCTGATTTTTCGAGTGAATTTGTTTTACAAACTGACGCGAGTATGACAGGTTTAGGCGCAGTTTTAACTCAGGAAATTGACGGTATCGAACATCCTATCGCGTATGCTAGTAGAACACTTTCGGCGGCCGAAAGGAACTATACGACGACGGAACAGGAGTGTTTGGCAATAATTTGGGCGATCAAGAAATTTCGAGCGTATTTAGAGGGTTATCCTTTTACCGTAATTACAGATCATCATAGCTTACGGTGGTTAAGAAATTTGAAAGAACCAACGGGTAGATTAGCTCGGTCGGCTTTACAATTGGCTCAGTATAAATTTGAGATCAAGTATCGTAAGGGTGCGCTTAATCACGTGCCTGATGCTTTGTCTCGAATGTTTGAAAATGAACAACCGGCTACCGTGAATTTGATAAGTGATAACTCTCGACCAAATTATTTGCTACCTGTCGGTGTCGCGCCGCGACCGGTAACGGAAGCGGACGATCCGTGGTATCATCGAAGACTCAGGGACGTTTTGGCGAAACCTGGTCGTTTTCCGAACTATAAAGTTCGACAGGGTCGACTTTATATTTGTCGTCGTGTAGCTCGTCGTGTGATTGCCGATGGAGATGATTCTGAGTGGAAACTCGTTGTGCCACGTTACGATCGTCGAGAAGTGTTACGTGAGTGTCATGACGAGGTTCAAGCGGGTCACCTTGGCGTTCAGAAAACTTATGAGCGAGTATTTCACTCATATTTCTGGCCACGAATGTTTCGAGAAATATCTCGGTACGTGAAGCATTGTGGAGTATGTCAGAGAGCCAAGGTTGAACAACTACCGCCTCTCGGTCTCATGGGTCGTCGAATAGTAGCCATGTCGAATAGTAGTCTGTAGTAGCCATGGATATTATGGGACCGTTTCCGCCAAGTCGTTCCGGTAATGTTTACGTTCTCGTGATTCAGGATTTATTCACGAAATGGATTGAGGTTTGTCCTTTAAAACGAGCTAACGGAAAGAAAATAGGTGAATCGTTAGAAGAACTAGTTTTTTCGCGTTGGGATACTCCTCAAGTTGTTTTAACGGATAATGGTACTGAGTTTAATAATAATCATTTGAAGTCGGTTATCGTGGATAGAGGTGTTTATCACACCACCACACCTCCTTATCATCCTCAGGCAAACCTGGTCGAGCGTGTGAATCGCGTTATAAAAACAATGATGGTATCGTTTCTCGAAAACGATCATAGAGAATGGGACGTCCATCTTTCCGAATTTCGTTTCGCGTTTAATACCGCTCATCACACGTCGATTCGAAACACGCCTGCATTTTTAAATTTCGGTCGTGAGCCCAAGCCTCACAATTATTATCGTCGTCGAGAAGAGAATGCCGTAGAAATCGAAATGTTACCGCTCGAAGATTGGTCAGAGAGAATGCGTGGATTGGGTGATTTAAGAGTGAGGGTGACGCATGATCTCGAGGAAGCGTATCAACGCCAAGCGTTGCAATATAATAAACATCGACGCAACCGAACTTTTCGAGTAGGGGATTTAGTTTTGCGAAAACAAAGAATTTTGTCGTCGGCAGCGCAAAATATCGCGGCGAAATTAGCGACAAAATATTCCGGTCCGTTTTGAATTGTTCGGGTATTGTCTCCCGTAGTTTATGAAGTACAAGATGAGAGAAGGGGGGGAATAGTCAAAGTTGCCATAGAAGACTTAAAGTCATACTTAGCGCCTTTACCGGATCAATAATGTTTGTGTTTTATTTATTATGTTGTCGGTGTGCTGTCTTGTTTGTTTTGCATGAAATTAGGAATCTCGTTGGGTGAAGGATGGAACGAATATTCATTCGGTAATTGTTCATTTTATTTTATTTTGATAATATTTGATTTGAATGACTCATTAACAATGTTCTCGATAGTGACGTGCCTTGAAACAATAGTTACAATTTAATTTATTAAAGATTTAGTTTTGTTTGAAAGCGAGGCGTCGGTCTTGATCGGCCGGGTCGTCCTTTTTCATAGGGGGGGAGGTGTTGTGACGTGGCGATTTTGTTCACGTCACTAAAAGTTGAATATTGGCACGGCACGGGAGGAAACGTCAGGATTCAAGGACGAATTCCTCTCGAGAACATGTTAAGGAGACAAATGCGAGCGTATTTCCGTATTTTAATTTATTTTTGTTTCATTTTTATTTTGTAGGAGCGAACGGCGGTTTATGGCGAGAATCACAGAGAGAGAAGGAAGCCAAAATATAGTTGCTGGCAAATATTATCGTTATAAGGAAAGGCATAGGTCGTCAAGATCAGCCGGAGTCTTCATCGACGGAACGCTCGAATTGTATCGAGAGTGGTCGCTAGCTCGAAGCCCTCACCCGGAGCTGTCTAATCTCGAGAGGTGCGTCCTACAGTATCGGGAGTCGTCGGAAAATTTCGGTTATCAAGGGTCATCGCCCGTCATCGAAACGTTCTGCCGAAATTCGAATTTGCGAGAATGTTCGAGAAGAATCTAGACTCCGCGAGTAGGCGAAGGGTGGGGGGCTAGGACCCAAAAGTATAAAAACGCGTTACCGTAATTTATCGGGGACTTTTCGTATCGATCACAACGGAACCTGACGTTTTCTACCGAGCCGTCGTCAACCCTTAACAAGAATCCGACGTAACCGGAATTATCGAGAGAAAATATCATCCGTGGTCTTTTTCCGGATTTTCTTCTTCTGAAACCGTAGCGGTGAGCCGTCGTTTCGCTTTCATTATTGTTTTGTTGAATTTTGTTAATTTTGGAAAAGCGCTTTAAAAATTGTCGTGATCGTGCGACGATCTATCGGGTTTATCGAATTAAAGAGCGATATTGTTTCGGGGTACGTTCGCTTTTGAGTAGGATTTTTTATTTAACGTTTGATCGCGGTATAATATCGACCGCGTTTTCCGTTGCTTAATGATAGAATTGCCGAGAGGAATTCGACCTTGATTTTAGTCGACGAGAGTCCTTAGTTTAAGAATTATTGTTTAAATATCGAGACGGTTAATTAACGACAAAGACTTGTAATACTGGATTGTCTATAATTTATTATTGTAATTTGATTAAAAACAACATTGTTAAATCCGCAAATCTCGAGACAGACGAGATATTATATATCATATTTTTTCGGAACTTTAATCTTTCAATATTAATTCTGATTATTTTATTTAATAAATAACTTTTGTTATTCCGAATTTGTTTCTGTTGGTTTATAATTTATTTTGTTTTGTTTAACTCCGCCCCTCTGCCAAATCGTTAAATAATACGGCTACGACCGGGTAACCACCTTTATTTGTTCTCGATAGATCTAAATAAAATTTGTTCAAGTTATTTCTTAAACTGGCGTCCAGGAGTATCGAGAATAAATATATTTTGTTCGACTAAAGGAAGAAGTCGTTACAATATATAGATATAGTAACCACATAATTCCAATTATGTGGTTACTATTTCGGCAAACGAAGCCATAGTCTTACTGTACCAACAAAGAATTACTATCGTTCGTATATCACTACTGTATACATATATATATATCACTACTGTATACAGATATATGAGCTAGTAATTCTTCATTGATAAGTATTACTATGGTAGCGAAAAAATTTGGGTTGTGTTTCGGCATGATAGTGTTTTTTTGGTTGACATGTCTTCGGTAGAGATCGGTCAGACAGTAATTTTACGAGTAGACTTTTTCTTTGTTTTTAAGGATGCCAAAATCTGTCATTAGATATCCCGAATTATATTCAACAAAGGAGAGCTCACTGGACCTTTCGAGGTGAAGCTGAAATTTGGTTCCCGTGATCTTTTTGGATTCAGGAAATCAGATGACGGATTCGTAATCAGGAAGCGATTTTCATCGTTAGATGCACCATTTTTTATCTTTAGGTCCATGAACGTAGGATCTTAAACCTCCGAACTAATCTCCATACAAATTCGATGAGAAAACATCGATTAAAATAAATATACGAGCAGAAAAACGCATTTTTTTTATTTCCAGATACATAACCTAACTTCTCCAGTGGTATTTTCTTTTCTGAGCACGAATTCTGAAGATTCAGAAAATGTTGCGACAGAATTGACTATTTTCGAAATTTTTCTGTATTGATTTCGTAGACAGATTGCACTTTTTCTTACACTTCTGTTAAGGCGTTCTATCAGATGTTAGTGCAAATGATATAGCAAAAACGCGAATAAACATTTTTCTTCAAAACGTTTGATATTCAGATAAAATTAAAAGCTACGTCGCAACCGATGCCATTTTGAAAGAGCGTTTTCAAAATGTGTGCCGTCAAAGACTATGCTGCATTTTGCTGTGCTTTTACGTTGCGATAGAAAATAAGAAAAGCAAGCACGTGACAGTTGTTTATGTACATTTTTTACAATTACGTAAAATTTATTTTTGCAGGTCGAAACCACACAGCCTCCAAGATCGAAGGCTGCGGTGCACTGTCCCCGCAAGTTATCTCAATAATTTTAAGCTACTGTGCACTTAATACTAGGCTGCAGTACGCCAAAACAATAAGCAGCTGTGCGCTTAATACTAGGCTGCAGTGCGCCAAAACAATAAGCCACTGTGTGCTTAATACTAGACAGCAGTGCGCCAAAACAATAAGCTGCTGTGCGCTTGATATTAACCAACGCTGTTATACGGCATTCAAGGTTACATACCTAACAACGATTTACGTTCTTGTGATAACAAGTGCGATTTTAAATATAGTTCGATATCATTTGTAAATTAATCGATCTTGATACATTTATTTCAATAAAATATATAATTCAAATTTTAGCTTCTTACGTTTTTTCTTTACAACGGCAATCGAATGTTTTAAAAATTCTAAGGAAACAATACAAGAAACGGGTTACGACCTCAAAACCGTTGAAAGATTACAACATTTCTACTGCACATAAACTTAAAATGAATGCAGCAAACAAAATATCCAATAAATATAAACAAGAAGAACATTTGATACCATTCAATTAATATCTTCGGAGGAATACTATATATCTAATGTTGCCAAGGCAATGATTGGACCGTCACTGGAATGTCTTATGGAAGCGGAGTCAATTATAAAATGGGGCTTGCATACAAGACAAAAAGGTTTATACAACGCAAAAACAAAGCTAAGATCGATGAAAGATAAAATCGAAGTTAAATTGACCCAGCTGGCTGAATGTGTTAATGCCTCAGTCGAAGACAGGGTAACTATTTTATGTAGCGCTATTAGAAAACACACAGCATCCTCTGAAGCCTATTTTGCAGAAATAACATATCAGAAACCTGATAATTTTTCAGAAGCGATTGTCATGGACAAGCATGGTCAGGCAATGAATATTTTATCTACAACTAGGAATAAAAAAGGTCAAACTTTCTGGAGTTGTTCAACCTTTTGTAAACTTATCGATAGCAAACTCATCAATTCTTACCATGATTTTTTGCAGAAGATACTCAACTGCAGTTTGCGAAATGTTCGAGCAGTGTTTTGTAAAATTCACAAATGTACAGTTGGTCAAGTCGACACATTATTAGGACACAGTCATAGCTGTTACATAAGTCCTACGATATGTAAATCACTTTTTTTGTCAGCTGAAATGTTATCACCACATTTTCCAGATGTAAGAATGATGAAAAGATCCTTCTATGCAATACAAGCATCTTTGCAAAAATTATACGATTTAGATCAAGCGTTAGAGACTACGAATATTAAAAAATTATCCAATATTGCGAAAGAAGTACGGGAAAAGTCTAGATCTTTTGCTCCAAACAAAGAAATAGATTTAAACGAGGAGTCTATAATTTTAAGCCACTTTGAGGCATTCAAATCGTTGAAAAAAAGTTCGATGGACACACACGATTCGCATGCATATCGTGTGAAAAACTCTGTTTTCGGAAAAATGTTACGGTAATCCAAAACTTGAGAACCACTATAACGTCTCCATTTTGGGCAGACTTAATGAACTATGGCCAGTCTAAAGGAATAGAATCTGAATACGTTTGTAATTATTGTCTCGAAAAGTTCTGTTCTGGTAAATTACCACCAACTTGTATCTTAAATAATCTTGATGCAGGAGAGGTTCCTGAAGTAATGTTGGATCTTAATGATTACGAGAAACTACTAATCCAAAGGGCTAAAGCATTCCAAGTCGTTCATAAAATGGGTACAGTCACAAACAAAAATATGCCTCATAGAGTAATGAATAAAAAAGTTATAGGGAGGACATTTCATTTGCCATTGCCTATTGAAGAAACGATTAAAAAAAATTTGTCCTGCAACAAAAGCACTTAATTTAGAACATGAATTATACATTTTAGTTCGTGGAATACCCACAAATGCTAAGATCGTGTGGGAAAATTTAGTTAATGTAACAAAGGTTTTCAATGTTCTCATGGAGCTTAAAGAAAAAAATCCTTTGTACTGCGACATCGAATTACCAAAGTCCCCAGATTCACTCTTGGATGAATTAATTTCGGATGTCGAATTTCAACTTGAGGGAGATGCGCTTCATGACGAAAGTGAGTATGGAGATAGAATGAATGAACATATTAGTGAACAGATTCAAACGAACAAAAATAATGAAGATATCAAAGAACTTGCAACGAACAAAAAGACAGAAGATATGAAAGAGCTACAAACCAACAAAAATATAGAAGATCTCAAAAAGCCTAAGGCATTGTTAACTCAAATATCTCGGTGATACCTGCTATGAGCAATTTACCATTCACCCGATGTATACCGAGAAAGAACATAAATCAGCGACAGAACTTTATCAAATGTTGAAAGTCGAAGATTTGGCACTTGATTTCCATCATAAGGCCTTGGACTTGAAATGTTTTCCAGATTTGTACCCCTACGGTATCAATGGACAACGTCAAGAAAGGGTAGTGCGACTAACTGAGTTTGAATTTATCAAGTCAAGACTCATGTCTAAGCATCCTCGATTTAGACTAAATCAACAGTATTTATTCTTCTTATTAAATGACAGTAATATTCATCAGTTAAGTGGTGGGATATTTCATAAGTTGAATGTTACTGATGCTATATACACGGTTGGTAGGTATTTACAGCAATTAGACAAAGGGGAGCTCGAAGGAAATTTGGATACTATATTTGCAAGGCTCCGCAATACGGAACAATATTGGCGCATACCTAGATCAATTTTAAATTGTATGATTCAGCATTATGGTCTGGCTACATGGTTTCTCACATTGAGTCCTAGTGAATATCTGTGGTCAGATTTGATAAAATAACTGCGCAATGTGAATCCTGCAATGGCACGTGCATCGGCCAATTCATTAATTGCTGCAAACCCTGTGTCTGTGTCAAGATTCATGGATCATAAATTTCGAGCGATGTTGGACTTTATATGCTCGAAATCTAATCCAATTGGGAAAGTCACTCATTATTTTTGGCGGCGTGAATATCAAACTAGAGGTACTCAACATTTTCATTTATTAATATGGGTAAAAGACGCACCGATTCTTGGTGAATCTTCAACTGAAGATGTTGCCAATTTTATTTCGAAGTACGTAACTTGCAGATTACCCGAGAAAGATCAGTCGCCGACATTGCACCGTCGGATTAGTACCCATCAAAATCATCACCATAATAGCTATTGCTTACGTTCCAAAAAAGTAAAAAACCGTACTACTCGAATTTGCCGTTTTGGCTTCCCTCGGCCTGTAAGCGATACTTTGATTATGAGAATTGTTGCCATTGCCGTGGCTGGTAGAAGACAATTAAAAACCAAAAGCAGATTGTATGATCTTCCAAGATCTGAAAAAGAAACAATGATTAATGATTATAACCCTGCAATCCTCACAGCTTGGGAAGGCAATATGGATATACAATTTGTTGGGGAAAAATCTTCCGTGTTAACAATGTATTGTACCAAATACATATCCAAAGCTGAGAAAAGTTATGCCACAGATATTTTTGAAAGAATAAATTCTACAAAATCCTTAACGAGTCGTCTTTGGAATGTAGCTTTACGCATGTTGTGCAATAGAGAATGCGGTGCCCCTGAAGCCGCTGATACTCTTTTAGGACTTTCTTTAAAT
Source organism: Rhimphoctona megacephalus (assembly GCA_963989365.1). NCBI lineage: Eukaryota > Metazoa > Arthropoda > Insecta > Hymenoptera > Ichneumonidae > Rhimphoctona > Rhimphoctona megacephalus. The sequence continues at coordinate 540,058 of OZ022414.1, forward strand.
GGTACGGATCCTTTAACCACTGTTAGATGGGTGAATGTAAATATGATAACATCTCGGAGATTAAAGTCTCATAAAGAAATTAAAAAACTGGATGAAAATTCTACAGAAATTTTCTATCGCGATTCCGTCGATTATTATTACCCGATGAGATCTGCGGAATTGAATGAAATTAATTTATATGATTTTACGAAGTGGTATGATGTACTTCGTTCTGAACCAAAAGGCGAAGTTGAGTATTATAAATTAGGTGATGGAAAATTTTTAAAACGTCGTGAAAGAGGGTATTTGATAAATCATTTTAAATACGATATGAGTATACAACCAGAAAAATATTTTCATGCTTTGCTATTGCTCTTCCAACCATGGAGAGATTGGGTTGAACTCAAAAATGGATGTGATACCTATGCGGAGTCATTTTTGTCAATGGAAACAGAACTTACCGATGCTCTACAGTATCACGAGCATCTAGCAGAAATAAAAAAAAACGTTGACTGTGCTAAAGATTGTATCGAAAAGCAAATGGCTGAAAATATGGAACAAGAGAAAAATGTTGACGGTAATAACGACGATTGCGATGATATAGGTTGCATTCAAATTGAAGCCGATGATGCTATGAAAGATTTTGCTGACATGGGTGATAAACACGATGCTGTTGAAACAAATGTCATTCAAATGATTTCAGAATTAAACGCTGACCAAAAACGCATTTTCGATAAAGTTACCTATGCCACTAAGTCGGAAAAAGATGTTCTCAGGTTATATGTTAGTGGAGAAGGAGGTACCGGCAAAAGTTTCTTAATAAAGACAATTAGATGTTGGATTAAGCAAACATTAGGAAAAGATACAGCAGTGGCAGCTCCTACGGGTTTAGCGGCGTTCAATATTGACGGATTAACGGCGCATAGATTATTTCAATTGCCTGTTGAGCATGGACAGACACCTAAGTATAAGGAGCTCTCTGATGTGGTTTTGAAAATAATTCGCGATCAACTAAAAAACGTTTCGCTTATCATTATTGACGAAATTTCTATGATATCAAATATTACGCTACTGTATATACACCTTCGATTAACGGAAATTTTTAACACATCTAACGTTGACGATGGCTGGTTCGGTAAAAAGCATGTTCTGTTATTTGGCGATCTTCTTCAATTACCACCCGTGCGTCAAGAACCAGCATTCATTAAACTTTCCACATCTAAGGCTGAACAGTTGTTGGAATCGTTAGGAAGTGTGGAAATTTGGGCCAGTTTATTTAGCTACGATGAACTTACAGTTCATCGTAGCTAAATAATTTTTTTTTATTGTAATTGTAATTGATTGTAAATCAATATGCGTCAGAAAAATGATGCTTCGTACAGAGATATACTTTCTAGAACTCGTTTAGGATTTTGAACTGCGTCAGATAGAAAAATTCTGGATGCACGGAAAATTAATTTTAAATCTATAGAGTTCCGTGATAGGATACAAGATTGTGTACTTACCTTGATGAATTATCAGACTATACCGTATGTCTATTGGCTACAAATCATATGTGTGATGTTCTGAATGAAGCTATGTTAAATCGTATACCATCGGAAGAAATTATATTAATGGCCTGTGATGGTATAGATTGTGCTCATTATAATAAATTAAAAGCGATAAAAATTTTGGCCCGCGACGACGAGGATAGTTCGCGAACCGCTGGTCTTGCAAATTGTATAACCGTTAAAATGGGAGCCAAGGTTATGCTTAGGCGAAATATAGATGTTACACTAGGTCTGGTGAATGGTACGATTGGTAAAATTGTTCCGATTACTCGTTCACTTCATACAAATGATGTCGAGAAGATAAAAATTCGTTTGAAAACGGGGTTAGAATACGAAATAGAACGCGTGAGGGTCAAATTCCAATTAATGGATGGGGTTTATGTAGTTCACAAACAATTTCCTTTGTATCTAAGCTATGGCATTACTTTTCACAAAAGCCAAGGATTGAGCTTAGATCATGTTGCGATCGATGCAGGAAATTCAATATTTATTTGCGGGCAGACTTACGTCGGTCTTTCTCGTGTGACTACCTTGGATGGACTGCATTTGATAAATTTCGATCCTCATTCTGTAAAAGCAGATGAATTAGCTGTAATGGAATATAATCGTTTGAGGCAGAAGTATCGCCCAGACCTTGCCCTAATAAAATTCGCTAAACAATGGGCTCCAAAAGTTCCAGATTTCATTTGGGCGATATCCAAAAACGTTATGGAGTGTCAAAAAGCATCAATTGAAATGAAAATCAGTACCTGGTCCGTTAATGGACTTACTAATGTAGAAGGTATTTCGTGTTATGCTAATGCTATTATACAGTGCATTTTTAATTGCCAACCTCTCAGAGAAGAACTTTTTAATATTACGAAGGAAAAAGAAAATCCGTCAACACTTTTGCTTCGTGCTTATGTAGAAAGAAATAATTTGTCAAGTTCACTCGCCGTGAGGGAATATGTAGGTGGATCGTTTATTGAAAAAAAACAGCACGATGTGTCTCAATTTTTCATGGGGATCTGCAGCAAATCTGATGTCGTTCAAAATGTTGTTGAACATAAATTGACTAATAAAATTCGTTGTAAAGCTTGTCAATACACGACCACGGATGAACAACCAAATAACATAGTAGTGTTGACCGTTCCGCGTATTAAAAAAGCTTTGACTTTGCAGGGTATAATTAAACATAGTTTGTCTCAATGGAGTCCGATTGAAGGACAATGTAACTCTTGTGGCGGAATGGGAACACTTTTAAAAACAACTAGTATGTCAGCTGTTAAACAAGTTTTAATTCTCCAACTTTTGATAATGTCTGTGGATGAGGAAACTTTAAAACTTTCGAAAAATGATTGTAATATTAAAGGTGTTCCATCGGCTATAGTTGCTATTTGCGGCAAAAATATAAAGTCAAAAGTGCCATATTCCATCATGGTCGAACCATCTTCGAAGGTCATTATACAAGCATGTTAAGAGCTGGTACTTCATGGATTTTTGCAGATGATACTAAAATCGAGAAAAAAAGTTGGCCGAGGAATGCAAAAAATAGTTATATGTATTTATTGGAACAAACTGAAAAATAAGTCAACGATAACAGAATTTTATAGAAACATAATTCTCCCATTTTCGTTACATGATGAATAGATACATAAGTTTTCACCATAATAACTTTGATTATTGAATACTCGTATAAGTTCAAGTTCAGAGTTCACAAAAAGTCGATAAATAAATGGCAAAATACAGCATGAATGCTGTGAAAAAACCTGAGACAAGTATATTTACGCCCTCCAAATAGTCGTTCCAGTAAAACCCCTTCCGCCAAAAAACGAATGCCCAAAAAAAATCACTAAAACCCACGCTAAGTTGCTCATATAAAGATCCCTCCGCACAAAAATCCTCTCTAAAAACCAAGTCATCATAATAAGTTATGAAAAACCGCCCTCAAAAAAAAAATTATCAAACCCTCAAAAAAACCAAATCCCCACAAAAATTTACTAAAACTAACACAAAGTCGTCGGAATAAAAATCCCCTTCTACAAAACCTGTATCCAAAAACCAACTCATCATACAACATTTTATGGAAAAACGCATTCATTATCTTATCAAAAAAGTCAAACTGTACAGAGGTGATATAATTTAAACCTCGTAGATGTTGGGGGTTCACAAAAAGTTGATAAATAAATAGAGATCTACTAAAGCATATATGGCCAAGTACGTGCGATTATGAGAGATATTCGTTGTGATAAAGCATGTATGAGAGACATTTCTCTCATACATGCTTTATCACAACGAATTATCCTATAATTTTTGGAACTATAAAAACTCTCAAATGTAATTAATAGCTGATGCAGTAGTCAGACGTCGAGTTATAAAATAAAATTGCAATAGCCTGCGCCAGTTCGAGCAGTGCTGTACTCTTATTTATAGAATAATTTTGATATACCTACTGTTTTCTAATTTACGTTTCATAACATCGTTATTACTTTATAATACAGCATTACAAGAGCCCTAAAAATTTAGTCAAGAGTCACTGCAGCAGCTCGATGACAAGTATTGAAAAACATAAAGAACTGCATTAGCCGGCGCAAGTTTAAAGGCTGCCGCACCCTCATTTGTAGTATTTGTAGTATAGTTTGATTGGTAAAAAATTGATAAAAGTTTACCATCGTACGTTGAGCGGATACGCACAGAGTACTTGTCCGGCCCCAAAATTTTTCATAAAAATTATCACATTAGTTAAAATCAATTTACCATCAATTTTTTATATATCACAAATCATCTTAAAACGCTAAGACACGCGAATGGTTGACAAAAATCTCGCGTCCAAATTTCTCGCAAACGATTTACATTTCAGGCACATGCACACATAACTAAAAAACTCTATTTCTCTCCCATGATTGTGGCTCAGCTGGTGCCTTATCTGGCCGTAATTAGTAAAATAAATGCAGCTAATTTGGGATGAAAATATGTGGATTATTTTGTATCCCAAATCAGCTGCCTTTTCTCTAACTAATTGTTATCAATGAATGAATGGTCATGTGGAACATATCCCACGTTATCGACCGCTGTAACACGGCACGCCCATTCCGGTTTTATGAAATCCGACGGAATGAAAACCGGTGTTAAAGTGCGTTTATAAACAGTATTGTAAACTCGGAATAAATAATCCGGTACCATTTACATGCACAAAATCGGAATAAGCTTGTCATGTAACAGCGGTCATCAATTGATTGCGTTCCAAGGCGGGCAAGATTTTGAAATCTGCACCAGGAGATTCAAATTCAAATCTGCACCAGGAGATTTTCAAATGATCAGAGTGGTTGAAAAATTTTCCGTTACCAGAAAAGCATATTTTTAGCTTAACTAGTCGAAAAATTTTGGGGCCGGACAAGTACTCTGTGCGTATCTGCTCAACGTACGATGGTAAACTTTTATCAATTTTTTACCGATCAAACTATATTACAAATACTACAAATGAGGGTGCGGCAGCCTTTAAACTTGCGCCGGCTAATGCAGTTCTTTATGTTTTTCAATACTTGTCATCGAGCTGCTGCAGTGACTCTTGATTAAATTTTTAGGGCTCTTGTAATGCAGTATTATAAAGTAATAACTTGATGTTATGAAACGTAAATTAGAAAACAGTAGGTATATCAAAATTATTCTATAAAAAAGAGTACAGCACTGCTCGAACTGGCGCAGGCTATTGCAATTTTATTTTATAACTCGACGTCTGACTACTGCATCAGCTATTAATTACATTTGAGAGTTCTTATAGTTCCAAAAATTATAGGATAATTCGTTGTGATAAAGCATGTACGAGAGAAATGGTATTTCAACATAATATTTTGGAGATTTTATAAAACATCATATAATCGCACGTACTTGGCTATATATGCTTTAGTAGATCTCCATTTATTTATCAACTTTTTGTGAACCCCCAACATCTACGAGGTTTAAATTATATCACCTCTGTACAATTTGACTTTTTTGATAAGATAATGAATGCGTTTTTCCATAAAATGTTGTATGATGAGTTGGTTTTTGGATACAGGTTTTGTAGAAGGGGATTTTTATTCCGACGACTTTGTGTTAGTTTTAGTAAATTTTTGTGGGGATTTGGTTTTTTTGAGGGTTTGGTAATTTTTTTTTTGAGGGCGGTTTTTCATAACTTATTATGATGACTTGGTTTTTAGAGAGGATTTTAGTGCGGAGGGATCTTTATATGAGCAACTTAGCATGGGTTTTAGTGATTTTTTTTGGGCATTCGTTTTTTGGCGGAAGGGGTTTTACTGGAACGACTATTTGGGGGGCATGAATGTACTTGTCTCAGGTTTTTTCACAGCAATCATGCTGTATTTTGCCATTTTTAATTAATTACCGTAACTCGAGAACTATGAGGTTCGTGGTAAAATTTGAAGACAGGCAGAAATATTAATTTTCATTTTCAACATAGTGGATTGGTTCCAAATTTTGTTTGACTTTGTTTGAGCTCGACGACACGAGTATTTCGTGCATACGAACGTTACTCAATACTTTGATATAGATTAGAAGAGCGGTTGGTCGGGTGAATTAGGACTCGGGCTCCCATGCCGCGGTACCCCGGCTAAGTCCTGCCAAAACACCAATGAAAAATTGAAAACCAAGGTGACATGATGAGTTTATGAGGATCCTTCACTCTTGAAATTTTTGATAAGGGTGAATGACAAATAACTCGAAATTAATTGACAACTATCCCATATATGAGGACGAAAATAATTACAATCCCAAAGGATGTTAGGAACAAAAATGAAAATTTTTGACAAGACGCAAGTCAAATATTTAGAATGTGAATGAGCGCTGTAGCAGAGCTTACAGTAGACGACCGCATTTGTTATGGACTCTACCACAGCGTTGTAAATTCACTATACATACCTCTGTAGGTATGTATTGTGATTTTACAGCTCTTATAGGTGAATTATATATTTTTACAGAAGTGGCTTGATAAAAAATTGTTAAAAAAAAACAAAAAAACTCCTGACTTCGAAATGGCATATTTGAAAGAAAAAGAAACTTGAAAAAGATGAATTGAAAGCATGGAAAATTAAAAAAAAAAACAATAACCGTGAAACAACTCTTTCAGCATTTCGTTTTTCTGATCTGAAAATATTTATCAATGAATAATTGAACGATAATTATGGCAGCTGTTATGGAATTTGGGGGATGACGGGAGACATCTCCTGTGCACAGTTTAGGAAACGTCTCCCAATATCCCCTAAATTCTATATCAGCTGCCATAATTATCATTCAATCATTCATTGATAAATCTTTTTATATCAGAAAAATGAGATCATAAGAAAGTTGTTTTATGATTTTTTGTTACTTTTCCTTGCTTTCCATTCATCTTTTCCCAGTTTCTCTTTTTTCAAATACGCCATTTCGAAGTCAGGAGTTTATTTTGTTTTTTTTAAACAATTTTTATTTCACTCTTTTTTAGATTATTGTTATTCATGATTCGTACGCACTTTCGAATGTTTTTTTATGGTTAAAACCTTTTTTAAAACAGTTTTTCAATAAAATAAAAATTGTTTTAGAAATTATTTTTGTTCGTTTATTTTAAGATATACAGTTGTTTTATTTTTACAATTTTTGCTGTTAGGGGTGTTTATTCTATATTTATTTATTTTATTCAATTATTTTCCAATAAATACACAACACACAAAAAATAATGATTTTTTTCCTGCAACAAAGGTACTTATTACGTATTTTTCTGCAAGGGTTATTTTTAATAATAATAAAACACATAATATTTAATCAAAACAAAACATACTGCCACATCTCAAATAAATCCGACATAACCTAAAATGAAGAAACAGACGAACTTCGTCTACAAAACGGCGCGCGACAGTTTCGAGCGAAATTAGCAACTTACAACAGTTTGAAGTAGTTGATATTCGAGGACTACCTTGTATGGGTATCAGTTCGATATGGCAAAATTTGTTTGAATGAAAATCTAGAGTCGCGGTAGCGACTCGAGACAAGTACATTTACGTATATTATAAGATGGCGAAGACGAGTCGCTACTAGAGTCTTTACAGCAAGCAGAGCGGTTTCGAACGGTTTTCGAAAATTGTTTCAGCGATATTTAATTAATTACAACACTTTAAAAGATGTTGCTAGTTCACGTATTTTTTTCTTTTTTTTTTCTTTCGATCGTGACTATTTAGAACCCTGTAGCCTAACGCATATTGGAAATATTAATATTTCATCCTTCCAAATCATCAAAAAAAGGTGGCATTTTTCGCACACATTTTTTGACGTTTAGCGGTTGCTGTCTAGTGACACTAGTTATAACTAGAAATTTTCTGGTGATATGCGAGACTGTGTTCGTTGATGTGACCGTCGAAGACTTTTCTTCAGGATGCATAAGTAAGAGTGACAGCTGTGAGTTTCGAAAAAAGATCGCGGTTATACTAGTGATAGTTGTGGGGTTGAAAAGTAAGATTATAAAAATCGCGGGTGTGAAAGCAGATAATTTTATTTTTGGTTAGACATATTCGAGATCAGGACTTTAAGGGGACCGTATGGTCTAGAAATTTGAAAAAATCGATTTTTTTTTTTTCGATATGTCGAAAGTATAGTATCTCAAGAATATACTGTGAAATTTTCATGCGGAAATTCTCAATATTACAGCTTCTACAGCCCATAACGCAGGTAGAGAGCGGTCCGCGCGCTCCTAACGGGTCTAGCGCTAACCGGTAACCTAATCGGAGCGCAGCAGCTGTCCCAATCCTTCACCGAAAATATATACCTGTATATAGTACATACTATATACCTATATATACTTTTCCCTTCCCCGAAATATACCTATTGTCGAACATTTGTGAGGGAAACGGTCATTTCGCTTTCCCCTGACTTGATCAGTACAACGTTACGTTTTGACGAACCAACATCGAAAATTTTGAAATAAAATATCAGAAAATATGGATAGAAAGCAAGGCCGTGACTCTTCTAGACGACCATCTTCTGTAGGTCGCAAAAGATATTTCAAGGGCAATCGATTCACTATCGAAAATACTACTGATTTTACGAGCACGTCTGCGAAAAAATTAAAAGGCAATGAGGAATTGGAAGTAAACGTTAATCCTACTTTCAATTATTGCATCATCGAATTCAGCATGATATTTTTAACGTTGCAACAGTTGTTGAAGTGTAAAGATTGTAACGGTGCGGTCACTTTTAGCAAAAACGGACAACGTGGTCTAGGATTCAAACTCTCTGTGAAGTGTGAGTGTAAAGAAACTTTTATTTTGTCTTCGCCGTTAATTGATAAGGCATTTGAAATCAACCGTCGACTTGTTCTCGCCCTGAGAATGCTTGGAGTAGGATTTGAAGGCTTGAAAAATTTCTGCGGTCTCATGGATCTTGGACAAGGAATTTGTAAGAGTACATATTACGGCATCGTGGACAATATAAAAATTGCAGCTGAAGCCGTCGCGAAAATCGTTTTCCAAAGAGCATTGAAAGAAGAAGTCGAGTTGAATGTAAAAGCTGGGCGTCCCGCGGATGAACTTTCTGTGTCTGGTGATGGATCGTGGGCGAAACGTGGATTCTCATCGCTTCTCGGTATTGCCTCGTTAATAGGGAAATACAGTAATAAAATTTTAGATGTTGTCGTCAAATGCAGTATATGTCAAGCCTGCTCTCAATGGAAAGGCCAAGAGGATACGATTGAATATGAAGCGTGGTATCGAGAGCATGAAGATCACTGTGACGCAAATCATACCGGAAGTGCTGGCAAAATGGAGGTAGACGGCATCGTGGAAATGTTCAAGAGATCGGAAGAGTTGTACAACGTAAAATACGCGAACTATATCGGAGACGGCGACACGAAAACGTTCAAAGCCTTATTGGACACAAAGCCTTACGGGGATGATTTTTTAGTTTGCAAAAAAGAATGTGTTTTGCATGTTAAAAAACGTTTGTACAAACGTGCTGTTGATGCGAAAAAAAAACATGCACAAATAAAGAAAGTAACAAAGAAATTGACAGAAAAAGAAGAGGGAAAAAAGACACAGCGGAAATCGATAAATAAAACACCGAAGCGTCAACAATTGACGAATAAATTATTGCAAGAGCTGTCAACTTATTACGGTCTAGCAATTAGACGTAATTCAGATTCGACTGAAGGGATGAGAAGTGAAATATGGGCAGCATATTATCACAAAATTTCAACAGATGAAAATCCGCAACACTCGTACTGTCCTCCAGGTTCCGAATCGTGGTGCAAGTGGCGTCAAAGTGAGGCTGCAGGTACTTTAGACACCTACGAGCACCCACCTGCTCTGTGCGATGAAGCACAAGAGATATTAAAACCAATTTATGAAGAATTGACAGCAGAGACTTTATTGGAAAGGTGTATTGGCAGTAATACGCAGAACAATAACGAAAGTTTCAATGCTTGCGTGTGGCACCTTGCGCCGAAACATCTGTTTGCCGGAAAAAAAATCATTGATATTGCCACTCACATTTCCGCTTGCATATTCAATGAAGGATTTGCATCCCTATTGAAAATAATGGAGACCATGGGCATAACAATCGGGCCACAAGCGGAGCAACTAGCGCAAAACCGAGACGAGCTGCGAGTATCGAGCGCCAACCGTAGGAGCACGGACAACTCCAAAGAGGCTCGGACAGCTCGAAGAAATGAAAGGAGTGAGGAAATCTTGAATTATGAACGTTCCGAAGGAATCCTATATGGTGCCGGAATCGCGGATTAACTGTAAGTATTCAAAATTTGCTCAATTTTTGAAAATATCTGTACCTCAAACTTTAAACTCATTTATCTCGAAACGACTTTTTTCGGCACTGCGCAGGTGAAAACAGAAAAACTATTCAACCGAATCACTTGAAATTTGGATATGTTGTTCACAACATGTATGGCTATCGTCGGAACTACAATCATAATTTTATTTAAATAATTTCTTTTTGTTTATACTAAAAAACTAGTGAAAAAAAAACCCGATTTTACGAATTTTTTTTCAAAAGCGCGCCATTTTGTCAATTTTTAATTTTTTCGATTTGTTCTAGTCCCGACCATAACTGCACTCTTTCTGATTAAGAATCTTCTTGAATTTTGTGTTTCAGATGAGTAGAAGTCTCGGATCGATCTTCACCGTCCGGGTCGGATTTTTCGAGAGGGTCGTCTTCAATGTCAATTATATGGTAATAAACACTGTTTTTAAAATAAAAAAAAAAATTTTTTGTATACTTAATAAAGGTAGTAATAAACCCGAAAAGTTAAAACATCGATTTTTAAATTTTTTATGGCAAAAAAAAAATCGTGAAAATAGGTGAAATTTTCGTGCTCTAGACCATACGGTCCCCTTAAACGCCTATTCGGTGAACATTTAATATCTTTGTTGTAAGGTTATAAAGATCGCGGTCAGTTACAACTTTTCATTAAAGTTACTTTTATTATATTATCGGTAGAAGAGTGATAGTGTAAAAATAAAGTTTAAATCAATAAATAAACTTTTGAACAGTGTTTAATAAATAATTTTTGTTATTAACCCTAGCCCCAACAATCCATTTTTCCGAACGTAAACTCTAGAACGGAGTCGAAAACGGTGCCTCTTCTCTTTTACCATAAAATGTTCCATGAATGCAATAATAAAGTTTATTTAGAAACCATTCTCTTTGTTTTTTTTTATAACTAAGAGAATGGTGTATGATAAACTCGTATTCGGTGAATATTTGATATCTTTGAAGAGTTGTGAGGTTATAAAGATCGCGGTCAGTTTCAGTTTTGGTTAAGGGGACCGTATGGTCTAGAAATTTGAAAAAATCGATTTTTTTTTTTTTCAATATGTCGAAAGTATAGTATCTCAAGAATATACTGTGAAATTTTCATGCGGAAATTCTCAATATTACAGCTTCTACAGCCCATAACGCAGGTAGAGAGCGGTCCGCGCGCTCCTAACGGGTCTAGCGCTAACCGGTAACCTAATCGGAGCGCAGCAGCTGTCCCAATCCTTCTCCGAAAATATATACCTGTATATAGTACATACTATATACCTATATATACTTTTCCCTTCCCCGAAATATACCTATTGTCGAACATTTGTGAGGGAAACGGTCATTTCGCTTTCCCCTGACTTGATCAGTACAACGTTACGTTTTGACGAACCAACATCGAAAATTTTGAAATAAAATATCAGAAAATATGGATAGAAAGCAAGGCCGTGACTCTTCTAGACGACCATCTTCTGTAGGTCGCAAAAGATATTTCAAGGGCAATCGATTCACTATCGAAAATACTACTGATTTTACGAGCACGTCTGCGAAAAAATTAAAAGGCAATGAGGAATTGGAAGTAAACGTTAATCCTACTTTCAATTATTGCATCATCGAATTCAGCATGATATTTTTAACGTTGCAACAGTTGTTGAAGTGTAAAGATTGTAACGGTGCGGTCACTTTTAGCAAAAACGGACAACGTGGTCTAGGATTCAAACTCTCTGTGAAGTGTGAGTGTAAAGAAACTTTTATTTTGTCTTCGCCGTTAATTGATAAGGCATTTGAAATCAACCGTCGACTTGTTCTCGCCCTGAGAATGCTTGGAGTAGGATTTGAAGGCTTGAAAAATTTCTGCGGTCTCATGGATCTTGGACAAGGAATTTGTAAGAGTACATATTACGGCATCGTGGACAATATAAAAATTGCAGCTGAAGCCGTCGCGAAAATCGTTTTCCAAAGAGCATTGAAAGAAGAAGTCGAGTTGAATGTAAAAGCTGGGCGTCCCGCGGATGAACTTTCTGTGTCTGGTGATGGATCGTGGGCGAAACGTGGATTCTCATCGCTTCTCGGTATTGCCTCGTTAATAGGGAAATACAGTAATAAAATTTTAGATGTTGTCGTCAAATGCAGTATATGTCAAGCCTGCTCTCAATGGAAAGGCCAAGAGGATACGATTGAATATGAAGCGTGGTATCGAGAGCATGAAGATCACTGTGACGCAAATCATACCGGAAGTGCTGGCAAAATGGAGGTAGACGGCATCGTGGAAATGTTCAAGAGATCGGAAGAGTTGTACAACGTAAAATACGCGAACTATATCGGAGACGGCGACACGAAAACGTTCAAAGCCTTATTGGACACAAAGCCTTACGGGGATGATTTTTTAGTTTGCAAAAAAGAATGTGTTTTGCATGTTAAAAAACGTTTGTACAAACGTGCTGTTGATGCGAAAAAAAAACATGCACAAATAAAGAAAGCAACAAAGAAATTGACAGAAAAAGAAGAGGGAAAAAAGACACAGCGGAAATCGATAAATAAAACACCGAAGCGTCAACAATTGACGAATAAATTATTGCAAGAGCTGTCAACTTATTACGGTCTAGCAATTAGACGTAATTCAGATTCGACTGAAGGGATGAGAAGTGAAATATGGGCAGCATATTATCACAAAATTTCAACAGATGAAAATCCGCAACACTCGTACTGTCCTCCAGGTTCCGAATCGTGGTGCAAGTGGCGTCAAAGTGAGGCTGCAGGTACTTTAGACACCTACGAGCACCCACCTGCTCTGTGCGATGAAGCACAAGAGATATTAAAACCAATTTATGAAGAATTGACAGCAGAGACTTTATTGGAAAGGTGTATTGGTAGTAATACGCAGAACAATAACGAAAGTTTCAATGCTTGCGTGTGGCACCTTGCGCCGAAACATCTGTTTGCCGGAAAAAAAATCATTGATATTGCCACTCACATTTCCGCTTGCATATTCAATGAAGGATTTGCATCCCTATTGAAAATAATGGAGACCATGGGCATAACAATCGGGCCACAAGCGGAGCAACTAGCGCAAAACCGAGACGAGCTGCGAGTATCGAGCGCCAACCGTAGGAGCACGGACAACTCCAAAGAGGCTCGGACAGCTCGAAGAAATGAAAGGAGTGAGGAAATCTTGAATTATGAACGTTCCGAAGGAATCCTATATGGTGCCGGAATCGCGGATTAACTGTAAGTATTCAAAATTTGCTCAATTTTTGAAAATATCTGTACCTCAAACTTTAAACTCATTTATCTCGAAACGACTTTTTTCGGCACTGCGCAGGTGAAAACAAAAAAACTATTCAACCGAATCACTTGAAATTTGGATATGTTGTTCACAACATGTATGGCTATCGTCGGAACTACAATCATAATTTTATTTAAATAATTTCTTATTGTTTATACTAAAAAACTAGTGAAAAAAAAACCCGATTTTACGAATTTTTTTTCAAAAGCGCGCCATTTTGTCAATTTTTAATTTTTTCGATTTGTTCTAGTCCCGACCATAACTGCACTCTTTCTGATTAAGAATCTTCTTGAATTTTGTGTTTCAGATGAGTAGAAGTCTCGGATCGATCTTCACCGTCCGGGTCGGATTTTTCGAGAGGGTCGTCTTCAATGCCAATTATATGATAATAAACAATGTTTTTAATATTAAAAAAAAATTTTTTTGTATACTTAATAAAGGTAGTAATAAACCCGAAAAGTTAAAACATCGATTTTTAAATTTTTTATGGCAAAAAAAAAATCGTGAAAATAGGTGAAATTTTCGTGCTCTAGACCATACGGTCCCCTTAAAGTAACTTTTACATATATAGATAGAAGAGTGATAGTGCAAAAATAAAGTGTAATTTAATAAATAAACTTTTGAACAGTACCTTTATAAATAATTTTTTTTATTAACTTTAGCCCCAACAATTCATTTTTCCGAACGTAAATTCTAGAACGGAGTCGAAAACAGTGCCCTTCTCTTTTACCATAAAATGTCTCTTGCATGCAACAATAAAGTTTATTAGGAAACCATTCTCTTCATTTTTTATATAACTGAGAGAATGGTGTATGATATCACCCTAGGTTTGAATTATATGTGGTTTTAAACCACCCTAGAGTGCACTGTGCACTTGCAACACAAAACGGAATCAGGCGATGCCAAATAATTTTGAGCGAAAAGATATTTGATTTGAGAAAAAAAAATGTCATAAGTACTTCACCAATTTTTTTTTATCTATTGCTCATGAGATATAATTCGTAATCAATAAATATTATTAAAAAAAACTCGCGTAGTACTTCGGCCAAAATTATTTTTTCCAATCAAAGTTTAACTCTCGAAATTTTGTACGTATATTTTTTTGTTTCAAAATCTCGTTTCGTTATGATTACTTATATTTAAAAACTTTCGGGGCATTCTGATGCTATTGAAGTATTTCTTCGGCATCATTTTTTATGGAATATTTTCCGATCCGTTGATCTGTTGGCACGCATGGTTCGGTGCAATATTTTTTGAAATTTTTTTTTACAAAATTAAAAAAAAGTCAAGTTTTTACTTGTTCGTTGTTCTTTTATACGTCGTATCTTCTCAGAACTACTGTACGTTTTAACGGGGTCATCCCATGTGACAGCTATTTTTTTCGCTTTTTTTGGGAATTTTTTTTTGACGAACCATTAAAACACGCTATCTTTGAATTTTTACCACACATTTATTAACATTTTTACAGTCCTCATAATTTTATCAAACAAAAATAACAAGCTGAATCAACTTTACACCGTTTAGAAGACACTCATGTGTTGGTTGACGGCTGCCATGATTCCGAAGGTTTTGCTCATCTAAAATCAAACAATCAAACAGTATTTTAATTTGTGGACCTGAGGCTATCGCTGGAACTAGAATAAAGTAAAAATATCGAAAATTGAATTTTTTGCACATTTTTAAATGTTAAGTTCCGAGTTTCGTCGTTTTTTTTTTCGACTTTTAAAACCATGCCAAAAATTCAATTTTCGATATTTTTACTTTACTCTAGTTCTAGCGATAACCTGAGATCTACAAATTAAAATTCCGTTTGATTTTTTGATTTTAGATGAGCAAAACCTCCGGAATCATGGCAGCCGTCAACCAACACATGAGTGTCTTCCGAACGGTGTAAAGTCGATTCAACTCGTTATTTTTGTTTGATAAAATTCTGAGGAACTGTAAAAATTTTAATAAATCTGTGGTAAAAATTCAAAGATATTGTGTTTTAATGGTTCATCAAAAAAAAATCCCAAAAAAGCGAAAAAAAATAGCTGTCACATGGGATGACCCCGTTAAGTAATCTAATAATTTTATAAGTATTGACGGTTAATTACGAAGATTGAATTCACTTAAACACTTCTTAGATCAATATTTCACATTGCATTTTTAGTCCGAATATACACCAGCTCGAAATTCGATCATGTATCCATTTTTAGCCGAAATCATTAAAAAATCGATTGAGCGACCTCTAAAATTTTGATTCAGGATTCAATTCTTGAGAGAATCACTTTTTGATAATATGTTACCATATTTTGCTGCAATGCCGAAAAAAATGTCAATTCTTTTGCATCACTCAGATACATACATAATATAGACATGTTTAATTGGCAGGCTATGAATTTCATACCCGAGTACGTACACAATATTGACATGTTTAATTAACAAGCTATGAATTCCATACAAAAAGTCGACAAATCCTAGCCAAAAACAGCATAAATGCTGTGAAAAAAGCTGAGACAAGTACATTATACCCCCCAAATAGTTGTTCCAGGTAATCCCCCCCCACCACCCAGCGCCAAAATACCGATCCCCACAAAAATGTACAAAAACCCGTCTAAGTCGTTCATGCAAAGATCTCCGCACAAAAATTCTTTCTGAAAACAACTCATCAAAAAAAGTTTTATGGGTTACCGCTCTCATTATCTTATCAAACTAAGTCAAATTGTACAGAGATTTCATTCTCGTAAATGTTGTGAGTTCACAAAAAGTTGATAAATAAATAAAGATATACTAAAGTATATATGATCAAGTACATGGGATTTAATTATGTTTATAAAATCTTCAATTATGTTCATATGCCATTTCTCTAATTAATGCTTTATTACAATGAATTATTATCCTATGACTTGGAACTACAAGGGCTTTAAAAAAAAATACAGAATTGCATTAGCCTGCGTGAGCTTGAACGCTGCCACACTCTCATTTGTAATATTTGTAGTATAGTTTTATTGGTAACCAATTGATAAAAGTTTACTATCGTACGTAGAGCGGATACGCACAGAGTACTTGTCCGGCCCGAAAATTTTTCATAAAGTTTGTCACATAAGTCAACATTAATCTACCATACATTTTGGCATTAACTAGTAAAGTAAACACAGCTAATTTGGAATCACAATATGCGGATTGTTTTGTATCCCAAATTATCCTCCTTTCCTTTAACCAATTGTTATCGATGAATTGATGCTCGTGTGGAGCATATCTCACGTTAATACACGGCACGTTTATTCCGGTTTTGTAACATCTGGGGGAAAACTGAAGTTACAGAGCGTCTAAACGATGCTGTACACCCGAAATAAGTATTCCGGTACAATTTACACGCACTTTTACACCGGTTTTTACTACAACAGGTTTTACAAAACGGAATAAGCCTGCCATGTAAGAGCGGTCATCAATTGATTGCATTCCAAGGCGGGTAAGATTCAAATCTGCGTCAGGAGATCCGAATGTTCGGAGTTGTTGAAAAATTTACCGTGAACAAAAAAGTATATTTTTCGCTGACTAGTCGAAAAATTTTCGGGCCGGACAAGTACTCTGTGCGTATCCGCTCTACGTACGATAGTAAACTTTTATCAATTGGTTACCAATAAAACTATACTACAAATATTACAAATGAGAGTGTGGCAGCGTTCAAGCTCACGCAGGCTAATGCAATTCTGTATTTTTTTTTAAAGCCCTTGTAGTTCCAAGTCATAGGATAATAATTCATTGTAATAAAGCATTAATTAGAGAAATGGCATATGAACATAATTGAAGATTTTATAAACATAATTAAATCCCATGTACTTGATCATATATACTTTAGTATATCTTTATTTATTTATCAACTTTTTGTGAACTCACAACATTTACGAGAATGAAATCTCTGTACAATTTGACTTAGTTTGATAAGATAATGAGAGCGGTAACCCATAAAACTTTGTTTGATGAGTTGTTTTCAGAAAGAATTTTTGTGCGGAGATCTTTGCATGAACGACTTACAAGGAAAGGTACTTTGGTGTCCCCCTCCGATTTTGATAATTTTTATATATGTTATAGTCCATCGAAAATTAAGAGACACGTAATTTTTTTTATCGGCTTAAAGTTATTTTTAAGGGGTGAAATCGACCCCCAAAGTTGAGCATGTTTTGCATCTGGTAGAGAGTTTCATATAGAAGCACTTAACCGATCGTAACGAAACCAATTGCAAAACGTTTTTCACGTCAAATAACCTGTATATAATGTTCAACTTCTTATGCACCCCTATTACATGGGGATGATTCACCCCCGAATATCCAGAATTCTTTTGTATAAAAAAAACTTGCAATCCGATTTCAATAAAACAAACGCCATTTTGCAGAGCAAAAAAAATAAAATTGACGTATTTTTGGGTTTTTCTCAGATTAAAAAAATTAAGGGGGTAAAACACCCTTAAAATGTCAAATTTCATTTTGAGCACTGTCCCCTTCCGATTTCAATATTTTTTTTATAAAATGTAGCTTATCGAAAAATAAGACCACCTATTATTTTTATTGGCTCAAAATTATTTTTAAGGCGTGAAATCAACCCCCAAAGTTGGGCATGTTTTGCATCTGGTAGAGTGTTTCATATAGAAGCACTCAACCGATCGTAACGAAACCAATTGCAAAACGTTTTTCACGTCAAATAACCTGTATATAATGTTCAACTTCTTATGCACCCTTACTTACTGCAGGGGGGTGAACCACCCCCTGACATTCATAATTTTTTGTATAAAAGAAAAATTGTCATTCGATTTCAATGGAAAAACCAACATTTTGAAAAGCAAAAAAAAATTATAGTGAATGTGTCTAGATTTTTCCAATAAAAAAAATTAAGCGGGTAAAACACCCCTAAAATCTCAAATTTCATTTTACGCACTTAAATGATAAAATTCAATTCAATTGGTCTCATTATCATTGCGTATCGACTTATATGCTAAATAATATTTATTTCGCATGTACATCGGCTTTTTAATTATATGAAAAATTGAGTACTCCTACATCTTCGGTGGTCGTGAGCTTCACGATTTTTTATTTTTGTATACACATGGTCTGTACACAAATATATATATATAGGTTATACATAGGCGCTAAAATCTTTCATGTAGTAAAAATAGATTCCAATTCAAATTTTCGTTTCAATTATCATTCCTGAACTTAATGATTATATTTTGAACAGTAATGATGTTCTTCGAAGAAATGTTTGAAACAAAGTGACTTTTTACACCATGAACATCTTACTACAGCCACATTTGTGCAGCCTTCAATTTCACATTGTGTTTGAGATGACATACCAAAAGCGAATTCAACGGGATTTTCGAAATGCTCAGGTCGTTCTTCTATGTACCCACTTTTGAACCAGGCATATCGAAATAAATTTTCGTACCTCGGAGATGATAATTGATTATGTACTAGAGATTGCAGCTTGATTATATTATTTCGTAAATGTAGACTTAAATCATAATCAAGTAACATGACACTGTCTGAAAAATGTCTGACATAATTTTTCCAAATTCTAAATCCGAAGACATCAAGTGGCTGGATATTCCCTGTTGTTCCTTTCGGTATGATCATTGTAACAATTTCTTTGTTATGTGGTGTAACTTCCGTGACAACACTAGGGCAATGTCCACTCCATGAGTCTATTAAAAGCACACTTTTCTCACCGACATTTGGGAAGAACACTTCTTGAAGCCATACTTTGAAATGTTCTATAAATCAATATGTAAAAATTAATAGCACATCTATTTTTTATATTTGAATATTACATACCAACGTACCTGATGTAGCCTTGCCAGATTTTGAAACACTTATAAAAACATTGGGAGGTCGAAAAATGGTTCGTTCTACGATTGGCCCCAACCGCCCGGATGGCTCTTTTAAAATTATCAGAAGAGGTGACAACAATTTTCCTGCTGCTGATATTGTCGGCTGGATGGTGTAGCTATGGGTTGTCGCTGAAACGGATTGTACAAGTCATTCTACTTGTTTTGTACCTTCTTCTGTTAACGTTCGCCCTGAATGGACTTCTAATTGGAAACCACTTTGATCAGAATTATAAATATTTTCCAAGCCATATTCCTCAATTTTCAATTGAACTGCGGAGACAAATTTATTAGCATCGTTTTGTAATATGTCCTTTGATTCGAGAGTCTTTCTTGTCACGAATATATTTATTTTTCTACTTGTTATTCGATGAACTTTTTTAAACTTTTTTATCCATGTTGGCGAAGCCCTGAAACGCAAATTCTCATGCCCAATCAATTTTTGGGCTTGTAATGCCCATCTCCGAAGATCGATATCGTGTACAATGAGACCTGCTTCTATGGCGCTTTTTAAATTATCGATTGTATATTCAGAAATGCGCGACAATTTTTCCTTGTAAGTTCCGCCTTTATTAATTTGTTGAGCCCAGCGCCTTAATTGGCGCACAGATTTAACGAGTTTAAATCGGTTTTGGACTGTTTCTATTTTCCTATTTTGTTTCGTTTTTGCACTTCTCCAGTACTCAACAGCTCTTTGTTTGTAGTCGTAGCTCAAATCTTCTTCATCGTCAGTACACGTTTCAGGGCTTAATGGAGATTCTCCAAGACCCCATTCGATGTCATTATCTTCGACAGGTTCTACTATGACATCTCTAAACGGTTCTTGAAAATCTAATGTCGTATCTTCGACGATTTCTAACTGATTGAACTCTGCCATAGAGGCCTTCAGAATTTCCGCGAAACTCTCTTTCAATTCCACTTCATTATTGTTAACAGGACTGTCAGGAATGTTCATTACCTCGAATGTAAGAAACAACAGTCTTATTACGTTCATTGGATTGATGGACATGTTAATAACAATACGGTATTCACGATAGCGGACACGATAATGACTGATCAACAGTCGAACAGCAACTTAACTTCTGGAATAATATAAAGTCAGTTTTACCTTTTTCATCTTGAGTGGGCGGTTTGATCTGACATCACCACGAAAACAGCATTTTTATTTGGTTTTCGGATATACCTCAAACATTAGCCTGAGCGAACTGGCTTTTTCAAGAATACTTGGGGTCGAGCCACTATAGCGGTTCTTGATATGAATAAGAATATGGCAAGGCATGAGCCAGCTTTGTTTACATTCTGGGCGGTGAATTGCTGATGCGACTCTTTTGATATTTGAGTTTTTTTTTTATTTTCGTAAATCGTTCAAAATAGAAACTTATATAAATAGAACGGATACCAACACTTCTTTATAAACGTGAAGCATGTCAGAAGGGCAGCGGATGTACATGCGAAATAAATATTATTTAGCATATAAGTCGATACGCAATGATAATGAGACCAATTGAATTGAATTTTATCATTTAAGTGCGTAAAATGAAATTTGAGATTTTAGGGGTGTTTTACCCGCTTAATTTTTTTTATTGGAAAAATCTAGACACATTCACTATAATTTTTTTTTGCTTTTCAAAATGTTGGTTTTTCCATTGAAATCGAATGACAATTTTTCTTTTATACAAAAAATTATGAATGTCAGGGGGTGGTTCAGCCCCCTGCAGTAAGTAAGGGTGCATAAGAAGTTGAACATTATATACAGGTTATTTGACGTGAAAAACGTTTTGCAATTGGTTTCGTTACGATCGGTTGAGTGCTTCTATATGAAACACTCTACCAGATGCAAAACATGCCCAACTTTGGGGGTTGATTTCACGCCTTAAAAATAATTTTGAGCCAATAAAAATAATAGGTGGTCTTATTTTTCGATAAGCTACATTTTATAAAAAAAATATTGAAATCGGAAGGGGACAGTGCTCAAAATGAAATTTGACATTTTAAGGGTGTTTTACCCCCTTAATTTTTTTAATCTGAGAAAAACCCAAAAATACGTCAATTTTATTTTTTTTGCTCTGCAAAATGGCGTTTGTTTTATTGAAATCGGATTGCAAGTTTTTTTTATACAAAAGAATTCTGGATATTCGGGGGTGAATCATCCCCATGTAATAGGGGTGCATAAGAAGTTGAACATTATATACAGGTTATTTGACGTGAAAAACGTTTTGCAATTGGTTTCGTTACGATCGGTTAAGTGCTTCTATATGAAACACTCTACCAGATGCAAAACATGCTCAACTTTGGGGGTCGATTTCACCCCTTAAAAATAACTTTAAGCCGATAAAAAAAATTACGTGTCTCTTAATTTTCGATGGACTATAACATATATAAAAATTATCAAAATCGGAGGGGGACACCAAAGTACCTTTCCTTGTTAGACGGGTTTTTGTACATTTTTGTGGGGATCGGTATTTTGGCGCTGGGTGGTGGGGGGGGATTACCTGGAACAACTATTTGGGGGGTATAAATGTACTTGTCTCAGCTTTTTTCACAGCATTTATGCTGTTTTTGGCTAGGTATTAATTACCAAAGCGAGTTCATAATTGATTTTTACAAACTATGTCTAACAAGGAAACCTTCCCAGGTGTACCCCGCCGATTTTGTTCCGCTTGGAGTATGTTATTCTACATTGAAATCTAAGAGACACATATTTTTTCTTTTTTGCGGAAACTCATATTTAAGGGGTGAAACACACCCCTAAAGTTGAGGTCTCCTAGAGGAGGTTGTTCAGTTCCATATATATGCAGACAAGGGGGCAAAATCAAACCAATTGCATTCAATGCTTCATAAAAAGTTATGACTACTCGATTTTTTTCAGCCCTGAGGGGGTGAATGAGCCGAAGTTATAGGGGTTGAAAATTAAAAAAACGTTATAACAAATAGAATATGCTCGATATGGAAGTGAAAAAAATTGCTTAATTAACAGCTACAAAAGTTAAGAGATACTTGTTTTTGCATTTTTTGAAAAAATGCATCCTTAAGGGTGTACTACCCTTACATCCGAATACCTTTACTTTCTGTAGATACGTATTTTTTTAAGTATCTATCTGCTAGAAAATATTCTTTTAGATATAGAACATATCGTGAAATTGTTTAAAAAGATTGTTATCAACATAAAAAAAATCCCTTGAAAATAATCGATAGAACATATGATTCAGGCATTCCAGATAATGAAAATTCTTTTCTTGAGAGATCGAAAAGTAGCTTTTTTCGCGATTTTGTTCAACCGAGTTTCTGATGTTTCATTAAATCGCTCTTAAAGAATAGAGGATGAATTCTTAACGTTATTTTCATTTTTTACACCGTTTTTTTAATCATTGAAAATGTCCTATAAAAAACGATGTGCACAATTCTAGCCGTAATTATTGTCTGAAACAAAATTTTAAAAAGATTATTAATTTACATGTGTGTCACTATTTTGCTATGGAGGGTTTATTTTTATTTTTATTTCTTTATTTTTTATTATCAAAAAACTGTTGAAAAAATCGGCTAAATTCGTTCTCGTTTTATTAGAGAAAAAGAAATTTGTTATACACGTGATGTTTGTTGTTACAATCACGTAGCAGTCAATGAACTGATATGTTTTATCATTTCGAACCTTACTTTGTATATGTTCGTTAGCCCTGCTTATTAGCTGTCTAATTCTTCGAGTTGATATTCTACTTCACCTATCATTGAAAGAAGTTTCAAAATACGTGGACAAGAAATATATAACTGTTATCTGCCTCTGCCTCTCTTATTTGACATATGATGGCCTGTGCTACGCTTATAAGTCGCGTTCTTCAGAAATTGCTTCAATTCGATAAGTGCGAGTTAAAAGGAATTTATCTCGTGATAAAATAATATCAACAATCAAAGGCGTGTATAACTCTATGTTTTGTTTGCAATCAAAAGTTATTAAAAGTTCCATAAGTTAAGAAATCAAGTGCATTTATAATCAAAAATGAAAGTGAATCCGCTTAATGTGATACGATTATTTTTGGCACATTTTCAAGCCCCAAATATACCTGAAAGCCCTATAAATAATGATGAAATACAATTAAAAGAAAGCATTGAAAATATATTAACGAATGCTATGCAAGATTACATGGGCGTCGAAACAATCGTAGAAGA
Source organism: Rhimphoctona megacephalus (assembly GCA_963989365.1). NCBI lineage: Eukaryota > Metazoa > Arthropoda > Insecta > Hymenoptera > Ichneumonidae > Rhimphoctona > Rhimphoctona megacephalus. The sequence continues at coordinate 563,657 of OZ022414.1, forward strand.
TTCATTATATTTCCAAGAACTTTACAAAGATTGGGATATGAAAATAGTAGAAGACGAAGAATGGGGATCGGCAATCAATGATCCGGTACTACCCCCGGATGTTTGTACTATTGATGATGAATCTGTTTCGTACGAGTATAAATCGAGGGCAGTCAACTATTGGAGAAGTGGCAAAACTAAAAATTTGAGCCTATCAAGCGTTAAACAAAAATTTAGAAAAGTACAATCAGTGGCTCAATTAAAAAGATGGGCTAAATATTTAAATAAAGGTGGAACTTATAAAGAAAAAATAGTTAGAATTTGCGAGTACACTTTAGCCAATTTTAAAGCTGCCGTTGATGCTGGTCTTATGGTACATGACATCGACTTGAAAAAATGGGCAATGCAAGCACAAAAAGAAATCGGTCATGAAGATGTCCGTTCTAAGGCGTCAGACAAGTGGGTACACTCATTTAAGGCGTCTTCTCACTTTGGAAATTTAAAAAAATCGATTTTTTTTTTTTTTTAAATTTTGAAAGTACATATCTTCAAAAATGTCATCTCGAAATTTCATAAAGATCGGACGAGTCTAACTACATTTTTTGGCGACCGTTAGGTGACTACCTGAGAGTACCCGGCGATCCCTCCAAAACTTTAAACGCAGTTATCTCAAAACAAGGTTTTTCGGTGCTTTGTTGATGAAATTTCGGAAACTATCCGGCCGATTGTCATGAAATTTGAATGACATATGCTTCATAGTTATGGCTATAGCGCATATCATCAGATTTTTTAAATTTGGATTTTAAGAATTTTTTTTTTACAAAAAACTGCAAAAAAATCGTGGTTTTTTTTTACTTTTTCGAAAAACGTGCGCCATTTTGTTATTTTCGCGAATATCAAAAATCTGATGATATGCGCTATAGCCACTGACATACTGAATCTAAAACAGTTTTATTTTTTTGTTTCAGACGACCCGTCTCGGAGATACCATCAACAAGCCACGACCATAACATTTTTACACGGGTTTTTCAATGCTACTGATGTATTATAATAATTGTTTAAAAAAATAAAATAAAAATTTTTTCATGTACTTGAAAGATGTGTTTATTACATAGGATCCGTTTTATCCCATAATTTTAAGCAAAAATCCTCGAAAAAAAATCGCAAAAACAGCCTATTTTTGAGGCGCATAAAGTGAGAAGATGCCTTAAGAAAGCTCATAGGATTGTTTCCAGAGAAATTAGTAAATTTATCACAAAAAAAAGTATTGAAAATGTAGACAATCTGCGAAAGCTTGCTGAACAATTTGTTTCTGAAGTGAACAACGATATAGAACAATATGGGTTATCGAACGTCTACAATTCGGACCAAAGTGGTTTCCAATTAGAAATGCATTCTGGAAGAACATTAGCGGTTGAAGGAGAGAAACAATTTGAATGCCTTGTACAATCAATTGCTTCTACAACACATAGTTATTCGATTCAGCCCACTATAGCAGGTGACGGAAGGCTTCTTTCTCCGCTATTCCTGGTTTTGAAAGAACCAAGTACATAGAAGTATCGAAATCTGGAAAACTCACTTCAGGCAATAATAAAAATTATTTTTTTAGAGAATTCCTTATATTGACACATAAGATACTGTTTATTTCTTACAACGAAGCAAATTGAAAAATGAATTCATACTTTCAGAACATTTTAAAACCTGGCTACAAAATATCTTCTTCCCCCAAGTTGGTTCAAACAGTATTTTATTAATTGACTCCTGGACTGGACATTGCCCTCGAGCTGTTGACGAAGCGAAACCTCGGGATAAAAATATAAAATTGAGAAAAATACCGCAGGGTACAACGGGAAAGATTCAACCTTTGGATGTTTTTGGCTTCAGGATATGGAAGAATTATGTGAAACATTTTTCTGACAATGCCATATTAATGGATTATGATTTAAATTTACGTTTACGAAATAATATAATTAAGCTTCAGTCACTTGTTCACAACCAGTTATCATCTCCACGATATGTACACTTATTTAGGTATTCATGGTTCAAAATCGGTTATAATGAATGGCGACCGAAGAATTTTGAAAATCCTGTAGATTTTAGTTTTAAAACTTGCAAAGCGCATTGTGATGTACCCGGATGTCAAAATATTGCTGTTGTTAGGTGTTCATGGTGTAAAAAATCATTATGTTTCCAACACTTTTTAGACGATTTCCACTATTGTAAAGAATATAATGAATAATTTCATTTGTTAATCAAAAATACATCTGTACAAAATACAGTATATAAAATATAATAAAAACAATGATACAATAATTAGAATTATTAATATGGTAACAATGTGATTGAAAAGAATTTTCATTATCTGCGATGCCTAAATCATATGTTGTAACGATTATTATATATAACGAAGACGAAATCGCAATTTTTTTATTAAAACAATTTTTTTCAAGGGATTTTTTTTTTTATGTTGCTAACAATCTTACATCCATTAATATATTCAAAATATATTAATATATCCAAAAGAATATTTTCTAGCAGCTAGATACTTAAAACAATACCTATCTACAGAAATTAAAGGTATTCGGATGTAAGGATAGTACACCCTTAAGGAAGCATTTTTTCGAAAAATGCAAAAACATGTATCTCTTAACTTTTGAAACTGTTAATTAAGCAATTTTTTTCACTTCCATATCGAGCATATTCTATTTGTTATAACGTTTTTTTAATTTTCAACCCCTATAACTTCGGCTCATTCACCCCCTCAGGGCTGAAAAAAATCGAGTAGTCATAACTTTTTATGAAGCATTGAATGCAATTGGTTTGATTTTGCCCCCTTGTCTGCATATATATGGAACTGAACAACCTCCTCTAGGAGACCTCAACTTTAGGGGTGTGTTTCACCCCTTAAATATGAGTTTCCGCAAAAAAGAAAAAATATGTGTCTCTTAGATTTCAATGTAGAATAACATACTCCAAGCGGAACAAAATCGGCGGGGTACACCTGGGAAGGTTTCCTTGTAAGAATACTATCCGTTACGTTTCAAAGGTACAGGTAAAAATTGGTTGAGCAATTGCTACCGTTTCAGAGAAAAGTTGCGGCAAAGAAATAGCCCAACAGCTGATCGCCGTGAAACACATAACTTCCGTCTTTTTGCCCTACAAGCAGTTGGGAGTTGAAAAATGATGGCAGTTGATTCTACACAATAGCATCGTGCTGATTCAAATGATATTAGAATTTATTTTCGATTGCACTTCATCTTGTTTATTTTAAGAATTACATTTTTTTCTGTAAAACTGCGCAGGTTCGAATTGTTAATTATCAGTAGACTTAAAAAAAGCAATTTACTAAGTATAAACGCTGTCGATAAATGGAAAATCGAATTACCAATTTGAAAAAAATTGGAAAACGAACAAAATGAGCGGTATCTGAGCGCTCAATTCCGTATAGAAAAAAAGTTACAGCATTTTTAATGAAATGATGCAAAATTAAAAAAGTGAAAATCTTTCATTTGATTATTTTATTCAGAAGAAAATTTAAAAAATACGTTTGAAATTGAAAAAGGATCGGGAAAATATAGTCCATGTGACAGCCTAATACTTTTGTTTATATAGAATCGAAAAAAAATGTATTCCTCATCTCTTCTTCTCTATATATATAAATCTTTTCGCTAAAAAATGTTTGTTCGTTCTTCAATCGAAAACCACTGATCATCATCATGATCCAAACATCATGATCATCAAACATTATGATCCAAAATGTGGTTTTAAGAAATTTTGATATCTTGATTTTTACAGAAATGCAAGAAAAAAGCTAGCCTGCTAGATTCCGGGGATAAAGCCCGCAGGCACAGCTAGTACACTGCTGTTCATTAATGCCTGGAGTGACATTTCTACCGTGTTTTTTCTGTTCTATACAAATTGCCATGCTTCAGGTTGTAGAATACTGCTTTGCAAAAGCACGAAAACCCCAGATGCTGTGACGTCATCTGTCATCGGAACTTAGTCGCAATAGACATGTATCTGATTGAGGAAAATTGCTATGTCAATGGCATTGAGAATGGATTAATAATTATTTGGATTTATTCATTTACTAATGTTATTCTTAAATAATTAAAGATTATTATTAACATTATTATAATGTTTTGTTATTATAAATAAATAGAGTATTATGATTAACATATTATTTAATTGATTGGATAAAGAAATCGAGACAGGCGATTGAGAATTACTATTCCAAATTCATATTTTTTAAATTATAATTTTACGGAAAACGAAATTTTTTTACACTGTCAAATGTGGAAAACTAAAACACAATTGGTTTCATCAACTTTAGTAGTGTGCACGGTATCGCCAGAATTTTTATCCAAAAAATTTTTCCATGCCATTTGTAGACAATTTCTTTAGCTTGAAATCGTTTTCCCAAAAACTTACGTGGGTCCATTATTATCTGTTATTTGCTATGACAGCAAAAAAGTGTAATTTTCTCTTTGACAGTCTAACTCAAGAAGGAAGGGTTCTGCAGAAAGTTGAAAGGCCGTTTCGGAAATGTAAAAAAAAAGTTGTAGACGTAAGACAAGTAATTTTTTGAAAATTTCAACACAGGTGTGACGTTTGTGGATCGAGAGCGTGTAGTAAAAAATAATTAATTTTATGAAGTTTTTTCTGGTTCTCAAAACCAAATTTCGAACATGAATCCAGGTTCGACAGCAAACGTCTGGTCAAATACGCTCTACATCGAGGATAAATTAGACCAGATATTGGGATAATTTTTTTAAGAGCCTTTTGCAGTGGTTTTGGTTTTCCAAAACCTATCTGTAAGCTTTCAAGGGACTACAATTACAAGGGACAAAATTCAATGAAAGCAGATGAAAGAAACCATCGTGAACATTATTTCAATAATCGATTAGAAAACGTGACGTAAAGAATTAGTCTCTCACATTGTATACAGCTCAATTGTTCCAAAATAATTCATTTTATTCGTATTTATGATTAAAACGAATTAAATAAACTAAATCAATTTTTGCTGTAATTTATTTTTTATTTAAAGCGTATTCCATAATACACACATAATGCATCTTAACCAGCGCGCCAATGAGCATAGACGCGCTGAGCCTTTCCCCCACCACGCGACTACCAGCCAATCACGCACGAACGGCTGTGTCAATCACACTTCGTATCCGTTCGATCCAACAACTGTCATCGAGTGTCGTCTTAAAAATTCTCGGCCCTTTTCAGGGCCACCAAAGAATCTTAACGTGGGTCGTTCAAAGTTAATATTTCGTAAAATCTAAACGCGGGTATATATTTTTTTTAATTATTCGTTTCGATTAATGCTGCATTCCGCAATCCCCCGCTACAAAATGTAGCTGATAAATTGGGGGAAAAAAAAAATTTAAACCAAGTGACGATCTAAGAACCTTCTGTTTACCAGAATGGGACTCACTCATGCTACCTACGCACTTGTATGAAATTGCATACTTTTTAATATGCTTAAATTTAACATATGTTTTTAATATGTTTAAATTTATAGCAAACCGAGTCGGGTCTATTATAAACTGATCATGATTGATCCATATAATCACTACAGGAAAAAAATATAAAATAAAAATTTTTTGTAGAAAACGTTGTTTGAAAAAAAAATTTTGTAAAAAAATGGAATCCCTATAGGATTTCTATACAATCTCTGTAGAATCTCTGTAGAAGTCTGAAACGATGAAAAGTTTGTGGAAAAATGTTAATAAAAAATTAATGACCTTCAACGCCTTCGGATAATATGAAAATCTCTTAAAAAATATTTTATTTTTATTCTTGAAGTTAAAACATAAATGACGATACGGTGCGGGAGCTTATCTGACTAGCGCACCAATCACAATGCGTTACGACCATATTGACTAGCGCACCAATCATGATTTTCGTAGCCGCTCTAATCGGCGCACTTTGTTTTAACTTCTACTTTCTTGCACGCATTACAAAATTAACCTGTTAAAATGAAAGTATTATTTCCCTACGTTAACGTTCGAAGAACGGAGAATTATTTAAAAAATAATTAAATAAGATTTAATTAAAATAAGAATGCAGAATTAATTTTAAAATAATTAAAATAATTCTCCGTTCTTCAAACATTAATGTGAGCAAACAATACTTTTATTTGAACAGGTAAATTTTGAAATGCGTTGATGAGCTTGGTGATCGCACGGAATAAAATACGGAAAGTTTATGAAAAGGAGTTGCGACTATCAGATCGTCCGTAACGAATTGTGATTGGTGCGCTAGTCAGATAAGCTGCCGCACCGTATCGCGTATATTAATGTAATTTATGTTTTAACTTTTCGAATAAAAATAAAATATTTTTTAAGAGTGAATTTATTGAAGCAATTTTCACATTATCTGAGGGGGTTTAAGGTGATTACTTTAGTTTGTAGAACCTGTGTCAGTAACAAAATTGAATGTTACCGGGAAAAAAAGAACCTACCGTTTGAGGGATGGATTTTAAAAAAATATTCGAGCACCGACAGTTTCGGGATTGTAATATTTTTCATTCCACCAATCGATTAATGAGGTGAGAAAAACCGTTAAAAAAATTGTTGAGAAATAAATATTCCGAAACTCACCCTTTGAAGGGGGTAGAATTTTCACATAAATTCCAGCACTGGCTGTTTGAGGATTCTCATATTTTTTTATTTTACCAATCTACTCAAGAGGTAAAAAAATTGTGAAAAAAAATTTGCAGAAAAAAAAACGTCCCACGACCCTCATTTTAAGGGTGTTTCAAATTTTTTTCCGATGAAGACGAAGACGATAACGAAGACGATGAGAAAACCGAAAACGAAGACGAATACGAAGACGAAAACGAAGACGATGACAAGACCGAAGACGAAGACGAAGACGAAAATCGAAAACGAAGACGAAGACAAAGACGATGACGATGACGATGACGATGACGATAACGATGACGAAGACGAATACGAAGACGATGGCGATGACGAAGACGAAGACGAAGACGAAGACGAAGATAAGATCGAAGACGAAGACGAAGACGAAGACGAAGCCGAAGATGAATACGAAGACGAAGACGAATACGAAGACGAAGACGAATACGAAGACGAAGACGAAGACGAAGACGAAGACGAAGACGAAGAAAAAGACGAAGACGACGATGAAGACGAAGACGAATATGAATACGAAGACGAAGACGACGACGAAGACGAAGACGAAGACGAAGACGAAGACCAGAGACAAAGACGAAGACGAAGACGAAGACGAAGACGAAGACGAAGACTAAGACGAAGCCGAAGACGAATACGAAGACGAAGACGAATACGAAGACGACGACGAAGACGAAGACGAAGACGAATACGAAGACGAAGACGAAGACGAAGACGAAGCGGAAGACGAATACGAAGACGAAGACGAATACGAAGACGAAGACGACGACGAAGACGAAGACGAAGACGAAGACGAAGACGAAGACGAAGACGAAGACGAAGACGAAGACGAAGACAAAGCCGAATACGAAGACGAAGACGAAGACGAAGACGAACACAAAGACGACGACGAAGACGAAGACGAAGACGAAGACGAAGACGAAGACGAAGACGAAGACCAAGACGACGACGAAGACGAAGACGAAGACGAATACGAAGACGAAGACGACGACGAAGATGAAGACGAAGACGAAGACGATGACGAATACGAATACGAAGACGAAGACGAAGACGAAGTCAAAGACGAAGACGAAGACGAAAACGAAGACAAAGACGAATACGAAGACAACGAAGACGAAGACGAAGACGAAAACGAAGACGAAGACGAAGACGAAGACGAAGACGAAGACGAAGACGAAGACGAAGACGAAGACCAATACGAAGCCGAATACGAATACGAAGACGAAGACGAAGACGAAGACGAAGACGAAGACGAAGACGAAGACGACGACGAAGACGAAGACGAAGACGAATACGAAGACGAAGACGACGACGAAGACGAATACGAAGACGAAGACGAAGATGAAGACGAAGACGAAGACGACGACGAAGACGAAGACGAAGACGAAGACCAATACGAAGACGAAGACGAAGACGAATACGAATACGAACACGAAGACGACAACGAAGACGAAGACGAAGACGAAGACGAAGACGAAGACCAGAGACAAAGGCGAAGACGAAGACGAAGACGAAGACGAAGACGAAGACGAAGACGAAGCCGAAGACAAATACGTAGACGATGACAAAGATGAAGACGAAGACGAAGAGATTAACTATATCATTTTTTTTATTTAGTGCTCTGCTAGTTAAATATGTGTGGGCAGTGCATTTCAAATGTTGTATTTGTGAAAAATGTAAAAGAGCAAAAGATTTATTAATCCACCTGAAAAAAGCAGTTCATTCATGGTTAGACAATACATGGTTTTTTGAAATTAGTTTTGCTGGCTTAAGCTACATTAGTCTAAGAACTGTAGAAGCATATTTCATAACTAATGTCTTCTCCGTATCCCAATACCTAGAGATTTATCAAAATTTATCATATAAATTGAGAAATAAAGCACAAATGTGTTTTAGATAAATTGTTAAATATTTTTATTTTTGAATTACCGAGGAGGCCTGGGTTGATGCCTCTCTAACCCTATTTAAAACATTCTTTTTGGAAACGTATTTCAAACCCGTGTTTTACAAAACCAGGAAAATTGGACCCTAACACTTATGCTACCTACGCACTTATATGATATTGCACACTTTTAACATGTAACGTTCGTTTTCAGTCTGCACAAGTATCATCATATTAACTGTTCCTTCCTTGTTATTGTTGAAAAATGTGGTACTTTCCGCGATTCTTAGAATTTTCGATAAATTTCGTTCAATTGTTTTTAAACTTTATTTTCCATTTTTTGTGTTTCTCGTTCATTAGTACATTTCTCGCCGTTTCTCAATTTTTCGATCGGTTTCATTGTATTTTTTAAAACTTTTCGTTTTTCTGGACTTTTTTTTTGGACAGTCTGCAGTCCTTCGTGCATCATTTATATTTTTTTTTTAGGTATTATCGTCACCCGTACAGCAGTTGCCCTAATGTTTCGAATAAAAGCTATCGCCAGGATTGTTTCGATAATATTTTTGAAGCGGATGATTTTGTGGTTAATTTTTCTCCACAACATCGAGGCTACTACAAATTTCAACATTACGTTCATTTCCTGTGTAAAACCCTCCGTACTGTATCGTAGATAAAGATCGACTCATTGCCGTCCGGAATTTATTTTTGATTTCTTGAAATTGCAGATTTTGGAGCATTTCCATCGCTAGTACAATTTTGGTAATTCCGTCCGCTCGTCTGATGTATACACGCTACATTTTTTCAAGTGATATATCTTATGGTCGTACCGTTTGGAGTTTTCTCAGATTGATAAAAATATTGAAAAAAAATTATTCAAAAAAACATACGTTTAAATTATTCTTTATTATAAGCAACATTTATAAAATTTAGTAATCAAAGAGTGATCAAAATATTGTGAAGAATAATTGGGGTGTACGGCAATGTGAGAAAGCTTCGAACTACATGATCATGAGATGTCCTTTGAGAAAATGTAGCGTGTACAGATGAGTTGATCTTCAGCTACGATGGCGTACGGATCGATTTAACCGAAAAGTAATTCAATATTTAAATTCTTACCAGCCTCGATATTTCGAACAAAAATTGATTACAAAATTCTCCATTTCAAAATGATTATTGAAACTATATAGATAAAGGCAACTCTGCTCTACGAACCCCGATTCTACCTAAAAAAATGGACAATTTACGAAAAACTAGGCATTGTATAAAAAAAAACTCCAAAAATCGAACGGAAAGTTTGAAAAAGTAAAAATAAAGCGAACGAAAAATGAGAAACGGCGGAAAACTTGTGAATGAACGAGAATCTCAAAAAATTATGAACGAGGTTTAAAAAAATTTAACTACATTTACCGAAAATTTTAAAAATTACGTTTTTACGACCATTTGAAGGATAATATCGATACATTTTGAGGTGATTTGTCAACGGTGTTTTTTGATCTTTTTTAAAAAATTCTTTATAATTGTGGTATACATAGTTTTCACAGGAGGGGGGAAAATATTTTGAAATAAAAATTTTACCGCTAAAAACCTTAATTTAAAAATAAAGCTCGTATTATTTTGAAAATTAAACACCCCCGAACGAGTTAATTGAAACCTTCCGTTGCGGAGTACTAAATCATTAAAGATGCAGCAAAACAGTATATTTTCAACCCGAATGGAGAAACGAGGAAATGTAAGAAGTTGTGAACGAAGCATCGGACCTTCGTTGTCTGTACTACCGGCCGCTGTCAGCTTGGTCGGCTGTCAAGAGAAAGCGAGGTTCGGTTGCCCCTGGTTAGTGATCTGACATTATTCGATCGCGAAAAATTCACGATTTTCAGCGAATGGCAGAATGGCATTGACCGTTCAAATGGTATGCAAGATTATTATTTTAATGATTATTTTCAGACGCGAAACACCGATAGAATATATTTATTACACTACTAAAGAATAAATTAAATGTTCTTTCAGTATTGTAATTTCAGTAAGCAATACATAATGCGCAACCTTGTTTGTGGGTTTGTTTTCTATAGAGTTTATTCAACTGTAGGAAAAAAATGCTATAGAAATTTGGAATTAATCATCGACTCATGTTTCGCATACATTTTAAATGTATTCAAACGATAATGAAGATTGTTTTTTCTGTATCAACAAAAATTTTCTATATAGAAAAATATATTTTATTTTTATATTTATAACATACTTCATAATGTAATAATGTTATAAAGTATATTTATATTTTAATAATATTAAATTTATAATATTTATAATATAGGCATTGATAGCTCGCTAGATTGAACGTTTTATTTTATATTTCTTCAAAACATCCTATGAGGCCATTTCCTAATAAATATAATAATAAATATGATAATAAATCAGGATTTATTACGGGGGGATGAAAAAACTGGACCTAAACTTTTTTCGTTACATCAGTTCACCTTGGACTAATCGAATTCCAAAGTTGTTTTAAACTATCATGAGAAGCGTTCCAAGTGAGCGCGACTCCTTACATTGCGAAATTATCGTTAACAAACAAATAATTTATCATTCATATATATTTTTAATGCGCGAAGGCAGTCGAGAAAGAGAGGGAGAGAATTTAATACAATTTCAATGTGGAAAATGCGAAATGCAATGACATTTTTTTTCTGCAGATGAAGGCATGACTGTTTGTCTTCCGATAAAAAGATTGAATATGGAAACTTTTTCAATGCAAATCAATCCCCCCAGAATCTTGATAATCATGACTAATTATAGCAACGTTGTTATATTGGTCGCGGTCGCTTCTTTTATTTTTTTTTTGCGAATTCACTTATTTTTAACGCCAGTCTATTCGTACTAAATGTCATTCGTGTCTAAACTTTTAAATCGAAATGGCTGACGAGATTGAAGACGAAGAATTAGAAGAGCAGCGGAATATTTATTCCAACTACGATTCTTCTACACGTGGGAGAATCGTTGGTTTGTGGTGCAATGGAATAGAGAAGGCCGGTATCCGGGCGGAAATCGGTTGCAACATAAAAACCGTCGATCTCTGGATCAATCGATGGGAGGAAGGGGGTGATGACGCCTTAAAAGATCATCGAAAAAAAAATAAACGTCCGAGGATAACGACCCCTCAAGAGGATGTTGAACTGCGGGAATGCGTCGAGGAAAACCCCTTTTTGACGATGAAAGATGCTCTGCAGGAGACGGGCTTAGACGTCGCTGTAAGCACAGGTCGTCGGCGATTAAAAGAGGCTGGCATCACGGCACATCGCCCAAAAAAAAAAACAGCCTTGACCAACGCGCATCGTCAAGAGCGTCGAGACTTCGCCAGAGAGCATCTGGAATGGACTGCTGCAGATTAGGAAAAGATCATATGGTCCGACGAGAAGGTTTGCTATACACTATTAGAAATATTTTTTTGAACCAAATAAAATTTATTTAATGCAAATAAATCAATTACTTGTATATTATCCAGTAATTCGTGATTATTGTAAAGTAAACATGGTTTCGACACAAATATCATGATTTGATAAGAAAAATATCAAATCATTAGAAACAATGGACCGTTAATGGAGTGTATTACACGATTGCTACAAAAAAGGAGTCGATTTAATTCAGTTGAATAAATGAGAAATTGGATAGAGCTTCCGACTACGTGGTTCCAAAAATTTAATTGTTTTCATCAATCAATCAAAAAACCATGTAATTTTTTATGTTGCCCCGAAAAACTATTTTTTTCGATTGAAGTTTATATTTTTGTAACAAAGAGAAACTCAATTGATGTAATAAATATAAATTACTTGTCTCTAATCCGTATGAGTTTTCCAATAAAAAATATTACAAGATTCTCGTGAATGCTTTCAATTGGTGTTGTTTCAATAAAATATAGCGACCAGATATATTAATTATTATCTGTATTTAAAATTTACGGTTTACTGTTCGTAGGAATCCCATATTCGATTCAAATAACGGTAATTAGTTTCAAAGGTCTAGATTATAACGACTAATCAATGGTTACCAAGAAAACGACTTACTGGACGCAATATGCATTTTTATTCAATGTAAATGAAAATAGCTTTGTTTTCACTAAATCTTACTCAAATAATTTCAATTACTTGAATATAAAAAATTTTTTTAACAGTGTACCTTTTCGGTTGACAAATTTTTAGTTTTTACCACAAAATGTGAATATTTATAACGTGAATGCAGGTTTTCATGTCTTGTGACGACGGAAGACGGCACGTTTACCGGCCACGAGGACGACAGGCAGCTCTCGATCCACGATACGTCGTTAAACGCCAATATAGTGGCCGAATCACGTGTGGGTTTTGGGGCTGCGTTTCTGCCACTGGCGTAATGAGCCTCGAGGAAATTCCTCCGCGAATGAACGCACTAGATTACGTAGGGATATTGGAGAACGTGATGCTTCCGTCAGCGAGAACTCGTTTCCCTGCAGAAGAGTACCCGGAAATATCGTTCATGCACGATAACAGTGCAGTTCATACGGCTAGGATCACGAGAGAATGGTTCCAAGAACGACCAGCGATTCGTGTTATGCCTTGGCCCAGTAAATCACCGGATCTGAATCCAATAGAAAACGTTTGGAGTAAGTTCTGTTTTTTTTCTCGCTGAAGCGCTGAAGTAACGCACCTCGACACCTAGTATTAACCTCTTGAGGACCGGAAAACCGATAAATCGGCTCAGCCTGTCATATCAACTTTGAATATAGTTGATACGTCAAACCAGACACTAATTTGGGCACTTTTGAAGAGCGGTTTTAACTCTCAAATTCCGCCCGTCTAAATGTAAAAAAAAAGTCAGCACGAGCCCTGCCGTACCCCTATATACTCGAATATGTTGAAGATTGAACTTGCCTCTTTTTTTCATTACGTCTAATCACCACTGATGACTACAGGTGTGATGGTCAAAGACTGGCGTTCGGGACAAGATCAGACACGGGATGAGTTGATCGCTCACGTTAACGCTGAGTGGGAAAATTTGCGGAATCGACCTGAGATAATCAGGAACTTGTGCGACTGCATGCCACGCAGAATGGAGCGCATTCTCGAAAACGACGGGTATTGGATTGATTATTGAGATTGCTGGGCAGTGTTACGAGAAAAGCAACGCACTCTACGATGTCGAGGAATCGTAACGGAAAAGCGGAGTCACCGTGTGCACAATATAATACGAGATACTCTTTCTGTTCCGCGTTTATAACCTCTCCCGTCGTGTGTCTTCAGTTTCAACGCAAGCGCAATGTGTCATCGCGCACGGTGACTGTATATGTAACCGAATCTATTCGATCGCTGACATTGTTTCTTATTCACTCTCTTATTACATCTTCGATTGTTCGAGTTTCTCGTTGAATCACTACTTTCCGCATAAATTCCATGTCCCATCGTAACTTTCACCGGTCAGTTCGTCTCACTTAATATTTCATTTATTTTTGTACGGTGTTGTGATTTTTGTTCCCGCCAAACGCCTCGTCACTTCCAGAAAATTCTACCAAACGCTCTGGTTTTCCCCGAATTTGCCATCGAGCGCTCGCCAGTGGACACTTTTTTTTCTTATTTCAAGTTTTATGCGCGGATTAATCGTTTCGCGCTGGCGTCCTCAGTTATGGTCGATCCGGTAAAGGTCGCCTCGTGTTTTCGTCACAAGGACGCGTTTACGAACGGATGGGACGATACCATGGAAACTATTCAGCACTGGCGATCCGAAGGTCAGCAAGGCCAACAAGGCGAGAAGGAATTGGCGATGAAAATGCTACAAATTCAGAGCAAGCGATTCTACCTCGATGTGAAACAAAACAGGCAGGAAAGATTTATCAAAGTAGTCGAGATCGGAGCAGATGACAGGAGAATTCAAATATTTTTTGCTCTCAGTACAGCGTCAGAGTTTCCTGATCACCTTTAATCATTTAGCGATTATTATGCATCTCTCGGTCCACCTAATTCGGAGAATTTGACGGACGATGGGAAGCTCAAATCAGAACTGATATTTAAGGACAACAGACGATATTATCTCGATCTTAAGGAAAATTCCCGTGGCCGTTTTCTGCGGGTGAGTCACCCTGTTTCGCAAACGATAACGCGGGGTGGTCTAAGGACGCAGATTGCGATACCGGCACAGGGAATGATAGATGTTGGAGACGCTTTGACGGATCTCCTCGAACAATTCGGCACTGACGACGGTGGCTTCCAGGGCGATTTGCCCGAGAGTCGTTACATGCGTGTCGATAACAATAATAATTTTTTCTATATTGGTCAAAACAATCGTGGAATCTATTTGAGATTTTCAGAGGTCAAGACAAACTTTAGAACAGCGATAACAATACCGGAAAAATCATGGGCGAGATTCCAATACATATTCGCGGATTATTGCGACAAGATGAAATAGGGTGGCGGAGGAGTCGGGATGTCGGGTGTCGATGACGGTAGAAGTACGATGAACGAGGGAAAAGGTTGTTCGTCGGTAGTGACGCCGGTAGCATCACCAACTTCGCAGCAACAGCAGCCCAATCCGAATCTAGAATCGACCTTACTTGAGTGAAAAGGGCTTTAACTTAACTAGGATTTAATTTAACTCGGATCATTGGATTTATAACCGTTAAACGTTTTCAATTCGTAATGCGAACTAAGGGAACTTGTCGGAGTCCGTTTCGTCGTAAATCGCAACATTTTCATCGTAATCATCGTCATAATATTCCTCAATTACGAGGATCTCGTCATCATGATACTTTTCGTATTTCGCGTAATCGACATTTCTCGCTTCGTCTTCGTCCTAAATTTTACTGGTCGTTCATCGCGAATGAAAAAAACAACATTAACAAGGATCATCGATATATTCTTGGTAAATTATCGATACGAAAAATTCATAGTGTTCTTACCTTTCTCAATAACGAATGTCGCCTCAACACCAATATTTCAACGATTATCTATTATTACGGCAAAACAATACGTATCGAATTATTATTACGTAATTATAAACTTATCGATTTCATTACCGAAATGACAAGATGATGAACCGATCGAGAGGTGCGGGAACGCGGTCATAACTTTCTCCGATTACGAACTCTCCACCAAATTTAACAACAAAATGATTTAAATCATTCGTCAATAAACAGGTCAACTGATTGAGTTAAGAGACGAAGAAAGAAAGATTAATATTGCGAAATAACAAAAGGGAAGAAATAAAAGAACAAACATTATCGTACGAAGATTTGTTTTTTATTTTATTTTCCATTTTTCCGTGATTAATTTTTCTCAGATTCCGTGTTTTTTCTTCTCTTCATTTAGCATCTTCGAGCGTATAAAACACGATGAAATTATTCAAATATTCCTTTATTCTAACAATAATTATTTCCCTGTTTTCGTATAATCAGTTTTTTTTGCCCTTTTGTCTTTACTTTTATTTGGACATTCACAAAAACGGAGTCGCGTTTATTTTTCACGGGTCAATGAACTGTAGTAAAAAAAGGGTTCCGTTACATTGAATTTCATCATTCAGATGTTATGAAAAAAAAAAAAAAATTAAGATAGTTGTTATATTAACGATTATGTCGCGTTTAGAAATGCTGTTCGTCTTAAAACTCATGATTTTTTTTTTATAACCTCACACGCATATACACTTACAAACGGGCTGGTTCATCAAAAATATTTTTCAATATAATAGAAAATGATCGAAAACTGGCGAAATGGAAAGGTACGATGAGGGAGGGTAATAAAATATTATTTAAATTTGTGGTTTTTAAAAAATCGTTGCACCAATTCGAGTATCTCGATTAAGAAAGAAAGATGATAAAAGGAATAAAATCAATCTTATCAGGTCAATATGAAATTTGTTATCGCTATGAAAAATCGCTCTTAAGCGACGTATATAGGAAAATAAACTAAAAATATATAAAAAAAAGAAGGGAGCGGAGGGGGATAAGAAAAAAAATTTCTAATAAAGTAAAAAAACAATACAAATAATAATAATATTGACATAATATATAAATCATAGGAGATGAAATTGCTAGCCGGATACAAAAATCTACATAATATGATTATATAAACGACGTTTATTATGTTTTGAATTTTTGAGTTTTTTTCATGATAATAAAACGTACGAAGAGCCCACTCATTCCCGCATTGAAAAAAATAAAATAAAAAAAAAAAACAAGAAATTAATTAAAATGAAAACACAACACTTTTATACAGAACATCGTAATGGTGAAGTTGACAAAAAACAAACGGAAAATAAACAAAGCAAACGAAAATTCGAAATGCATTGGACCATGAGAAAAATTGTAAGAATAAACATTTCAAAATTACGAGGAATATTAAAATGAGAATTTGAAAAATATTCATGCAAGATCGTGTCGACACGTAAAAAAACGAACGAAAAAAATTTAAAAACGAAAGAATTGCAAACACGAAAAAACCTGCGATCGAGCGACTATCCTTAAAAAAAAATTTTAACAATCGCATATTAGGTATGTAATATATGAATGCATATCAAGAGACTCGGTAGAGTCTCGGGACAAGTACATTGACAGCTCTGCCGTCTGCTGGCCCGAGGCTCGCCGAGACTATATTTTCTCCTAACAAAACTTTTCGCGGTGGTGGGGGTAAAATCGGAATGTCATTTCGTTTATTTACGAAGCTCATGAGTTATTTGAGGCCTTGAAAATTGAACTGGAGATTAATGAACAAATTATGTTTCGAATGAGCCCGAAATCAGCATGATTCGTGGCGTAATTTCTGAGAAAAAACTTTGCACGGGCTTGAGATTATGCAAAAGTTACTAACACATTTAGGAACTTGACGTATCTGTATACGCGTACTGACCGCTACAGACATAGGCTTCTTGTCCTCCATGATCACCAATCCCCAGTGAGAGAATTCTTGTTCCAGTCAATGAACGATGAGAAAATTCCTGGGCCAATTACATTAAAGCTACGAAATAACTTGCGCGACGTTCTTTAAAACGCGTTAAGTGCGGAAGGATTTGAACAGAATATTTGTTTGATATATCTATATATATAATAATTGTACAACCATCTATCAAGTCAGTTTTTGGTGCTATAAACAAACAGAGCTTCAACATTACGAAGTGCGGGATAAATAAAAAAAACGTGCTGGTATTATAATCTTAATATCAAGAGTGAAATATCATGAGTGACAATTTTATCGTTTGCTGGACCGAGTCTTATCGAGTGTATATATACTTTTACCGCGGAAGAGTGCGAGACGTACGATGCAAAAATGATTTCTTTATATAAATTTATAAATTCAATGACAGCAATTTAGAGTTTCATTCAAATTCACGTATTTTTTATTTTTTTCCCCCTTTCGATCGCGACTAATTAGAACTCGTGGCTTAAACAGTACTGAAAATATTAATGTTTTTTCACGAACAGTTGTGAGGTTATAAATATCGTGGTTAGGTTCGATCGACTCTTGGTTACAGTAATAATAAGAAAGTGATGGTGTGAAAATAGTGAAGTGCTTTTAATCAACTTTCGAACAGTGCTGAAATGAATATGTATTTTTTTATTATTGTTAACCCTGCAGTTTTTATTTTCCACACTTAACTCTACGACGGAAACGAAAGCGATCTCTTTTCTCTTTCGCGATTAAATGTTCTTCGTATAAGATTTCTTGAGAAATCATTTTTTTCGTTTCTTTGATAACTATGAAATGGTGTACGTTGAACTGTTAATCATAATTGGTGTGAATCGATGTAAATTTGGAAAAGAAACTCTATAAAACTAATAATGAGTGTCAAAAAAATGTATATGGCAAAGTTTGTTATTATCATGTCGAGTTTATAGCAGTGTCTAATAAATATTTTTTTTAACTCTACACCGTTGACAATTTACTTTATTGGTCCCTTTCCTCTTTATTATAAAATGTTCCTCGCTTGCCATAATAAGATTTGTACATCATAAAATGTTCCTTGCATGATAATTTTTGGTCCATTTCAAAAGATTTTCTACGTCGTTTTTCTATCCAAAATATGATGTAGAATCATCTCGTGTTTGATGAATTAATAGACAAATACACTGTCAACTTGCATCTGGATATATATGGATACATCTGGATGATAACCGTAGTAAGTAATGATATATCTTTATGTGAAAATGGCTCGTATAATATATCTTTATGTCAAAAGACTATGGCGGTATACACTCCATATCCTGGTATTATCAAAATTTGTATCTTTGGATTGCAACGAATACCTATAGACTCTGGAAATTCTATGAAGCGACAAATGTACCAAGTATTTCCACTTTTTGACTCCGATTGTAGCATTATGAATTGAACATTTTATTATGAAAATTCTTCGGTTCCTCATTTGTCAATGGGATCAAAAATATTGTCTTCGGAACACCATGGATATATGCAAAATTTCAGAATTTTGTTTGGCTCAATATGCTCTATATTTTTTCACATCCCCATTTTAGTTGTAGCATAATGAATTTAAAAAATTGTTTCAGAAAGTCCTCCGATGTATTTTTTCTGACATTATCAAAATTTATATCTTTGGATTGCAATGAATGCCTACAGACTTTGGAAATTGTGTAAAGTGACAAATGTACCAAGTATTTCTACTTTTTGCCTCCGATTTTAGCATTATGAATTGAAAATTTTGTTATGAAAATTCTTCGGTTGCTCATTTGTCGATGGGATCAAAATTATTGTCTTCGGAACGCCATGAAAATATGCAAAATTTCAGAATTTTGTTTGGCTCAATATGCGCTATATTTTTTCACTTTCCCACTTTAGTTGTAACATTATGAATTTATCCTGGTATAATCAAAATTTGTATTTTTGGATTGCAACGAATACCTATAGACTCTGGAAATTCTGTGAAGCGACAAATGTACCAAGTATTTCCACTTTTTGGCTCCGATTGTAGCATTATGAATTGAACATTTTGTTATGAAAATTCTTCGGTTGCTCATTTGTCAATAGGATTAAAAATATTGTCTTCGGAACACCATGGATATATGCAAAATTTCAGAATTTTGTCTGGCTCAATATGCTCTATAATATGACTCTGAAGTTTGCAACGTTGGAGTCCAACGAAATGATCTAAAAAAACTCCAATAAGTCCAGTAATTCTCCAATTTTGTTCCCTGCCGAATTTGCAATTCGTAGTTTTTCAACCTACACGAATAATTCGTGAAATAAAAAATTGGTGAATTACAAACATTTTTTTTTGGTTCATTTCATTGGACTCCAACGTTGCAAACTTCAGCGTCGTTCTATATTTTTTCACATCCCCGCTTTAGTTGTAGCATAATGAATTTTAAAACATTGTTTCAGAAAGTCTTCTGATGTGTATTTTCTGACATTATCAAAATTTATATCTTTGGATTGCAACGAATGCCTACAGACTTTGGAAATTGGGTAAAGCGACAAATGTACCAAGTATTTCTACTTTTTGCCTCTGATTTTAGCATTATGAATTGAAAATTTTGTTATGAAAATGCTTCGATTGCTCATTTGTCGATGGGATCAAAATTATTGTCTTCGAAACGCCATGAATATATGCAAAATTTCAGAATTTTGTTTGGCTCAATATGCGCTATATTTTTTCGTTTTCCCACTTTAGTTGTAACATTATGAATTTATCCTGGTATTATCAAAATTTGTATCTTTGGATTGCAAAGAATACCTATAGACTCTGGAAATTCTGTGAAGCGACAAATGTACCAAGTATTTCCACTTTCTGGCTCCGATTGTAGCATTATGAATTGAACATTTTGTTATAAAAATTCTCCGGTTGCTCATTTGTCAATGGGGTCAAAAATATTGTCTTCCGAACACCATGGATATATGCAAAATTTCAGAATTTTGTTTGGCTCAATATGCTCTATATTTTTTCACATCTCCGCTTTAGTTGTAGCATTATGAATTTTCAAAAATTGTTTCAGAAAGTCTTCCGATGTGTTTTTTCTGACATTATCAAAATTTATATCTTTGGATTGCAACGAATGCCTACAGACTTTGGAAATTGTGTGAAGCGACAAATGTACCAAGTATTTATACTTTTTGCCTCCGATTTTAGCATTATGAATTGAAAATTTTGTTATGAAAATTCTTCGGTTGCTCATTTGTCGATGGGATCAAAATTATTGTCTTCGGAACGCCATGAATATATGCAAAATTTCAGAATTTTGTTTGGGTCAATATGCGCTATATTTTTTCACTTCCTCACTTTAGTTGTAACATTATGAATTTTGAAAAACTGTTTCAGGAAGTCTTCCGATGTGTTTTTACTCACATTATCAAAATTTGTATAATTGAATTGCAATGGATACCTACAGACTTTGAAAATTCTGTGAAGCGACAGATGTGCCAAGTATTTTCTCTTTTGGGTTTCAATTATGGCATTAGGAATTGAAAATTTTATTATGAAAATTCTTCGATTGCTCATTTTTCGATGGGTTAAGAATTGCTGGCTTAGGAATGCCATGCATACATGCAAAATTTCAGAATTTTGTTGGGCCCAATGTGCGCTACATTTTTTCATTTCCCTAATTTAGTTGTAGCATAATGAATTTTGAAAAATTGTTTCAGGAAGTCTTCCGATGTTTTTTTACTGATATTATCAAAATTTGTATCATTGGATTGCAACGGATACCTACAGACATTGGAAATTCTGAAAAGCAACAAATGTACCAAGTTTTTCCACTTTCTGGCTCCGATTGTGGCATTATGAATTAAAAATTTTGTTTTGAAAATTCTGCGGTTGCTCATTTGTCAATGGGATCAAAATTATTGTCTCCCCAACACCATGAATATATGCAAAAGTTCAGAATTTCATTCGGCTCAAATGAGCTATTTTTTTCACTTCTCCACTTTAGTTGAAGCATAATAAATTTTGAAAAATTGTTTCAGGAAGTCTTCTGATGTGTTTTTACTGTGTTGTGCCTGGCAACAGGCCCGCACAGTAACAAATTGTCAGTATATAAAAATGTTTGAAATAAAATGCTTAATACACTAAAATACGAAATAACGCGATTCTCGATCACTGCAATCGCCGCATAGGGCTATCGACCCCAAGCTGACGAGGCATTACGCCATCGATCGACCGAGAACATTCGAGAACAAATTAATTATAAGAAGGGGTAATACCGATAGGGCGTGGGGGAAATTCACCGAATTATTAAAAGTCACAACAAGCCCAAATTCGGCAGTCTGACGACAAAACTCTGAACGATTGGTCTCGAGGCAAATAAACCTCGACTTTGTAACTTTTCTCAATAAACTTATTGTTAACTTGTTTTTAAGTATTGAGTTGGAGTTTTGGCTCAATTATTGGCAATAATCCCCAAAATACCCGTCCTCGATAACTCGTCCCCACGTGACGGTCTTCGCGGGCACAACAACTGATATTATCAAAATTTGTATCATTGAATTGCAACAGATACCTACAGAATTTGAAATATCTGTGAAGTGACAATTATGCCCAATATTTCCACTTTTTGGCTCGAATAGTGGCATTATTAGGACTTGAAAATTTTATTATGAAAATTCTTCGGTTGCTCATTTTTGGATGGGATTAAAATTTGGCTTCGAAAAGCAATGGCTACATGCAAAATTCATAAACTTTATTGAGCCCAATGTGTGGTATGCTTGAGTTGTGGCATGATTAATTCGAAAAATTGTCAGAAAGTCTTTGGTTCCTTTTTTTGTGGAAGTATAAAAATTTGTTTTATTGGAACGCAACGTGTACTTACAAACTTTGGAAATTTCCTGAAGCAACATGTGTACTCAGTATTTCTACTTTTTGGCTCCTATTGTGGCATAACGAATTGAAAAATATTTTCAAAAAGATTTGCTCTACAGATGCTCTGGTTTTGATGGTACGAAAATTTACACGAAGATAATGCTACTGGTACAACTCAACTCGATCTATTTTCTTGGGCATAGTACTGTTCTATGTTTGCCCGCTTTGTTGAATTTATTATTTTAAAATATCCATAACATACTTTCTGAACTTTTCAAAATTCAAAGATAATATTAAAATATCTGTAAGTTCTAGTTTTGAGGCTTTCACGGCTATTATTGTTATAAATATTTGAGACTTCCGGAAGCCTCAAACATTTATATCTGTAAATTCTTATTCTAAATGGTATTTGCAAATATCATAATTTCACCTTGTTGATAAAAATAAGAATGAAGAAATACATAAACTTTTTTTTTACAATGGATTCGATATGTTTTTTGTCCAATTACGTAAAACTGGTTTTTTGATGTTTCATTTATCTAAAGCGAAAAATTTCGGAAAAAATCAATAACAAAGTGGATTAGTAATATTTTTTACCACAAACACAACACAATGAGAAGAAGTTACTTGAAAAGTTCGTGCATTCAATTGGTTTTTTGAAAACTAATTTGCTTTGAATATTTTTTTTATCAGACGTCCAATTTCTGACTAATATAATAACTTTAAACGATGAATGAAAATAAATGAAAAATAAATCATGTTTGAATGAATCAAAATGGAATTTTATTCGAAATTTCGAAACATTTTTTTGATGCGTTGATATTATCCGGAAATAATCTGTTTTTTTTTCAGATTCGCTGTACGATGCGCTAAATTCTTACGATCCGGGTTTTTTCGTCGCGGGTGGTATGATTGGAATAAGTGGAGCAATGTTATTTTTAATGGCGGGGTAACGTTAATTCGTGCAAAAAAAGGCACATATTTGTGAATTTTTTTTGACGACACAGTTAAAATCTATTTATTAAAATCAATGGTACATTAAAGTATAACATTCGAAGAATATTGTGTAAAATTTTCATGAAGAAATATTAAAAAATACGGCAATGGCAGCAATTATTCGGAAGCGTCTCGGAAAAAAGTAGAATTGCGGTGCCCCTCATAACTCGGTGCTGGATCATTTGAAATAAAAAAATCAAAGTTCTTTCGTTAGATAATCGCTTTCCCCAGGTAACGCCGGGAGGGTTTTTCGAAATTTCACTTTTTGGGAACACTTTGAAGTGAAAAACGCGATTTTTGCGAAAAAAATCGACTAATTTGTTATTGTAAAATAAAAAATATTAACAAATTTGAAAAAAACTCTCCAGCGTTACCTCGTAAATTATGTACAGAAATAGTGTTCAAAATTTCATAAGGATCGGAGCAGTAGTTTTGAAGTTATGAGAGGCACCGACTTTGAAAACGTAAGTTGTGGGAAAAACGCGGGCAGGTGTTTTCTGATGCGCTGAGTCATGTATGAGGCGAGGTTGCCTAAACCGCAGTATCTTCGTTAGTTTTGCTCCGATTCATCTCAAATTTTCACACAATATTCTTGAAAGGTTCTCCATTCAGAAAATCAAATAAAAAAATGCAAAAAAAAGTTTAAAAACGTTATCCCGCCCTTAATTCCACCAAAACAAAAAAGATTGCAGAAAAAAGCGAACAGAGAGGACAGACTAAAGAGGATAGATGTTATGTCTTAGCGAAAAATAAACATGCATAAAAATCCCCCTCGGGGAAAAAACCTGGACAAGTACATTTGTTGACCGCCGTTCCCATATTTTTCCGCGAATATACATACACTGCAAAAACCTTTTCTCGCAAAAATCCCTGAGAAAATCAAATCCTATCAGAAAGTAAGAAAAGTGACCACTCTCAAAAAATGTATCAAATAAATTCAAATCACACAAAACAAAATGAGTTAATCCTCGCGAAAAGCTAAGGTTGGGTTTCGCAAAAAGTTATAAAATAAATTAAGCTATACTAAAATATATGTGGCCAAGTACGGGAGGCTTTATCGTGTGACATAAAATCTTCAAATAATGTTGAATGTTGATAGAGAAAAGAATCAAGTTCGAAAATTCAGTAGATTTACCAACCAGAATGAAAATAAAAACTCTGTATCAATAAGAGTCCGAAGCAAAAAAAGATTGCAAACGAAAAAAAATACATGAAAAAAAATTTCGGCCGATGTATTTGGCGAGGTTGTCACCATGACCGATACATTATGTAAATTAAATGAAAAAACATTCGTCAAGTACTTCGTCCCGAATTTTTTTTTAATCTAATTTTTTTCTATGTTTTATAAAACAATTTGTAAGTCAAGGACGATGCATCATATTCTTCCGTCATTTCATCTTTGAAAGAATAATAATTCTGAGGCTCCTGACAGTAAAGTTAAATATAATTATCTATTTATAGCTTAGACCGAAATTGCTAATATCCTCGCTGCCTTTTCGCCCCTGAATGATTTATTCTAATACACAACTTGAAAGCTAATGATAAAGTATTTAATTTTCTGAATTTTTGCCTTGGGGAAAAAACTGGTACTTGAGGTCTCTTCTATAACACCTTCCTGCCAAACTATAATCGAATAATAACCTATCAACGAATTACTAACATCTCGAAAATACTTCGAGTCTGTAGTTAACTCTTTTGAAAACATTATAACTTTTTTTCTTATCACAGGAACGAAACGCTCCTATATTTAAACAACCTCAATAACAATGAATTTATGGTAGAAAATCTGTCTCATTCTCTTATGTCGAATTAGTAGTGTGAGCAGTACTGATTCCTGTCATTGAAATAAATCGATGATGTAATGATGCAAACACGTTGTAAGCTTTTTGTTATATACAGACTCTATTGGAGCCTATATAAAGCGAAATATATGAAAGTACTATAGAAAAAAGAAGTGATATCAAATAGCAAAAATCCCCTCCCGGGGA
Organism: Rhimphoctona megacephalus; assembly: GCA_963989365.1. Taxonomy (NCBI): domain Eukaryota; kingdom Metazoa; phylum Arthropoda; class Insecta; order Hymenoptera; family Ichneumonidae; genus Rhimphoctona; species Rhimphoctona megacephalus. The sequence goes on from OZ022414.1 coordinate 588,919, forward strand.
AAAAAACCTGGACAAGTACATTGGTGGTCCCTCGTTTCAATATGATATAACAAAAATTCCAAAACCCCACTTAAATTTTTTTTTTTAATATTTACTAATTTTATTCATATCCCGGAAGGAAACCAACCATATAGATCACGAAATATCCGGCCAAAAAACCAGACTTCACAATAAATGTTACTTAAAATTTATTTCCACAGAACAAAACAGGAATCAAAACATTAAAAAATCAGCGTTATCAAGATGAGAAAAATACCACTTATAATTGGTGTGTAAGAAGTATCAATAGTCTAGAAAAAAAATGAAAAAAGGTCACCATCCAAGTTATGTGCAGCAGTAAAATTTATGATATCAGTACTAGGACAAGCATTTCTTTGGTGACTGAGAAAATATCAATATGGACGTACCGGCAACGTAGGGCATGCAGTTGGTGCATTGCTTCTGGGATTTCCTAAGTCGAGTAGCTACTTTTGTTTTGGCTATGGTGCGACCAATGTTGCCAAATAGTATTTACTTATATGACCTAATGAAACAACATTGCCTGCGCCGTGGTTAAAATAACGAAAAGCAAGCAGGAACAGGAAGTTTCGCATAAGAACCCGTGCTTTTCTAATGTTAAAAAAAAACTTTAATTTATGTCCGTACATGATAGCACAGTTTTGTTTGATTGGTAATAATTTGATGAACGTTCACCACCGTACGTTGAGCGTATACGCACAGAGTACTTGTCCGGCCCATAACTTTTTATTAAAATTGCTCATTCAAGTGAAAATCAGGGATCTCTCTCAAATATCAAAGGTCATAAATATGCATTGTTGAGCAATTTTAATAAAAAGTTATGGGCCGGACAAGTACTCTGTGCGTATACGCTCAACGTACGGTGGTGAACGTTCAGCAAATTATTACCAATCAAACAAAACTGTGCTATCATGTACGGACATAAATTAAAGTTTTTTTTTAACATTAGAAAAGCACGGGTTCTTATGCGAAACTTCCTGTTCCTGCTTGCTTTTCGTTATTTTAACCACGGCGCAGGCAATGTTGTTTCATTAGGTCATATAAGTAAATACTATTTGGCAACATTGGTCGCACCATAGCCAAAACAAAAGTAGCTACTCGACTTAGGAAATCCCAGAAGCAATGCACCAACTGCATGCCCTACGTTGCCGGTACGTCCATATTGATATTTTCTCAGTCACCAAAGAAATGCTTGTCCTAGTACTGATATCATAAATTTTACTGCTGCACATAACTTGGATGGTGACCTTTTTTCATTTTTTTTCTAGACTATTGATACTTCTTACACACCAATTATAAGTGGTATTTTTCTCATCTTGATAACGCAGATTTTTTAATGTTTTGATTCCTGTTTTGTTCTGTGGAAATAAATTCAAAGTAACATTTATTATGAAGTCTGGATTTTTGGCCGGATATTTCGTGATCTATATGGTTGGTTTCCTTCCGGGATATGAATAAAATTAGTAAATATTTAAAAAAAAAATTTAAGTGGGGTTTTGGAATTTTTGTTATATCATATTGAAACGAGGGACCACCAATGTACTTGTCCAGGTTTTTTTCCCCGGGAGGGGATTTTTGCTATTTTTAGGTATTGATATAGAATCTATATAACTGTATAATTGTAACGAAATGCCAATGTCCGTGAACCTAACCGATTGTACCTAAAATCGATAATTTATTTCGTACGCGAAGACGTCGGAGCACGTTAAAAAATAGTCGAAACGATACGATTTATTTACCCAATCGGTTCGGTCCTCTTCCGGGCGCAGGAAGCAAAGGGGAAAAAAGGAAAATATTAACGGTAAAAGAACGATGCGAGTTATAATCGTGGTGAAAAAAAAAAATCAAAAACGCAAATACATAAATAAAACGAGCAAATAAAAACTGAGAAATTGTGGAAACAACGGTACGACGAACACAGAATCGAGAGTAAAAAATAAGCACATAAGAATGAGTCGAAAATGGTTCAAAAAACACACACAGGTTCGGGATTATTTTCCGAAAGCGAGAATCTTAAATACGCTTTTTTATTCTACAACGCTTTGCAAAGATCAACACATATATGTGACGCGAAAAAAAAGAAAGACGGAAGGAAGAAATGAAAAACTTGTAAATTCGTTCTATTTACGTTCTATCTTGAAAAAAAATAATAAAAAACACAAATAATAATGATAAAATAATAATTGAAAAAACGAATAAAATAAAGATGAAGACGACAGGACGAGATGAAAATTCTCTACATTTCGCACTGGTTCTAAATAATTGATTATAATAGAGAAAAAACGAAGGAGAAAAAAATTATTTGCGTTTTAAGCGATTATATTATATGCATAAAGTAAAAAAAACATACTAAGTGCTGTTTAAGCAGGGCGTGAAGCGGCCCTGAAAAAGGAGAAGAAAACGTAAACAAATTTTTTTTAAAGTAACAAAATAAATGCAAAATAAAATATTATTTATATTTTTAGCGATTCTCAATTACACTCTAATTAGATACTCGATTATTTTGCGATTCTCCCTTTTATTTTTAAACAAAAAAAAAACAAACAAATTAAGGCATCTTCTCACTTTAAGCGCCTCAAAAATAGGCTGTTTTTGCGATTTTTTTTCGAGGATTTTTGCTTAAAATTATGGGATAAAACGGATCCTATGTAATAAACACATCTTTCAAGTACATGAAAAAATTTTTATTTTATTTTTTTAAACAATTATTATAATACATCAGTAGCATTGAAAAACCCGTGTAAAAATGTTATGGTCGTGGCTTGTTGATGGTATCTCCGAGACGGGTCGTCTGAAACAAAAAAATAAAACTGTTTTAGATTCAGTATGTCAGTGGCTATAGCGCATATCATCAGATTTTTGATATTCGCGAAAATAACAAAATGGCGCACGTTTTTCGAAAAAGTAAAAAAAAACCACGATTTTTTTGCAGTTTTTTGTAAAAAAAAAATTCTTAAAATCAAAATTTAAAAAATCTGATGATATGCGCTATAGCCATAACTATGAAGCATATGTCATTCAAATTTCATGACAATCGGCCGGATAGTTTCCGAAATTTCATCAACAAAGCACCGAAAAACCTTGTTTTGAGATAACTGCGTTTAAAGTTTTGGTTGCAGAAAAATCATGAAAAAACCTTACCTCGGGTTAATCAGCGATGCCTGCTCCATACAATGGACCTTCCGATTCTTCGTAGAAGGTGTGTTCGTCCAAAGTAGCTTCCCTTCGTCTCGACCTAGTCTCTTTTGAAGCGTTAGAGCTGCGGCGGTTCCCTACGCGTACGCGATCACTGTCGCGTTTCTCGGCGTATTGAACGGCGATAGGGCCTAGTTTGACACCCATCACCTCCAAAATTTTTAAAACAGGTTGTAGCCCTTCGTTATAAATGCATGCCGCTGTTTGGCAAGCAATTTCCACGGTTTTTCTTCCCGTAAAAACGTGTTTCGGCGCCATTGCCCAGACACAGCTGTTGAAACACTCGTTGTTATTTTGGGTATTTCCTCCGAGGCATCGTTCCAGTAACTCGTCCTTCGTCAGTTCTTCATAGATCGGTTTCAAAACCTCTTGAACATCATCAGCTAGAGCAGGAGGATGTTTAAAAGTTTCTATCTGATTGTTTTTCACTGCTTTCTTGTACTTGCACCATGAGTCTGAACAATACGTATGCTGTGGGTTGCTGTCGGTTGAAATTTTATGATAGTATCCTGCCCAGATCTCCCTGCGCATATCTTCGACAGAATTCAGGTTTCTTCGAATTGCCAATGAGTAATTTGTTGATAATTCTTTCATCAATTTTATTGTTAAATCTTGGGTTTTTACGACAGGAACTTTTTTTATAACAACTTTTTTTTTTTTTACTACAACTTTCTTGGCTGCTTTTTTCTTTGGTGAAGGTTTTTCAGCGTCTTTCTTTGCAGCTTTTCTCTTTTGTGTAAGAATTTTCTTAGCGTCCTTAGCACGCTTGAAAATTCTTTTCGCAACGTGTAATACGCACTCCAACTTCTTAACCACAAAGTCTTCACCATACGGTGCTGTATCGAACAATATTTTAAAAGTTTTAGTGTCGCCATCACCGATGTAAAAACCGTAGTGCACAGCAAATTTTTCGAGTGATCGCAAAAACATCTCACATATACCGTCAACCTCCATTTTTCCAGAACTACCTGAATGATTAGCACTACAAACTAGTTTGTGCTTTTCATACCACTGTGCATATTCGATCGTGTCTTTCATACCTTTTTTCGATTCACAGCTTTTGCAGTGACTCGACTTCACAACGACGTCTGCAATTTTTTTACTGTGTTTATATATTAATGACACGATTCCAATAAGAGAAGAAAATCCTCTTTTCTGCCAGGAACCGTCACCTGAAACGGTTAAAACGTCTTCGGGTTCTCCGTGTTGAGCGTTCAACAGTTTTTCTGCTTTGACAGACTTGCTCGTCACTATATCGAACACACTTTGCACTGCGATGGCGATCGAATTGAGTATTTGATAATAAACGGTGGAATTGATTCCATGTCCCAGTTCCATGAGCCCACAAAACGTATTGATACCACTCAATCCAACACCAATCAAACGCATAACGTACACTAAACGACGATTGATTTCGTACCCAGTTGAGATTAATGGGCATGAGTTAATATATTTTTCTCCGCAATCACAAGTCACACAAATTTTGAAACCGAGTCCTCGCTGACCGTACTTTGTAAAAGAAACATCTTTGTTACAAACTTTACACTTCACATATTGTTGTAATGTAGAAAAAACAAGAAAAAACTGAATAATACTATATCCAGCCGTTGGATCGATGTGTACATCGAAACTTGTATCGTCCGATTTTTTTAATTTTGCTGCACTCGCACTAGCATGACTCGTATCTGCTTCAGACTGGTGTGGAAGCACTCCACGAAATTTTCTTTTTTTAGATTTCGAACTTGGACGTCGCCACGTGGCACTTTGTTGCGAAGTCTTTTTATCCATTATAACAATCCTGAGCGCAGAGATGTTGCCGTTACGAAGTTTCAAATTAGACTGATGAAATAACAGTTTAGCATCGTTGCCGAGTGATTTTCTTTTGAAAAATGCACGTGTTAAGGTCTTATTACATGAGTATAGACCCGAAAACAGAATATACCTAAGCAAGGGGTACTACATTAACAAAAGAACACGGCTATTCAATTGTATAGAGTCAGATATACAGGGACCGTCCGAGCGGCGTGAAAGGGATCGCCGGGTACTCTCAGGTAGTCACCTAACGGTCGCCAAAAAATGTAGTTAGACTCGTCCGATCTTTATGAAATTTCGAGATGACATTTTTGAAGATATGTACTTTCAAAATTTAAAAAAAAAAAAAAATCGATTTTTTTAAATTTCCAAAGTGAGAAGACGCCTTAATAAACACAATTTCGGCTGGTCTTAATTTACCTTACAATGTAGAATTCGACGATTGTAAAATGCAATATAAACATCACATAATAAGGGGGTTTACGAATGGAGAACACTCTTTGTAGGTTTTGTTTATCCTCACATATTCGACTCGACTCTCTTTTGTGTTTTGTTTCCAGCGAATAATGAAATAATTGAACATTTTTTTAATATACGTTCAAGGAGAACAGCATTTTATTTCGAGATCATACAAAACTTATTTTTTCGATATTTGCCAACGAGAATTGGCTACTCGAGAGAGTCGAAAGAGTGGCAGCGAGGTAACCTCTCGAGATTTGTGTAATAGGCGTTGAAAAAAAAATACAAAACTAAAAAAAAAAAACTAAAAAAAATTTTATCGAACGTTCGAATGGAAACGAAAAGGCATATAAAAAAATTGTTCACTGCCGCAGATGTTATCGCAGATGGTACACATTGTGATCTATTAAAGAGATAAAAAAAAAAATTAATAAAAATTACAAAATAACAAAGCAGGAGTAAATATTGTTAACGGGACAGACCTAGTTGGAACGGCAAAAAAAAGGCCTTTTTTCCGATTTTTTTTGGTCAAACGATAAAATAATTCACAACAAAAGTTCTTCCGTTTAAAAGATACATATGTAATGTATATGTTGCAATTTTTTCAACGCAATACATATCGAAATAAGCTGGTGACCGTCAATTGCCGAGGACGCTGCAAAAAAAAACACGGTTTGCGGTGATCAAGCTCACGCTGCAACGGCTCATCTGAAACAAAAAAAACGGAGGGGATTTTTAGTTAATGATATAATGCTCCAGTTGAACGAAGGGTTTTGAAAAATTTGCATTTTTCACAAAATGGCGGCCGTTAAAAGTCAAAAGTGTTTTTTTGACCAAAATATCAGTTCCATTTTTTGCTATTAAAAATAAAAATAATTATCCAAAAAAAAAATCCTTCGTTCATATGGAGGACTACCATGTATAGAAGAAGTGGTATAAATTTCAACCCGATCGGTAAAGCCGTTCTCGAGCTACAGTGATCACCGACTTCAAAAACATGGTTTCGAGAAAAACGCACTTGAAGTCCGCTACCTGCTTACCTATGGCTCAGACACGACGTGCTACAAAGTCTTGTATTTCGGCGAATAATGGTCCGATTTACATTTACCTGGGCGGAAAATGTTCGTAAGAGATTCTACTTTTTGAAAATGAAATAAAAAAAAAATCGATTTTTCGAAAATTCTAACTGGGTCTGTCCCGTTAAGTGTTGTTTTATTATTTTCTATTTTTTGAACGAGCTGGAGCTTTGACGTATGAGGTCACAGGGCATTTAAATTCTACGGACAACCGGAAACGAAATCGAGTACGAAAAACTTTTTATAATTGTTAGAATATGCCATCCTCACGGATAAAATCATGCTGCGTATTGGATTCGATTCTTCCGTGGTTGACCCTCAGTCGCACTCTTCATACCTGGGAATATCGAGCGATCAAAAATATTTTATTTTTCTTCGATCGATGCGAAACATATCAGAGCAAGAGTCTGAGGATTTTTAAAGGAAATGCTGAAAATAATATAAAGAGAATTGTATAATCTTCGGATGGGTTTATCTGGAGTAAATACTTTTGAGTGTTGTTTTATTTTTTCAATTTTTTAAAGAGCTGGAGCTTTTACGTATGAGGTGACAGGTCATTTTATTGTAAGGGATTAAAAATATTTAATTTTTCATCGGTCTATGCGAAACGTATCCGAGCAAGAGTCTGTGTATTTTTTAAAGGAAATCCTAAATATAAACGAAAGAGAATGAAAAAATCTTCTGATGGGTTTCTCTAAGGTAAATATATTTTGATCGATACGTTTTTTTCAGCTTTTTGAACAAGCTCGAGCTTTGAGGTATGAGGTGACAAGGTATTTAAATTATACGGACAACCGGAAACGAAATCGAGTGCGAATAACTTTTTATAATTGTTAGAATATGCAATCCTCACGGAAAAAATCATGCTGCGTATCGGATTCGATTGTTCCGTGGTTGACCCTCAGTCGCACTCTCGATACCTGGGAATATCGAGCGATCTAAAATATTTTATTTTTCATTGATCGAAGCGAAACGTATCCGAGTAAGAGTATGAGTTTTTTCAAAAGGAAATGCTAAAGATAATAGAAAGAGAATTAAAAAATCTTTGAATGGGTTTCTCTGGAATAAATATTTGAGTAGTAAGGCTATGCCAGTTCTAACTCACTTTTCACAGCAGGGTGCCTGGGTCTGGAGGGGGAAGGATCTTCGGGGGAGGGGAAGTATCTCAGGGAGCGGGGGAGTGGAGGGGGAAGTGGCGAGATGGGGATCACAATGCAACGGACCTGTTTGAACTTGTGCGGCAATGCTTAGAGAAATGCTGACGTATTGTCACTCTTTCTAAGAAAAGAGAATAAAAAATGATATTTATTACTGGAAGTCTTTACAAATGGTGTTTAAGCATCACACTCCCAATGATAGATTTATGTGTCCTGTTACACATTTTTGTAACCTGCAGAGTCATCATGAAGACATTTTAGTCAAATTCCACAAGAATGCTCATTCATGAGACTTTCTTTGAAAAGTCACCTTTTAGTCAAATTACACAAGAATGCTCATTCATGAGACTCTTTGAAAAGACACCTGCCCTTCCCCCAGATTTTAGCTCCAGTTATTGGGATAGATTTATGTGTCCTGTTACACATTTTTGTAACCTGCAGAGTCATCATGAAGACATTTTAGTCAAATTCCACAAGAATGCTCATTCATGAGACTTTCTTTGAAAAGTCACCTGTCCTTCCCCCAGATTTTAGCTCCAGTTGTTGGGAATTGCATAAGATTTCTATTTTCTTCAATAGTTACCAGCTACGTGAATGGATGATGGACCGCTTCCGTTTCATCTCAGGCGAAAGTTTTTTTTAGTAGTGAAATTTTTGTAATGTTATAAAAAAAAAATTATGCCTTAGACTTTTAATGGAAAGGACACTTTTTATGGAAAGACTACCAGGTGACGATCACACCTGACCTCCATTGAGTCATTGTTTGCTTAAAACGGTGCATTGGTAGAATTTTAACAAAAGATAAATCTCCTACCTGCTAGTCCATATTTTTGCGTTATATATAGTCTTGCGTTGATGCTGTATGGGTGGGGCGAGGGTAGGGGAAATGCGGGGTATAGTGAGTGTGAGAGATGTATGATTATTTTTAAATAATTTTAGTTTGAAAAAGTGGATAAACTTATAAGATTGAGAGTTAAATGTTTATTCTGAAAGTAGACGTCGACATGGATAGATGCGCAAGCTTGTATGCAATCCACCCGTCGAAAGACCCCTGGACATTGACGAAAAATGAACTCGAATCGATTCCCAAGGCTTTACTTTTAAAATATTTTAGCTACTGTATAACTTCATTGTGGGATCGTTTACCAGAGCATTTACAGTGTGATAGTGAGATACAATCATATCATGAGTGTGATGATCATTTTAATCCACCATGGGAACTGACTCATGTTGATGCTGTTGGACCTATGCGTCGAGATTGTGAAAAGTGTTTTGAAATGGAAGAATTGGTGAATATATATGCAATTCGACGTACGAAGAATCCGCGAGAAATGACGACGGAGGAGCTACGAATTATATCGCCAACAATATTTAAACAGTACTTCAGTGAATTTACCGATTATTTGTGGGATCGTTTACCAGAATATTATCAATCTGATAGTGAGATTATATCATATAGACGATGTTACGAACATTGGAACACACCATCGACGGGGGATCACATCGATGGCCCCGTACCCCAACGTCGTAACTGCAGAGAGTGTTGCAAGAGCATTGAACATGTTTAAACCTGTCTCGAATGCAGGTGTGCAAACAAAGAAACGTGGACCCATTGTTCGACAAGAATAGATCTTCGGAAAATGCGTGGGAAAGAATCTGCTATTGCGGAATGTGCATTGTTCGAAGAAGCAGCTGTCAAAGATGCAGGTGGCGACATGTTCAAACCTGTATGAGGCTGCATAATACATGATTGAACTAATTTTTCCGGGAAGTGGAAGGGGATTGGACTTATGGAAGGGATGGATGGTACAAATAGTCGAGCATGGAAGAGATCAGCATCAATTCACAGCTCTAGAAGCTTCGTACAAGTCGTGATTTTTAAAAAATCTCTTAAAACCTCCACATTCGACAACGATGGCGTTCTCTGGTATCAACGACATCACTAAGCGGTCCGAGTATCTGCCCACGAAAAAACTAAAAGATCTTGAAGTTAACGGTGACTATGGAATCTCTGATATTCGATCGGCAAAGACTAAGTACGGCCCAAGATACGTCGTGGAAGTGCAGAGTGAATTCACCGTCTTCCTGCCACCCCGAGTCGTCAAGGCATTTGATCAAGATTCTGAGGCGTATGAAAAACTATTGGAAGCTGCTCATACTGGAAAACTCAGTATGAAATACATCGGCGGAGATTGGAACGGCGTCGAGTTTCATGAAATTTCAACGTGAATAAAAAATATATAAAAATCTCTGTAATGTGAAGGAGGAGAAGGAGGAGGAGGAGGAGGAGGAAATTTTGTATAAATAAATTAGAAAAAACCATTTCAAAAATGTTTTCTTTATTCAAAGATCCCTCGTTTACATAATGCATGGTATACATATAACCAGCTTTTCAAAGCTTTTACATTCATCGTTGCACAGTTGAATTTCAATTCGTTGGTATGGTGGTGGGGGCAATTCGATGTAGTTTTTAATAATTTCTTCAACGATGGGCAGTCCAGAGTCTCCAAATCAACAATCTCCGTTGACAAATCCAAGAAGCTCGCTAACCACGAAGACTTTTCACAGCCTTTCACAAATATGGTGCGAGCGTGTTGTGAAATTGCTTGAATTATAGGTTTCGCTGCGTCGTATGGTATAAGACCATAGTCCCATGATATTCCATGGAAATTACGTTGCAACCATTTATTCATGGTTCGATATTTTGCTGGTAGCGTGTCCCATGCGTATGGTGGTTCGAAGAACAGCGTTAGAGGTTCAGCGTTTTTCACATCTGCTCGAATAATTGAAATTTCTTTGAGGATAAACTCGTTGATGGGCCCCTTGAAACCTTGTAGATCAACGATAAACTCCATCTCGACTGATGTCCAGTGTGGTCACTTCAGCCATTTTATACCAATTTTTTCACCCCACCACTCAGGGGATTATACTCTACAATACGATCATGTAGAATGAGGCAGTATGCACATGTCTGCGCAGGTACATTCGTTTTCATTTCAAATTCGAGACGTACATCCACAGGTCCAGACTTGAGAGAATCATTTTGCTTCGAGCAATCAATCACAACGAGAGGTGCATATTGTAAAAATTCCTTTTTGTTAAGCCATGGTTCAGCCTCCTTATTGTAGTACATAGATTGAAAGTTTGTATACATGTCGTAGAGTAATGCATACTGATTTTGCTGTATATTCAGATTCATGTTGCCATATGGATAACATTGCGAATTTAAGTACAGTTTCACATCGGTCACATTACAATGATCGAAACAACTCACATTCTTTGTCTTATTATTTTTTCGTCCCGTTTGAAATGCAAGAATCACATATCGTGGTTTTTCCAGCTGTGTTGAAGTTTTGACGGACCACACATGTTTAGAGGTGATGGGCAACAATGGATATTCATACAATTCCCATGTACGGAAACTCATGGAAATTGGTGTGTCTTTGGCGATAAACTTTAAAAGTTGAATTTTGCGTTGATCCGCCACGGTAACGTATGGTACAAGCCATTCGATTTTCTGTAATGTGAGCCTATAATTTTCAGCGGCTGTTTGTATTATCGCATTGTCATCAGTGCGCGATCTGGTCAAAATCAATTCATGCTTCGCATTCACCATCATTTTTCGGTAATCTTCAGCAAAGCCCAGCAGCATACTCAACGGTACGCATACATCAAAGTTACCCGCTGCATCCACGATTTGTTTTGTTTCTTCAACATCGAGCCAACCAGTATTTTCAAGCATCGAGCTCTTGGCAGGTGTAAGAGATGTATATCCCTTAATGAGAGACGTAACACCCGGATTCTTATTACGATCAATTTCTATTGCATTAAGTTCATAGCGCACTTCTTCGAATAAATGACATATGGCATTGTTGACGAGACTCGTTGCATTTAACGCTGTACCATCGTCCTTTGTCAGTTTTCCACAAATGTGAATTGAACTTTTGCTCGGTAGGATTGATAAATCTTGATGCTGAATTGAAATACGTATTTCATCACTGTTGTTATATGTTGACGATGCGTATGGTTGATGAGCATGAACCTCATAATGTATGATGGATTCATCGAAGATAATGGGTGTCTGAATGTTTACGATTTCTTCCTCCATTGCGCGCAACAGATGCACAACGTACAAAGTAAATAATTTCTCACACGCGAACTCCACGAATCTTGAGTCCCAAACTCTTCAATAGTAGCAGGTTTTGCGGTGTTAGCGCTTTGAGCGTTGATCGACGACTGGTTTCGCGATCCCATGATGCTGCCTTATTAATATTACGATTGTAGACTATGCCCATCGAGATTTTATATGAAGTCGTATGGTGATAACTTCGCCGCGGAAATTTATTAAATCACCGTCTTGATCCACAATACGAAGTTGTATATTGTCGATTCGGTGAGTCGTGATTGGTAGATAAATGACGCTCGATGGTACTTCGATGATTTTGTAGCCCGCCGGCACAGATGGGAAAAATTCGTGAATTGTATGTACTTTTCGCCCGTTGATGTATGCGCCGGTGGTTATGTTACACTCGACTCGTATGGCGTTCACTTTAAGAATGGATACCGGTAGATCAGACACATGTCTTTTATTAGCTTCCAATAGGCCTGATGCAAAGCCTAGCAGAGGTCCAATCGAGTTGTTCGATGTGAAACGAATAGGCTGATTACATTCGATTTCACTACGCAGTGTATTATTATTCGGTTTGAGCTGAATTTTTATGTTTTTACGTGTCAATTCAGCTTGCAAATATTTTTCAATATCCTCTATTTCATAACTCCCCGTTGGTATGGTCAACACTTGTGTTCCAACATGAAATTCATTACAGCCATTGTCGATATTAGGAATTGAATTAAATGTGAGCAGCTCAACAAGTCCGAGAGTATAATTTTTATCGGACGACAATTCAATGGGGGGGAAGAATTGCGCCTCGAGAACAGATGAAGATCCAGATACGGTGATCGTTAAACTATCATCCATGATGCTTGCAAAGAACTAAACACATAGCTCTATAGTCCTCATTTATATAGCACATATTTGGCTCGACGATTCAACTGACCGCATAAAAACTTTAAACATAAATGTCCACATATTATTGTATCATATTCTTGATACTTTTTATAATTATATTTAACGCTACCAACATTAAGATAATTCAGGAGTTCAGGTGGAGGTGGGAGATTGCCAAAACTGTCAAAGTATATAACTTTTCCGCCAATCTTTTTATATGCAACCCAGTGTGTTCCAGGGCCCACATTTTCATCCAAATTCACAATTGCTGATTCTTGCTTGAGCGGTCCGCTTGCAGGTAAAGTATCACGCATGAAAACCCCTCGAAAATGACGAATTTTCATGGCTTTCGCATACTTCAGCAGATCGATGTCGGTGAGAGGTTGATGCGGTAGCGTAATTATACGTTTTTTGGCCCGATGTGAAGACCCAGACCCTGCTTGTACGGTTTCAAGTGTAAACCTTTGCCCAAAGCAATGGCCTCAATTGTTTGGTTATGTCGCTTATTTTCATCCAATTCCTTTTTGGCCGCTTGAGCAGCATTTACAGCGCTGGCTATTGCCGCACTTCCACCAGACAATGCACCAACGGCGCTAAGACCGGCGAAGAGGGGTATGAGAAAAGGCAATAAACCACCGGTTTTTCGGGGGACAGGTAGAATTCGAGGTGTGCGTACTTTGACGCCTTTTACACTGGCACGCGCACCTTTTAATGCTGACATGACGACTTTACGAGGGTCATCACTACGAATCATCGCTTTCCTCGCAGCACTGATGACCTTTTTCAGGCAAACACTCTTCTGCGGCTTTCTCACTGCTCTCTTCATACCCAAACCAAACTTCCTTTTTGCCTTCATAATGTTTGTCACAGCCCAAGCACTTGCTCTCTCACCAAGACTAGCGTCTTTTGAGGTTACACGTTGCCAGGCTTGTTCAGCCAACACTTTATCCGCTAAATGTCTCGCTTCTAGATTATCACGATTTTTCGAATATGCAATATCGTGCTCTTTGCAAGCAGCGTCCAATGGGTTTATGCCAGGATCACCACGGGCAAGACGTTTAACCAATTTTGTACCAGGTCCGCAATATTGGTAGCCAGGTAGATGTAATTCCACGGGGAGATTATTGAGTACACTGTTGACTAAACCCTTACCAGGTTTATCGTGCACAATCATCACCGACAGCTACAACTCGACTGAGCATTATTCGCATTATAAAGTCGCATTTATACGATTTTTCCGATCAGTCGTATGAGAGATGGTGTCGAAGAAACAAGGTGGTCAACTCCCCATAATAAATTTCGATGAATTTGTCGATGGTGGTGGTGGTCGTGGTGCAACGAAAAATAAGCGTCATGGGAATATACTACCTGACAGTATTCGTGCCGTGTTTTGTGGTCCATCGAATTGCGGAAAAACTAATGCTTTACTCACGCTGCTAATACATCCAAATGGTTTGAGATTTGAGAACATATATCTCTACTCTAAATCGCTGAAGCAGCCAAAATATAGACTGCTCGAGCAATTACTTCGACCGGTGGAAGGAGTTGAATATTTTCCATTCAATGAGCATGAACAAGTTATCACACCAAGTGATGCCCGTCCAAATTCCATATTCATCTTCGACGATATAGCATGTGAAAAACAGGATAATGTGAGAGCGTTTTTTTCCATGGGACGACACGAGATTGTAGACAGTTTTTATCTTTGTCAAACATACACTCGTATTCCGAAACATCTCGTGAGAGACAATGCAAATTTTGTAGTGCTATTTAAACAGGATGATATGAACCTTAAACATGTGTATAATGACCATGTGAATACGGATATGACTTATACATACTTCAAAAACATGTGTGTAAAATGTTGGAAGTTGGACAAGTATGGATTTATTACGATTGACAAGGACAGTGAATTGAATGCCGGTAGATATAGAAGAGGATTCGATTCTTTCCTAACTATTGATAATAAATGATTGCTCATTGTGGTATGAGAGACAGTCTTAAGTCTAACTTGCTTGCGTCAACATGAAGAGCAAAGAACTTTTGAGAGAAAAGGATGTATTGTGTGAACTTGCCAAGGCGAGTGATGCGATTAGACGAAAACATCGAAAGTTAAAAAGTGGTCGCGATACTGCACAGCAGAAAATGCAAGATGTGTTTAAACCGATCGTTGGACCGTTAGAGGAGCTGGTTTCATATAACAAAAATCTGAAGCATGAAATTAAGGATGAAAAAGTGAATATCAAGAGGGAGGAGGAGGAGAAGGATGAAGAAAACAGCGCGCTCCATGACACTTCTTCTAATGATATTTGGCGTGAAGCAATTGAAGGTGATGCAGAGCCCTTAGCTGATGCTGATAACTATGCAGACTCCTTAGCTGACGACGACGACGATGACGACGAATCATCTGAAGATGCCAATGCTTTAATACATGAATATCTGGGACTGCTGCGTAGCAATAAAAAAACAAGACTGGATGTCATGTATGGAGTACGAAATCTTGCAAATGATAAATTAATGATCGGTAACTCACCGATTCAGTTCACCGATGATCATATTCATGTTGGAGACAAAAAGTATTCGAAACGTATTGGCTTGGTTGAGTTGTTGTTCAAAAAAGATCCTGAGTTGAAATATGTAACACCAAACGATTTGGAGGATTACTCGAAAATTGTTATTGCTACGAATGTTCATAGAAAATATTATAAACGTAATGGTGCAATACGCCATGATAAATCTTATAAATTTAAAAATTATATATCGAAAATACTGGAGCAAAATGGCGGGCATAAAGGTGGTGGTGGTGGTGGTGTGCCCACGTATAAGGTGGCACGAAAAAATACCTCTTTCGACTATGTTTATTGGGATGATCCGAATGAACTAGTGGATCGTCTTCGTCTACTACTCGCATCACAAGCTGCCGGGAACTCCTCCCATTCCAACGAGATTATATCAATTATTGAGGAATTACGTGAAGCTAAAATCATTTATTAACATGTGCGAGCTCTTTTTTTTTCACGCATTCACAACATGACCGTCGATGTGTTCGGACGCCAATTGAATAGAGGTGGTGCGGGTCCTCCCGGTAAACCAGGTGCTGGATTTAAGACTACAGCAGACGGTGATTATGATTTGGAAGGAAAACGGCTGGTCAATGTTGGTTCGCCGATAAAAGATGATGATGCTGTAAACCTCCGTTCGTTTATCGGTGGGACTAATCATAACACGGTCTTATTACGTGATTCAACGAAACAATTTTTTGAATCGAATATAACGGCTCTTGAAAAGCGTGTAAAAGTTGATCTCACCAACCTCCGTGCTGAAATAGACAATTTGAAAAGTGCGATCAAGGATCTCAACGGTGACGTCAGACTTTTAAAAGATGTCAAAATCGGTGAGAAGCGGAAAAAGCCTTCAAACAACTATCTTCAATCTATGATAAAAAGCGTTGCGGGGGAGAAATAATGAGTGAAAAGAAACGTGCTGTGGTGGAGGAGTTGCATAAGCCAGCTCGGCGAAATTATCCACGTCGACATGTGGATATACGCGGCCTGGATGAGACGTGGCAAGCTGATCTTGTAGATATGTCTGCATATGCACAACACAACTCCAAGCATAAATTTCTCCTCACCGTCATCGATATATTTTCGAAATTCGCCTGGGCCAAACCATTGAAGAGTAAGAGTGGGAAAGATGTCACCGCTGCAATGGAGTCAATTCTCAGCAAAGGACGCATACCGAAAAACCTTCACGTCGATCGAGGAAAAGAGTTTTATAATACAGACTTTAAGGCTTTGATGAAAAAGAATAATATACACTTGTATTCTACATATAGCAATTTAAAAGCATCAATTTGTGAGCGCTTCAATCGTACACTTAAGAATAAAATGTGGATTCAATTCAGTTTTCGCGGAAACTGGAAATGGATCGATATTCTCGATATGTTAATTACTAAATATAATGATACTATACATCATACCATTAAGATGAAGCCGAAAAATGTTAATGTTACGAATGAAAAACAAATACTACGTGATGTTTTCAATAGAACTGAGGTGGGAAAACTGGCGAAATTTAAAATCGGCGATAAAGTACGCATTAGTAAATTTAAGAATGTATTTGAGAAAGGTTATACAGCAAACTGGACAACGGAAATTTTCACAATATATCGAGTAAGAAAAACTACCCCTGTTACATACAACATAAAAGATCATCAAGATGAGCCCATTGCAGGTAGCTTCTACGAACAAGAGTTACTTCGAGTTAAATATCCTGACATATATCTCATTGAAAAAGTCTTGAAGAAGCGTGGTAGTCAGTTGCTTGTTAAATGGCTAGGTTTCGACAATACACATAATAGTTGGATAAGTAAGGATGATTTGTGAACAATAAAGAAGAGGAAAAGAATGTCTGGTTTATTTTTATGACCCTCCCGACATATCCACGCAGGTCTCTGCATAGCTCTGGAAAGCAGGTAGAAGGAAAAAAGGATGGACACAATGAGTTTCACAAAAAAGATTCTTTTTATTTCACATCAAATGTACAAATATTGAAAAAAATGTTCTCTCTCTCTCTCTCTCTCTCTCATACACATACGTACGCGCTCTTGGTTTACAACTCTCTACGTTTCCATTGCTTCCGAACATTTGGGAATACTGTAATGACCCCATGGCAACGTGTCTACCGTTCCAGGTATAATATACCGCTTGTCATCGTGTGGACTTAGAGCGATTTTTGTCTCTGTTATGGTATAGACATTATGTAATGTCGATCGAATCGATGATTGGCAACGCTTCATTTCAATCTGCTCATCGAGACACTTCACATAATCTTCAAATTGTATGGTTCTCGCAACAACATTACTCTTTACACCTTTCGCTTTTTTAACATCTTTCTTCCCCTCAACTCGCGTCGCATACATTTTCGATCTAAGTCCAACGAATTCGGTCATTATGGCCCCGTTGTTCTCATCCTTCATGAGACCAGGGACCTTTTTGTTGACAAGCGGTATACCATATACATTGTCATGGGGATAGTCACTGGTGTCATATTTGTCGAGATTGCATTTCATGTCCTTATATACATCGTCACATTCAATATGGTAAATTAAACTATCAGTATCTGTATACATCACTTTACTCTTATTTCCATACGTTGGAGTCATGAATTCGTGGTGAAACGCATATAGACAAGTTTTGGAGATGTCTAAAATCGACATGCCCACATATATTGGTTTATTAAACTTGACTTGAAGATTTCGCAACTCTACAGCGATTAAATTTTCTGCAAAGATACTTCGACTGTGAAAGTTGGGTTTTGCGATCATAGCCTCTGCTCCATATCGGCCTGCCCATTCCGTTAACAATTTGACTTGTACGTGGCTACGAACATCTTCCATAGTTTTTCCAAAAACTGCATTATTCATCAATTTGAATAGATTTTTTTCAAAATCATTTTTCGCACGTGTACGAAACTGAGTATTCAAATCAATGTATGTTTGCAGCCAGGAAGATTGCTTGAATTTCAAAACTCTATGTATTTTGGCGATTTTCAAACCATGTTGCAAACACTGCTGCAATGCACGATAGTGTATGACATACCGTTTTTTCCCGTTCACCGTTGCAAGCAGCTTTTCTTGCTGCGTGCCCGGAGGTTTATCATGCGTTGGACAAAACGGTAAGTCACTATGCGCATCGTGCAAGTGTTCTGGATATTCTAAATCAACCTCAAGTATATAACCGTTTTCAGAATCTAATGGAACTGTTTCGACATTGATGCTTGCAATATCGTCAATCCATTCAAAATCTGCGTACGGCAGCGGTTGACTCATTGCCCATCCATACAAATTATTAACGTCGTAATACATCAAGTATGAGGATGATATAGATGGATTATATGAGTCCATATACTTATTATTGGCACGGGCATGCCTTTTGGAGCATTGACTGAGACCACCCCGAATACCTCTCTCCACGAATAATACCATGTCGATGTCCGTGAGCAATTCAAACTTTACCTTTGTATATTTCATCATGGCATCCCAGGTATATCCGGGGAGAGTATAGTAAAACGCAGGGTCAAGACCATAACTTTTCAGGCAAGTATCGCGGAAATTCTCAAAGATGTCGGCTAATAGTAGTACGTCGGTCTTTAAATATAAATCGCTGTATTCACCGAGCGTTCGAGTTGAAAATCGTTCCCACACATTTTTAGCATGAGTATATTCCTTCTCGGAAATGGTTGACTCCGTTAAAGAGCTGTAAAATGCTTCCCGCGGTGGAAGCTCCGTTTCATCTAACTTTTCAAAACTGTCAATATATTCGTAGGGGAAGACACCTTTTCGTGTCAATAGATGAAAATCGTCGACGTCGGGAAACTGTGATTTCAAAGTTGTGAGTTTGTCTGAAGTTAAAAATGATGCTAATTTATCGAGACTTGTGTTCAGAAATCTAAATGAGTCTATGAAACGTAATTTTATATTTTTCCGCGTGTCTTTGGACGTTTCAACAGTTTTCGAGAAGGAGATGTACTTTTCTTTTGTTATAGGGAGCAAATCGATTTTCCCCTCGAACGCAGTTGCTACTTCTTTTATTATAAAATGCGCGTCATAACCGGATAAATTATGAAAAACTATTGGAATGAAAAATGAGTTCTGATAGTTTAAATTGCAATTTGAATGTGCCGGACCTCTGAATTGCCCTGTCAGGTGGCAATGATCGCGAACACGCTCATCACCCCCGACAAAAGGTTTCTCGCAAATATGACAATCTTTTTCCTCCCGAAATTTTTTCCACTCCTGTGGAGTCAAATCTTGCATCGGAACGTTTGTTAATAAAATTTTCTCCACTCGCAATGCCAGTTTTTTAAGTTCTTCTACGAACCATTCCACACAGTTTTTGCCTCGGCGTTCGTGATATCCCGACAGCGAATCATCGTAGGAGCACTTGACGTAATATCCAACGCTGAAGACACGATGATGTTGGCTCTTGTTCTTCTCCCTCTCTTCAACGCTGGTTTTCTCCAGGATGCATTCAAGATCTGCGTAGACCACGAATGGGAGACGCTCCTTCCGATTGGCATTTGTGAATTCCAACCATTTGTCGTTCTCGGCTGGTAATTGAACTGCGCAATCATTAAGCACACCGCAATCCACCTCATGCAACCGCAGCTTGTCGACGGATTGGAAGAAGTGCAGGCATCTGTAAAATAATCATTTTTTCAACATTATTTAAAGATTTATTATACATTGTGAAGTATAAAATTACAGCATATGAATATAAATATACTTACCGATCGCAAATGAATTTTTTGTGTCCATTGATGTTAAGTTGCGAGTTCACTAGGCGGGATAGATTCTTAATCCACGCAAAGTGTCCAATCTCGGATCCCACTGCGTCTTCAACGTACAGCAAGTTAACGTGTGTCTCTTTCTTCTCCTTGCTAACGCGAACCGGTAGAATGGTGTCTTTCTTCTCACTATAGACGTTGATTGAAAGATTGTTCATCTTTTCAAATTTCCCAATTTGGTCCCACGTCATGGGAAAGTTGATACCTTGGAGATTGAATATCGTCGAATAATGCGGATAGGAAGATGTGCGGTCACTGTTTTTTGCTGCTGGATGGAGAGCAGCAACCATCGCCCATCCAAAGCACGCATTATCCTTCGATTTCACATTTACCACTGCTCTCTTTAATTGTACGCGTTTCGCCAATGAAATCAAACATCCCGCACGCATTGCATTATACTTGTTTATATTCACGGTTAAATTCGATATGGCTGCTAATGTCCAGCCGCTGTCACTATCCTGGAACTCGTCGAGCGATTTTAGTGTTGGCTCCACGACGCGCTTTCGATACCACTCACTCAGGTCCGATGTTGTGAAAAGTTCAACATTTCCCGTGTTGATACTTTTATTCGCACGCTTATCGCCCACGGTAAACTCTCCATTGAACGCGGTGTTCACTTTGATGCTGTTAAATTTTTCGATATATTCAGCCACTTGTTTCGCGACTAGTTCATACGAATCTAGCAGGAACTTCCGTGGATCGATGTAATCACGATTGATTACGGCACCCGTTGACAAGCGATTTTGAAATGCCGTGTCAATTTCTCGCCATATCAACTCATGATCACTCAATCCTTCGCCTGTATGTATGAAGCGTTGGCGTGTTGTCTGCTTCAAACATTCGAGACGTAAGATTTGCGAACTGACTGAGTGGTGATATCCGATGGCAAGTCGTGACCGCTTGGATCGAACTTGTTCCTCCAATGATTCGATAAGCGTGTCACATTGGTATTCCCACACCAAAAATTGTTCCAATGTCCGTAGTAGAGACGCTTGCATACGTAGCAATTGCTCTGTAGCAATATCAGCAGTAAGAGACATGATGCGTTGAAATTCAAGGCGATTTGACTCGAAATGTAACTTGTACGTCGTCTCGACGAAATCTGGATCTACCCTAAAATGGTTTGCCCTTATATGTGCGTTTTTCCAGAGGTGTGGGTGAATAAGAGGGATACAAATTCATAGATTTTTACTTTTCTCGAAGGCAGGTATGCGAGATGAAAAGGAAATGGTCCATCATCCATTCACGTAGCTAGTAACTATTGAAGAAAATAGAAATCTTATGCAATTCCCAATAATTGGAGCTAAAATCTGGGGGAAGGACAGGTGACTTTTCAAAGAAAGTCTCATGAATGAGCATTCTTGTGGAATTTGACTAAAAGGTGACTTTTCAAAGAAAGTCTCATGAATGAGCATTCTTGTGGAATTTGACTAAAATGTCTTCATGATGACTCTGCAGGTTACAAAAATGTGTAACAGGACACATAAATCTATCCCAATAACTGGAGCTAAAATCTGGGGGAAGGGCAGGTGACTTTTCAAAGAGTCTCATGAATGAGCATTCTTGTGGAATTTGACTAAAAGGTGACTTTTCAAAGAAAGTCTCATGAATGAGCATTCTTGTGGAATTTGACTAAAATGTCTTCATGATGACTCTGCAGGTTACAAAAATGTGTAACAGGACACATAAATCTATCCCAATAACTGGAGCTAAAATCTGGGGGAAGGGCAGGTGTCTTTTCAAAGAGTCTCATGAATGAGCATTCTTGTGTAATTTGACTAAAAGGTGACTTTTCAAAGAAAGTCTCATGAATGAGCATTCTTGTGGAATTTGACTAAAATGTCTTCATGATGACTCTGCAGGTTACAAAAATGTGTAACAGGACACATAAATCTATCATTGGGAGTGTGATGCTTAAACACCATTTGTAAAGACTTCCAGTAATAAATATCATTTTTTATTCTCTTTTCTTAGAAAGAGTGACAATACGTCAGCATTTCTCTAAGCATTGCCGCACAAGTTCAAACAGGTCCGTTGCATTGTGATCCCCATCTCGCCACTTCCCCCTCCACTCCCCCGCTCCCTGAGATACTTCCCCTCCCCCGAAGATCCTTCCCCCTCCAGACCCAGGCACCCTGCTGTGAAAAGTGAGTTAGAACTGGCATAGCCTTACTACTTATTTGTAATTGTTGTTTTTTTTTTTTTTTACGAATTCGAGCTTTAACTTATAAGGTGACAGGGCATTCAAATTCCAGGGACAACCGGAAACTAAATCGAGTACGAATAATTTTTTATAATTTTTCGAATGTGCAATACTCTTTTACTATTTCAATTTAATACGACATACATAATATATTAGGGTGATTTAGGATAGCATATAAACCCGTTACTGGCGTGTTCGGGACGGTAGGGTTGCGTTTGATCAAAACTCATTTTATCTAAAACCCTTTTGACAAAAAAAAAATGAATTTTGGCTAGTTAGCAAAGCTGAGCAGAGATGTCGTTGTTGCGATTTTGTCATTATCTCCTCGATTACATATTTGGCGGAAAAGCACCTCAAATTACTAGGGCAGTCATCGAGGTTATTCCACTGATTTCGAAATAAGTGATTATGTATAGATATATTATTAATTTGTTTGGCGTTTAAAACTAAACATGGAAAATGGATTTAACAAAGCCTGCTCCCCAAACCTTATTTAGATGTAATAATATAGCAATATCAGTATTAAAGTAATTATATTACTATATAATTAATTGATTATTCGTATTATCCTTTAATACTAATACTTGCATCACAGACTAATTGTATGGAAGTAATTGTGGAATCAATTGAATAAAAGTACAATTGCAAATCAACAACGGGCTTTTATTATTATCATTATTATTATTATTATTATTATTTTTTAATATTATTATGACTGTAGTGAGAGGAGTTAAATTTTACATTGATATGACGGTGACGATGATGAACGAAGAGGACGAATTTTCTTCGAAGATGGTGTGCGGAGACGACGCCCCGAATGAAGGTGCGGATATACGTAGCGAACGACGAGCTAATACAAGGATGTCACGAGAATTGTCTACGATTACTTGTGTTAGGACGATTATCTACGAGGACAGTGCGATCCAGTGGTGACGCAACGAGATTGGCGCGCGATTACGGGAATCGGGATGATCATCAATGAGTACAACGCGATGTAGCAGTGTCTTTCGACGACGAAGATCACGTCGGCGACACTACGAGGTTGGCGGACGAATACGAGTGGCAGAGCGTTGATCTACGAGAGCAACGTGTTCCAGCGGTGACGCTCACTCCGATAATGCTACGAGTACGGCGTGATCCAGCGATAACGCTCAACGACGAGGATCACGTCGGTGACTACGCGGTTGGCGTACGATTCCGAGAGCCAGGATGATTATCTACGAGGACAACGAAATCTGAGGCAAAACCGCTACCATATTGGTGCGCGATTATGAATGCGAGAAAGATTACTAATGAGAACAAGACAATCCAGTCTAATAAATCCTGGTGACGATGGTCACTCCGTTGCTCTGCGGTGATGTTGAAGGTGCTGAGTCTTATGTATGAGATGTCTTACAAAGGTAATTATCGACGATGCCAACGCTTCAAAGTGATTCCTCTCTATAACTACGGTCACGTCCATTTTAGTGTGCGAAGATCGCGTATGACGGCAACAACGGAACGACGAACCAATTGTTGTTGGCCCGAAGCGATAAAAACGTTTTGCAATTAATAAGGTTTGAGCATTACGACGATTGCAACTTCGGAATTTTAAACTTTGATACAATATTGTCGGATATGTTCTGCGCCTATTACCAAAATTTAAGCAATATTGATCGTATCGTTTTTTCCCAATAATATCTAAAAGTTTAGCCCTTTGAGTAACTAAAGCACGCTGTCTAATGGAAACAGTCCACCGGAAGTGCGGTTATCACGGGTTCACAATTCACGTTTTCAACTACGGTCGTCGAAAAACTGATATTTAATAGTTTGGACACAATATATATGGTAAAAAAAAATTTTTAAGTTTTTATCCGGGAATATGCAATAAATTAATTATTTATTGCGAATTCGGCACAACGGAATTTCAAATATGAATATTAAAGAAAAGTGAATGTTGAATGAGAATAGTTGAAGGAAAAAAAATTTAGGCTTTTTGACCACGAAGAACTGCTCGATCCTCTTAAATCGGAAAAAAATATTTTGCTAATAAATTAATGTATTTTCGATATTTTATTTTTGTTTCATTTCCCATCTCCCTTCTCATATTAAGTATAAGATTATAATACTCATATGCTGGGATTTACTGACTCGTTTGCTTTTTTGTTTCATGTTTTTTTTTTTTTTTTTTTTAATTTAGATTCGATTTAGATGCGCTCCAGATCCATTTCTCTAAATCGAAACGCGGCTATCTTGTCTATTTAAGCCAAAGTATTATTGTGCCTATTTTACGAGAGTCCTTTTTTGTCTTTCAATAATTGTAATGGATATAGAAGTTATTTCGTCCACTCTAATAGAAAAATTGGGTTTTTTGCTACTGCTGATGTTATAACCAGATTATTTCTTGCCATAAAAAAAACTACCGCGATATTTTTTGAGACTATTTTAGGCTGAGTTATCAGTTTCGAAATCAAAAACCGTTTTCCGGGCCATATCGGAAAGTAAATGGTCGATTTTGGTCAAATTCAGCAGGACATCATTGAAAATGACAACATTTTATAAAAATAATTCTCACCGGTGTTCTAGAATCCTTCAATCTCCGCTTAAGATAGAGTCAATATAAAGTGTTGCGTTATAAATTTACTTTATTGCGTACTTCATATCGCTATATGTTCAACACTAAGTAGTAACAATTCTTGTTAATTTTATAAAAACTTAGTCATATACATAAGTGCAAATGGCAATAAAAAAAAAATTTAATAAAAGTTTGAAAGTATATGCGTAAAATAGAAAAATGTTTAGCGGTGTCGTAAGAACATACGTAAAACTATACAATTTTTGATTTCCGATATGTCGACTATGCAATAGTTGATCCTATTCACATTTAGCACTTTATTTCATAATGATATTCTAAATAAGTCCTCGAAATATTAAAGAATTGTGTAAAAAAATGTTTTGACAACACTCCTCTCTCAAAATTGTATAAAATTATAGGAAGGCAGTTTGTTACATCTGCAGTCTTGAATGTGATTATTTAAAAAAATGTACTCATCTGCAATCACTACCACGATTGAAAATAGAGCGAATCTTGCACATCTAGAGTCGCGGTAGCGACTCGAGACAAGTACATTTATATCTATATAAAAGAGCTCGCTTCCAGACTCTTTACTCCGAGGACCGCGTTTCCAACTGTTTTCGAAAATTTTCAAAAATTTATTTTATAATATTTCAATAAATACAGCGTTTTCGACGATGTTACAGGTTTACGTATTTAAAACTTTTATTTTTCTTTCGAACATGACTATTTATAACTGCGTAGCTTGAAGCGTATTAAAGATATTAATATTTTATTTTTTCGTTGCATCAAAAAATTGTACATTTATTCGCACACGTTTTTGATGTTTATTTATTTTTTTTTTCGTACAGTGACACTAGTAATACTGGTTTTGTAATCTGGTGATTCGTGAGCGAAACACTAACTGTATACATATATATTTTGCGATTGATTTTCTTCACAGTGACAGCAGTTAGGTTATTATAAAAGATTGCAGATGGTAGTGACAGCTGAAAATATTTTTTTCGTCAATCTTGATTTTTGGGTTGCAGTGACCCGTTCTTACATTTTTATTGATTAAGAGTCGCAGTATTATTGTAATTGGTTTAAGAGATAAAATCATAAATATATGATGTAAAACATGTCGAGACAAAAAAATTTACTCCGATCAATAGTGGCTCCACAAAAAGTTATTAAATAAATCCCAAAGAACAGCAAAAATTTGGTGTTAAAAAATTTGAGACAAGTACATTTATTCCACTCAATAATGAGTCAACAAAAAGTTTACAAATAAATAAAGGCTATAATACGAAACAAATTAATTAAAAAAAAATTCGGCTGAAGTACTTGGCGCATTTGTGATCATAAGCGATAGGTAAATTATGTGTGTGGAGCGAAAAAACCCGCCAAATACTTCAGCCGATTTTTTTTTAATCAATTTTTTTCGTATTATAGCCTTTATTTATTTGTAAACTTTTTGTTGACTCATTATTGAGTGGAATAAATGTACTTGTATCAAATTTTTTTACAGCAAATTTTTACTGTTCTTTGGGATTTTGTACTTGTCCCGATAAACCTCCGTAATTGTATATGAAAAAAACCCTCACCAGCGTATCCTTTCTGTGAGAGGGAAACTTGTTTGAGAGACTTTTAAAATTTTGATCCTTTCCTTTTTGCACATTGGCTTATTTTTTTTATTATATTGGGTTTTCTAAATGAAAAAGTTTTTGAATGGAAAGATGTAGGTGTAGGATTAAGCGATGTACAATATTGCTCAGGTTGGTCGTCACAATTAATAAGGAATGCTACTTTATCCTTGTGCTCCGTCATCACCGTAAGAATTTGATAGAGTGATATTAAATGGGGAACAATATAAAAGATTCCACAGATTAAAATGGCTAAGAAATTACCACATTTTTGTGCATATGTAATGGTTCCCATTATTACATGGGAATTAATATTACTGTCTTCTGTGTAACTTTCAACGTAGACTCATAACACGCATTTCAACATAATTGTATAATATTTGTAATTTTTTATATTTAAAATTTACTAATCTTGTTAAAGTATTGATATCATGAATTTAAGTACAGTATATGAGCTAGGCCGGTTCAAACACAGGGATCTCAGGGGGGTGCGGGGACGGGGGAGCGCGGGGTCCGGTGCGGGGAACGCTGCGGTGCGGGGAAGGGACTGTTGCGGGGGAGGGGGTTTGTGGAGGGGATGGTTGAGTGAGGGCGGGAGAGAGAGATGAAAGAAGGGTGTGAGAGAGATAGAAAAGAAAAATAGAAGCGCTGCAGAGGGGGAAGGAAGGGCTCGCTTCTTTTGTCGGTCCCGCTGAGGACCTGCAACAACCTGCACGGTAGTAATAAACAAAGTTAACACAATGGGGTGAAAATTTTTGAGCCTGACACCCGTGACTGTACTAATTATATTTATGTTCTCTAGGAGACGTGGTTTTTTCCACGGTATAATCTATAGAATTGTGGCATTCTACCATGATTGAGACATTGTCTCTATAAAAATATGTCTCAGTGGAAATTTTGACTCAATTGGAGGGTGCACACCCACATTTTTCCCTTGACCTATAGCTGATGTATATCTGCGTAATGAAACGAAGAGAATGCCGACTGATAAATTTTTCATCATCAGTTTTCTATCTTAAACTCCCATCTTGTAACAAAAGAGTAAAAAAAAAAAAAAAGCCGACTTTGTGGGAAAAAAGCAGCAACATTTTTTATTTTTCATACCACATTTTTCGCGGTAACATAAAAAGAAAGAATTCCAACAAATGAAACTTCCACCTTGCAACAAAAGAGTAAAATAGCCGACTTTGTGGGAAAAAGCAGCAACATTTTTTATTTTTTCATACCACATTTTATCGCGGTAACGGAAAAAGAGAAAATTCCAACCAATAGATTTACATCTTCATGTCTACATCTTTCCACATATACAACCCCCACCCCCTCACCTCAATAGCATTGCTTTTTGGAAAATCTATATAAGAGATGATGATTTTGTTAGAAACATTTTTTAAGGATGGAGGGGGTAGTGTGTGTGTGTGTGTGTGAGAGAGATGGAAGGAGTGTGAGGGAGAGGCTGAGGTTAAAAATGATGATGTTAAAAGGGGGGAGGGGGGAGGGGGGGCAGAACATCACATTAATGAGAGATTTATATATTCCGTGTTACATATTTTTACACTCTGGCCATGAGATTTCTTTTGAAAATGCACCTGCCCTTCCCCCAACTTTGAAAAAATTCCACATCGAACTAGAAATCTTTACAAAGATGCACTCGCTCAATGACAGAGTTATGTGTCCGGTGTTGCATATATTTTAACCTGTAGAGACATTTCTCACGAGGCGCAAGAAGGGATGGAGATTTTTAAAGTCGCCCATACCTCAAAACTTGCAGGTGACGATCACACCTGACCTCCATTGAGTCATTGTTTGCTTAAAACGATGCATTAGTAGAATTTTAACAAAAGATAAATCTCCTACCTGCTAGTCCATATTTTTTTTGCGTTATGTACAGTCTTGCGTTGATGCTGTATGGGTGGGGCGAGGGTAGGGGAAATGCGGGGTATAGTGAGTGTGAGAGATGTATGATTATTTTTAAATAATTTTAGTTTGAAAAAGTGGATAAACTTATAAGATTGAGAGTTAAATGTTTATTCTGAAAGTAGACGTCGACATGGATAGATGCGCAATCTTGTATGCAATCCACCCGTCGAAAGACCCCTGGACATTGACGAAAAATGAACTCGAATCGATTCCCAAGGCTTTACTTTTAAAATATTTTAGCTACTGTATAACTTCATTGTGGGATCGTTTACCAGAGCATTTACAGTGTGACAGTGAGATACAATCATATCATGAGTGTGATGATCATTTTAATCCACCATGGGAACTGACTCATGTTGATGCTGTTGGACCCATGCGTTGAGATTGTGAAAAGTGTTTCATCATGGAACAACTGGTGAATATTTATGTGATTCAACGCATTAGGAATCCTCGAGAAATTACGCGAGAGGAGCTAGAAATTATATCACCAACGGCGTTTAAAAAATATTTCAGTGACTACACAGATATTTTGTGGGAGCGTTTACCAGAATATTACAAATCCGGCAGTGAAATTAAATCATTTCGTCGATGCAATGAACATTGGAATACACCATCGATGGAAGATCACATTGACGGTCCCACACCTCTACGTCGAAATTGTAGAAAATGTCGAGAGAGTGCAGAACGCGTTTGAGCTTATTCCAGGGTGCACGTGTCCACAGACGGGGGAGGCTGACGACTTGTTTGAACAGGGTATCTTCTGCATGCTCGTGGGAGAAAGGATGGGTACTGAAATCGTGGAGAAGGAATCATCATTCGACTACAACATTAGCTCAAAGTCAGATATATACTTCTCGAAATCACTCTACAAAAATGGATTGTGTGTCATTAAACAAATTTTTCATGTCGACATATGGTCTTTCATTGAAAAAGGCGAGGGAACTTCAGGCTGGTGTGCGTTATCCGGTCATTGATATATCATACGTGGAAAAAACCATTTACGAGCCACAATACTTCGTTATAATCGCAGATTACATTGTGGTTATGCTACCACAGTCTGACTTCAGAGATTTCCATAGAGATGAAGATGAATACCTTGAGACGTTGGCTGAAGTTCACAAGAAGAATGTCTACGTGTGGACGGACATCTTCCTGAGCGATATAATCCATCTCGGTTATTATAAACTACCATGGTTCGTTTGAAAAGTTTCATCGTTGCGAAAAAATGGTGTAAAAATATGTATGTCGTGAAAAATTTCATCGTTTGTGGGAAAAAAATGTAAAAATATGTATGATTCTCATCGTTGTCAAAAATCATTTGTAATAATGTATGCTGAGTGGTGGAGAAGGAGGAGATGAGTGTTTATAATAAAAACGAATAAAGCCATATATAATCATAAAAAAATATTTTGTTTATTCAAAAATCCCTCGTTCACACAATGCATGATAGACATATAACCAACTTCTCAGAGATTTCACATTCTTATTCGCACAATTATATTTCGAATTGCGGTGGTGGTGGTGGTGGTGGGGGCAATTGGGTCGAATTTTCGGTAACTTCTGCAGCGATGGACAGTCCAGAGTCTCCAAATCGATAATTTCCGTTGATAGATCCAAGAAACTCATCAGCCACGAAGACTTTTCACATCCTTTCACGTATATTGCACGAGCTCGTTGTAAGATGGTTTGAATTATCACTTTTGCTGCATCGTATGGTATACTGCCATAATCCCATGGTAGTCCGTGACAATTACGTTCCAACCATTTGTATGTCATTTTGTATCTTCCTGGTAGAGTGTCCCAGGCGTATGGTGATTCGAAGATAAGCGTCAGAGGCTCAACATTTTTGTCATAAGCTTGATCGATTGATATTTCTTTGAGGATGAATTCATTGAGAGGCCCCTTGAAACCTTGTACATTGACGATGAACTCCATTTTGACTAATGTCCAGCAGCATCATCACCCCCGATTTTATACCAATTTTTGACTCCACCACTTATGGGATTATATTCGACTATACGATCGTATAGAATGAGGCAGTATGCGCATGTTTGTGCAGAGGAATGTTCGTTTTCTATTTCAAATTCGAGACAAACATCCACGGGGCCAGACTTGAGGGAATCATATTGTTTTGAGCAATCAATTACAACAAGTGGTGCATATTTTGAAAATTCCGTTTTGTTCAACCATGGCTCACTCTCCTTATTGTAATACATGGATTGGAAATTTGTATACATGTCGTAGAGTAATGCATACTGATTTTGTTGTATATTCAAATTCATGTTACCGTATGGATAACATTGTGAATTTAAGTAGAGTTTCACATCGGTTTGTCAACAAAAAAAGGTCCCTGGTCTCATGAAGGATGAGAACAACGGGGCTATAATGACTGAATTCGTTTAAAATATTGAGAGTTTAAGACAGTTTGAGAATTTGAGGGTTTGAGATAGTTTGAGAGTTACAGAGATTGAGAGTTTAAAAGTTTGAAAGTTTGAGAGTTCGAGAGAGTTGAAAAGTTTGAGAGTTTGAGAGAGTTTAAGAGAGTATGGGAGTGTGAGAGTTTCAGAGAGGATGAGAGTTTAAAAGTTTGAGAGAGTTTAAATGTTTGAGGTTTTGAGAGAGAGTTCAAGAGTTTAAGAGTATGATAGTTTGAGAGAGTTCAAGAGTTTGAGAATTCGACAGTTCGAGAGAGTTTGAGAGGTTGAGAATTTGGGAGTGAGAGTTTAAGAGAGTATGAGAGTCTGAGAGTTTGAGAGAGTTTGGGAGTTTAAGAGAGTATAAGAGTCTGAGAGTTTAAGAGAGTATGAGAGTATGAGAGTTCGAGAGTTAGAGAGAGTTTGAATGTTTGAGAGCTTGAAACAGTTCAAGAATTTGAGGTTGAGAGAGTTTGAGAGCTTGAAAGTTTGAGACAGTTTGAGAATTTGAGAGTTTGCCAGATTGAGAGTGTGAGAGTTTGAGAGTGAAAGTTTGAGAGTTTGAGAGAGTTTGAGAGTTTGAAAGTGCAAAAAAATTAAGAGAGTTCGAGAGTTTGAGACCTTGAGAGTTTGAGAGTTTTAGAGTTTGAGAGTTTGAGAGAGTTTAAGAGTTTGAGAGGTTGAGATTTTGAGAGTTTAAGAGTTTGAAAGATTGAGAGTTTAAGAGTTTGAGAGTTTAAGAATTTGAGAGAGCTTGAGAGTTTGAGAGTTCGAGACAGTTTGAGAATTTGGGAATTTGAGAGTTTGAGAGTTCAAAACAGTTTGACAGTTTGAGAGTTTGAAAGTTTGAGAGTTTAAGAGAGTTTGAGAGTTTGAAAGTTTGAGAGTTTAAGAGAGTTTGAGAGTTCGAAAGTTTGAAAGTTTGAGAGTTTGAGAGTTTAGGAGTTTAAGAGGTTGAGAGTTCAAAAGTTTATAAGTTTGAGAGTTCGACAGAGTTTGAGAGTTGGAAAAGTTGAAAGTTTCAGAGTTTGAGAGTGAGAGTTCAAGAGTTTGGGTGGTTGAGAGTTTGAGAGAGTTTAAGAATTTAAGAGATTAATGAATAATGCAGTTTTTGGAAAAACCATGCAAGATGTTCGTAGTCACGTGCAAGTCAAACTGTTAACTGAATGGGTAGGCCAATATGGAGCAGAGGCTATGATTGCAAAACCTAATTTGCACAGTCGAAGTATCTTTGCGGAAAATTTAATCGCTGTAGAGTTGCGAAATCTACAGGTCAAGTTTAACAAACCAATATATGCGGGTATGCCCATTTTGGATATCTCAAAAACTTGTCGATATTCGATATGCGTTCCACCACGAGTTTATAACTCCATCGTATCAAAACAAATGTAAAGTTATGTATACGGATACTGATAGTCTGATTTATCATATTGAATGTGAAGATGTATACCAGGATATGAAACGTAATCTTGATAAATATGACACAAGCGACTACCCCCCTGACAATGTATATGGTACACCGCTTGTCAACAAAAAGGTCCCAGGTCTCATGAAGGATGAGAACAACGGGGCCCTCATGACTGAATTCGTTGGATTTAGATCGAAAATGTATGCGATGCGAGTTGAGGGGAAGAAAGATGTTAAAAAAGCGAAAGGTGTAAAGAGCAATGTTGTTGTGAGAACCATAAAATTTGAAGATTATGTGAAATGTCTCGATGAGCAGATTGAAATGAAGTGTTGCCAATCATCGATTCTATCGACATTACATAATGTCTATACCATAACAGAGACAAAAATCGTTCTAAGTCCACACGATGACAAGCGATATATTATACCTGGAACGGTAGACACGTTGCCATGGGATCATTACAGTATTCCCAAAGGTTCGGAAGCAATGAAAACGTAGAGAATTGTAAACCAAGAGCGCGTACGTATGTGTATGAGAGAGAGAGAGAGAGAGAACATTTTTCTTCAATATTTGTACATTTGATGTGAAATAAAAAGAATCTTTTTTTGTGAAACTCAATGTGTCCATCCTTTTTTTTTTTCCTTCTGTCTGCTTTCCAGGGCTATGCAGAGACCTGCTTGGATGTGTCGGGAGGGTCATAAAGAATAAATCAGACTTTAAAAATCTGTTTGTCTTCTTTATTGTTCACAAATCATCCTTACTTATCCAACTATTATGTGTATTGTCGAAACCTAGCCATTTCACAAGCAACTGACTACCACGCCTCTTCCAGGCTTTTTCGATGAGATATATGTCGGGATATTTAACTCGAAGTAACTCTTGCTCATAGAAACCACCTGCAATGGGCTCATCTTGGTGATCTTTTATGTTATATGTAGCAGGGCTAGTTTTTCCTACTCGACATATTGTGAAAATTTCCGTTGGCCAGTTTGGCGTATAACCTTTCTCAAATACATTCTTAAATTTACTTTCGGAAAAAGTCAACAAACCGATAGAAATTTACCGAAGCATATAGCTTCAAGTATGTGGGCTTTTATTATAGGCTTTATCATGTTTTATGAAATCTGCAAATAATGTTGAAATCGTTCCTCTCATTGAAGTTGTGTGATAACGAATCATTATTCCACGACTCAGATCTCCCAAATGTGTTTAAGCCTTCAACAGATATTCAAACATATTCAATACTCATATAAAAATTAAAACCCTGAAAAAAAAAACTTTCAACCCTACCAAAAAGTGATCAAATTAATGAGTCATGACAAACTTTACAAATCCAATACTTGCAAAAAAAAATATACATACATATATATATATATATATATATATATATATATATATTTCAAGACTTCACAAAAGTTACTGTTGCATATTACACGAAAGTTTAAGAAACCTTCCTTATTTCAGAGCATCTTTAAAAAGTGATGAAATACATTCCAATTATCTAATTATCGTCCTATAACGTGAAAAAAAAATTATGTCATGATTCTAAAGTATATAGGCTCAAGTACGTGGGTTTCTATTATAGGCTTTATCATGTTTTATAAAATCTGCAAATAATGTTAAAATCGTTTCTCTCATTGAAGTTGTGTAATGACGAATCATTATTCCACGACTCAGATCTACCAAATGTGTTGAAGCCTTCCACAGATATTTAAACATATTCAATCCTTCCACAAAATTAAAACTCTGAAAAAAAAAAATTTCAACCCTACCAAAAAGAAAAAGTGATCAAATTAATGAGTCACGACAAAATTTACAAATCCAATCCTTGCAAATATATATATATATATATATATATATATATATTTCAAGACTTCACAAAGTTACTATTACATATTTCACGAAAGTTTTAGAAACCTTCCTTATTTCAGAGTATCTTTAAAAATGATGAAATACATTCCAATGATCTAATTAACGTCTTATAACGTGAAAATAATATTAATTTAACTAATTAATTATTAATAATAATTAATAATATTAATATAACGTGAAAAAATGTCATGCTTATAAAGTATAAGAATTTAAAAATTGGAAAACGTCGTTAGATTTACAAATGTTTACTAAGCCAATTGAGATCATTATTCAGGCTCAAGTCGCGGCCAGGGGTATGTGGTGCGAGGGCGGAGCCCCCGCTGCATCATACCACTGGCCGCAACTTGAGCCTGAATAATGATCTCAATTGGCTTAGTAAACATTTGTAAATCTAACGACGTTTTCCAATTTTTAAATTCTTATACTTTATAAGCATGACATTTTTTCACGTTATATTAATATTATTAATTATTATTAATAATTAATTAGTTAAATTAATATTATTTTCACGTTATAAGACGTTAATTAGATCATTGGAATGTATTTCATCATTTTTAAAGATACTCTGAAATAAGGAAGGTTTCTAAAACTTTCGTGAAATATGTAATAGTAACTTTGTGAAGTCTTGAAATATATATATATATATATATATATATATATATATTTGCAAGGATTGGATTTGTAAATTTTGTCGTGACTCATTAATTTGATCACTTTTTCTTTTTGGTAGGGTTGAAATTTTTTTTTTTCAGAGTTTTAATTTTGTGGAAGGATTGAATATGTTTAAATATCTGTGGAAGGCTTCAACACATTTGGTAGATCTGAGTCGTGGAATAATGATTCGTCATTACACAACTTCAATGAGAGAAACGATTTTAACATTATTTGCAGATTTTATAAAACATGATAAAGCCTATAATAGAAACCCACGTACTTGAGCCTATATACTTTAGAATCATGACATAATTTTTTTTTCACGTTATAGGACGATAATTAGATAATTGGAATGTATTTCATCACTTTTTAAAGATGCTCTGAAATAAGGAAGGTTTCTTAAACTTTCGTGTAATATGCAACAGTAACTTTTGTGAAGTCTTGAAATATATATATATATATATATATATATATATATATATATGTATGTATATTTTTTTTTGCAAGTATTGGATTTGTAAAGTTTGTCATGACTCATTAATTTGATCACTTTTTGGTAGGGTTGAAAGTTTTTTTTTTCAGGGTTTTAATTTTTATATGAGTATTGAATATGTTTGAATATCTGTTGAAGGCTTAAACACATTTGGGAGATCTGAGTCGTGGAATAATGATTCGTTATCACACAACTTCAATGAGAGGAACGATTTCAACATTATTTGCAGATTTCATAAAACATGATAAAGCCTATAATAAAAGCCCACATACTTGAAGCTATATGCTTCGGTAAATTTCTATCGGTTTGTTGACTTTTTCCGAAAGTAAATTTAAGAATGTATTTGAGAAAGGTTATACGCCAAACTGGCCAACGGAAATTTTCACAATATGTCGAGTAGGAAAAACTAGCCCTGCTACATATAACATAAAAGATCACCAAGATGAGCCCATTGCAGGTGGTTTCTATGAGCAAGAGTTACTTCGAGTTAAATATCCCGACATATATCTCATCGAAAAAGCCTGGAAGAGGCGTGGTAGTCAGTTGCTTGTGAAATGGCTAGGTTTCGACAATACACATAATAGTTGGATAAGTAAGGATGATTTGTGAACAATAAAGAAGACAAACAGATTTTTAAAGTCTGATTTATTCTTTATGACCCTCCCGACACATCCAAGCAGGTCTCTGCATAGCCCTGGAAAGCAGACAGAAGGAAAAAAAAAAAGGATGGACACATTGAGTTTCACAAAAAAAGATTCTTTTTATTTCACATCAAATGTACAAATATTGAAGAAAAATGTTCTCTCTCTCTCTCTCTCTCATACACATACGTACGCGCTCTTGGTTTACAATTCTCTACGTTTTCATTGCTTCCGAACCTTTGGGAATACTGTAATGATCCCATGGCAACGTGTCTACCGTTCCAGGTATAATATATCGCTTGTCATCGTGTGGACTTAGAACGATTTTTGTCTCTGTTATGGTATAGACATTATGTAATGTCGATAGAATCGATGATTGGCAACACTTCATTTCAATCTGCTCATCGAGACATTTCACATAATCTTCAAATTTTATGGTTCTCACAACAACATTGCTCTTTACACCTTTCGCTTTTTTAACATCTTTCTTCCCCTCAACTCGCATCGCATACATTTTCGATCTAAATCCAACGAATTCAGTCATGAGGGCCCCGTTGTTCTCATCCTTCATGAGACCTGGGACCTTTTTGTTGACAAGCGGTGTACCATATACATTGTCAGGGGGGTAGTCGCTTGTGTCATATTTATCAAGATTACGTTTCATATCCTGGTATACATCTTCACATTCAATATGATAAATCAGACTATCAGTATCCGTATACATAACTTTACATTTGTTTTGATACGATGGAGTTATAAACTCGTGGTGGAACGCATATCGAATATCGACAAGTTTTTGAGATATCCAAAATGGGCATACCCGCATATATTGGTTTGTTAAACTTGACCTGTAGATTTCGCAACTCTACAGCGATTAAATTTTCCGCAAAGATACTTCGACTGTGCAAATTAGGTTTTGCAATCATAGCCTCTGCTCCATATCGGCCTACCCATTCAGTTAACAGTTTGACTTGCACGTGACTACGAACATCTTGCATGGTTTTTCCAAAAACTGCATTATTCATTAATCTCTTAAATTCTTAAACTCTCTCAAACTCTCAACCACCCAAACTCTTGAACTCTCACTCTCAAACTCTGAAACTTTCAACTTTTCCAACTCTCAAACTCTGTCGAACTCTCAAACTTATAAACTTTTGAACTCTCAACCTCTTAAACTCCTAAACTCTCAAACTCTCAAACTTTCAAACTTTCGAACTCTCAAACTCTCTTAAACTCTCAAACTTTCAAACTCTCAAACTCTCTTAAACTCTCAAACTTTCAAACTCTCAAACTGTCAAACTGTTTTGAACTCTCAAACTCTCAAATTCCCAAATTCTCAAACTGTCTCGAACTCTCAAACTCTCAAACTCTCTCAAATTCTTAAACTCTCAAACTCTTAAACTCTCAATCTTTCAAACTCTTAAACTCTCAAAATCTCAACCTCTCAAACTCTTAAACTCTCTCAAACTCTCAAACTCTAAAACTCTCAAACTCTCAAGGTCTCAAACTCTCGAACTCTCTTAATTTTTTTGCACTTTCAAACTCTCAAACTCTCTCAAACTCTCAAACTTTCACTCTCAAACTCTCACACTCTCAATCTGGCAAACTCTCAAATTCTCAAACTGTCTCAAACTTTCAAGCTCTCAAACTCTCTCAACCTCAAATTCTTGAACTGTTTCAAGCTCTCAAACATTCAAACTCTCTCTAACTCTCGAACTCTCATACTCTCATACTCTCTTAAACTCTCAGACTCTTATACTCTCTTAAACTCCCAAACTCTCTCAAACTCTCAGACTCTCATACTCTCTTAAACTCTCACTCCCAAATTCTCAACCTCTCAAACTCTCTCGAACTGTCGAATTCTCAAACTCTTGAACTCTCTCAAACTATCATACTCTTAAACTCTTGAACTCTCTCTCAAAACCTCAAACATTTAAACTCTCTCAAACTTTTAAACTCTCATCCTCTCTGAAACTCTCACACTCCCATACTCTCTTAAACTCTCTCAAACTCTCAAACTTTTCAACTCTCTCGAACTCTCAAACTTTCAAACTTTTAAACTCTCAATCTCTGTAACTCTCAAACTATCTCAAACCCTCAAATTCTCAAACTGTCTTAAACTCTCAATATTTTAAACGAATTCAGTCATTATAGCCCCGTTGTTCTCATCCTTCATGAGACCAGGGACCTTTTTTTGTTGACAAACCGATGTGAAACTCTACTTAAATTCACAATGTTATCCATACGGTAACATGAATTTGAATATACAACAAAATCAGTATGCATTACTCTACGACATGTATACAAATTTCCAATCCATGTATTACAATAAGGAGAGTGAGCCATGGTTGAACAAAACGGAATTTTCAAAATATGCACCACTTGTTGTAATTGATTGCTCAAAACAATATGATTCCCTCAAGTCTGGCCCCGTGGATGTTTGTCTCGAATTTGAAATAGAAAACGAACATTCCTCTGCACAAACATGCGCATACTGCCTCATTCTATACGATCGTATAGTCGAATATAATCCCATAAGTGGTGGAGTCAAAAATTGGTATAAAATCGGGGGTGATGATGCTGCTGGACATTAGTCAAAATGGAGTTCATCGTCAATGTACAAGGTTTCAAGGGGCCTCTCAATGAATTCATCCTCAAAGAAATATCAATCGATCAAGCTTATGACAAAAATGTTGAGCCTCTGACGCTTATCTTCGAATCACCATACGCCTGGGACACTCTACCAGGAAGATACAAAATGACATACAAATGGTTGGAACGTAATTGTCACGGACTACCATGGGATTATGGCAGTATACCATACGATGCAGCAAAAGTGATAATTCAAACCATCTTACAACGAGCTCGTGCAATATACGTGAAAGGATGTGAAAAGTCTTCGTGGCTGATGAGTTTCTTGGATCTATCAACGGAAATTATCGATTTGGAGACTCTGGACTGTCCATCGCTGCAGAAGTTACCGAAAATTCGACCCAATTGCCCCCACCACCACCACCACCACCGCAATTCGAAATATAATTGTGCGAATAAGAATGTGAAATCTCTGAGAAGTTGGTTATATGTCTATCATGCATTGTGTGAACGAGGGATTTTTGAATAAACAAAATATTTTTTTATGATTATATATGGCTTTATTCGTTTTTATTATAAACACTCATCTCCTCCTTCTCCACCACTCAGCATACATTATTACAAATGATTTTTGACAACGATGAGAATCATACATATTTTTACATTTTTTTCCCACAAACGATGAAATTTTTCACGACATACATATTTTTACACCATTTTTTCGCAACGATGAAACTTTTCAAACGAACCATGGTAGTTTATAATAACCGAGATGGATTATATCGCTCAGGAAGATGTCCGTCCACACGTAGACATTCTTCTTGTGAACTTCAGCCAACGTCTCAAGGTATTCATCTTCATCTCTATGGAAATCTCTGAAGTCAGACTGTGGTAGCATAACCACAATGTAATCTGCGATTATAACGAAGTATTGTGGCTCGTAAATGGTTTTTTCCACGTATGATATATCAATGACCGGATAACGCACACCAGCCTGAAGTTCCCTCGCCTTTTTCAATGAAAGACCATATGTCGACATGAAAAATTTGTTTAATGACACACAATCCATTTTTGTAGAGTGATTTCGAGAAGTATATATCTGACTTTGAGCTAATGTTGTAGTCGAATGATGATTCCTTCTCCACGATTTCAGTACCCATCCTTTCTCCCACGAGCATGCAGAAGATACCCTGTTCAAACAAGTCGTCAGCCTCCCCCGTCTGTGGACACGTGCACCCTGGAATAAGCTCAAACGCGTTCTTCACTCTCTCGACATTTTCTACAATTTCGACGTAGAGGTGTGGGACCGTCAATGTGATCTTCCATCGATGGTGTATTCCAATGTTCATTGCATCGACGAAATGATTTAATTTCACTGCCGGATTTGTAATATTCTGGTAAACGCTCCCACAAAATATCTGTGTAGTCACTGAAATATTTTTTAAACGCCGTTGGTGATATAATTTCTAGCTCCTCTCGCGTAATTTCTCGAGGATTCCTAATGCGTTGAATCACATAAATATTCACCAGTTGTTCCATGATGAAACACTTTTCACAATCTCAACGCATGGGTCCAACAGCATCAACATGAGTCAGTTCCCATGGTGGATTAAAATGATCATCACACTCATGATATGATTGTATCTCACTGTCACACTGTAAATGCTCTGGTAAACGATCCCACAATGAAGTTATACAGTAGCTAAAATATTTTAAAAGTAAAGCCTTGGGAATCGATTCGAGTTCATTTTTCGTCAATGTCCAGGGGTCTTTCGACGGGTGGATTGCATACAAGATTGCGCATCTATCCATGTCGACGTCTACTTTCAGAATAAACATTTAACTCTCAATCTTATAAGTTTATCCACTTTTTCAAACTAAAATTATTTAAAAATAATCATACATCTCTCACACTCACTATACCCCGCATTTCCCCTACCCTCGCCCCACCCATACAGCATCAACGCAAGACTGTACATAACGCAAAAAAAATATGGACTAGCAGGTAGGAGATTTATCTTTTGTTAAAATTCTACTAATGCATCGTTTTAAGCAAACAATGACTCAATGGAGGTCAGGTGTGATCGTCACCTGCAAGTTTTGAGGTATGGGCGACTTTAAAAATCTCCATCCCTTCTTGCGCCTCGTGAGAAATGTCTCTACAGGTTAAAATATATGCAACACCGGACACATAACTCTGTCATTGAGCGAGTGCATCTTTGTAAAGATTTCTAGTTCGATGTGGAATTTTTTCAAAGTTGGGGGAAGGGCAGGTGCATTTTCAAAAGAAATCTCATGGCCAGAGTGTAAAAATATGTAACACGGAATATATAAATCTCTCATTAATGTGATGTTCTGCCCCCCCTCCCCCCTCCCCCCTTTTAACATCATCATTTTTAACCTCAGCCTCTCCCTCACACTCCTTCCATCTCTCTCACACACACACACACACACTACCCCCTCCATCCTTAAAAAATGTTTCTAACAAAATCATCATCTCTTATATAGATTTTCCAAAAAGCAATGCTATTGAGGTGAGGGGGTGGGGGTTGTATATGTGGAAAGATGTAGACATGAAGATGTAAATCTATTGGTTGGAATTTTCTCTTTTTCCGTTACCGCGATAAAATGTGGTATGAAAAAATAAAAAATGTTGCTGCTTTTTCCCACAAAGTCGGCTATTTTACTCTTTTGTTGCAAGGTGGAAGTTTCATTTGTTGGAATTCTTTCTTTTTATGTTACCGCGAAAAATGTGGTATGAAAAATAAAAAATGTTGCTGCTTTTTTCCCACAAAGTCGGCTTTTTTTTTTTTTTTACTCTTTTGTTACAAGATGGGAGTTTAAGATAGAAAACTGATGATGAAAAATTTATCAGTCGGCATTCTCTTCGTTTCATTACGCAGATATACATCAGCTATAGGTCAAGGGAAAAATGTGGGTGTGCACCCTCCAATTGAGTCAAAATTTCCACTGAGACATATTTTTATAGAGACAATGTCTCAATCATGGTAGAATGCCACAATTCTATAGATTATACCGTGGAAAAAACCACGTCTCCTAGAGAACATAAATATAATTAGTACAGTCACGGGTGTCAGGCTCAAAAATTTTCACCCCATTGTGTTAACTTTGTTTATTACTACCGTGCAGGTTGTTGCAGGTCCTCAGCGGGACCGACAAAAGAAGCGAGCCCTTCCTTCCCCCTCTGCAGCGCTTCTATTTTTCTTTTCTATCTCTCTCACACCCTTCTTTCATCTCTCTCTCCCGCCCTCACTCAACCATCCCCTCCACAAACCCCCTCCCCCGCAACAGTCCCTTCCCCGCACCGCAGCGTTCCCCGCACCGGACCCCGCGCTCCCCCGTCCCCGCACCCCCCTGAGATCCCTGTGTTTGAACCGGCCTAGCTCATATACTAAGTACTGTTCGTAACGTAGATCGTGATATTTTTCCATTTCCTCGTTAAGTTATCAATTCGTTTCACATACTATTTATGCGTAAGATATTTTTAATCATGATAACCCTAATTTCTTTAATGTATAGTCCCCTGTTTTATTCTGTTAAAAAACTATTGAAATAAAATTTTTTTGTGAAATGTGGAGTCTTGGCTGCTTATCTGAAAATTTATATGGTTTTTTTTTTTTCGAGATGAAAATACAAAATATATAAAAAATTATAAATATTTGTTCAATTGGTGTTTTGAATGTTTTTTGATATAATCGGAAAATAAGGGATTACTAATTTACTTGTTCAGCTTTATTCCCGAGAGGTAATTTTTGATTTGATATGATTATGAGTAGAGTCGTACAGAGTCCCATCAAGAATCAATCCGACATTAACAATGATATTTTCCGAATCAACGTGAAACTTCAACAGTGATGCATGTTCTATCGTTCTTGGATTCGCTTCCAATGATATGTGTTCGATAAATAAACAGATTTTACATGAACAAAGAGCTTTTACTCAACTTTCAAACAGTGGTGAACGTTCGTTTATAATCTGGTTTGTTTCCAGTAATGGAACGAAAAATGAAACTTTGAATATTACTTAAAATTCATTACAACCTCATTGAAAAATTATACAGTCAAGCGTTTCTACTAAATATTTATGAATCAGATACAAATCCAAACTATTTAGCGATTTTTTCTGGTTACGAATAGTTTTTCATTGGATAAATTATTTTTATAATGGTCGGTTTTGATTTTGCTATATTGATAACAATTTTTACATACCTTCTACAACTTTTTACCCCATGTTATTATAAGTGCAATACCATCGAGATGGGAGGTTAAAATAATCGGACTTTGACGAAATTGTTTTATTCATATATTGAATTTTTCAATAGCGGTGCACATCCGGTAATCGTTCGATTCGTTTTCATAAACAGGAAACATAAAGAAACGCAGAACCTAATGTAGAATATACCAGGACCTCATTTAAAACTTTTAATGTAAAGCGTAAAATTCCAGATATTTTTGAATAGGAAAGGTATCCGAAGTGTTGTTAAGCTATTCTCATCTGTTAATAGTTTCTCATTGGAGAACTTTATTTTAATATGATTGGTTTTGTTTTTGGTACATTTATAAAATATGTTTTCTGACTCCTACACGTGTTTACGCTATATGATTATTAGTAGGATCGTACAGAGTTTCATCAAAAAACAGATCCGACATTAACAATGTAATTTTTCGAATTGAAGTGACACTTCAATAATGATGCACGTTCTACCGTCCTGGGATTCACTTACAATGTTATGAAATTCATAGTTGCTGAAGATCCGTACTTCGCAACCTTTTTTATATAATCTATGTGATAATAAAATATCTATAATCCCGTGAAAGTGACTAAATATTCTGGACCCTCAAGCGAATGCGATAAGTTTATAATTATTTCGGATAATAAATTTAAGTTTGATATTTTTTTGAACATATTTTATTTGCTAACAGTCATGGACGTTTGTTTGTTATTCTGATTTTTTCTTGAAATTTTAATTCACAGAGACTTTATTAAAATATTATGAAGTCAAGCATTGCTTCTAAATATTGAGCCAATGGAAATAAATCCTAAGTAGTATACAACTTTGTCTTACTTCGAATAGTTATTTATAGGATAAATTGTTTTTAGATTGACGGATTTTTTTCTTCTCATTGATAAAAAAGTTTCTTCATCTTCCCCACATGTCTTTACGCCAAACTACTATGTTACGACCGCACCGAATTCGGTCGCAAAACATATCCAACATTAATAATAAATACTTTTTCTTAACGTACACAACATTTAGCAGTAGTTCACGTTAAAATGAAATCCATACTTCTCTGTCGCATAAATTAAAAGGTCATTAAAAAACTTAAAAGTGAAGAATAAAATACTAAATTTTTTATAAACTTAAAAAAATCCGACTTATTAATCAAAAATTTCGAGGAATATAACCTCTTCCCGGCCATCGGTCCATGTTTGGAACAAGAGTTAAAAAACATTATAGCGCACGCACATTAATAGCATAAATATTCTTGTATTCAGAAACAAAAATAAAATTCCTGTATATATACATATGGCTTCTCTAAGTAGGAAAAAATTGCCAAGTGAAAACTCGGCTTCCGACGAATAAACAGCTGTTTTTCCAGATTTGTAAAATAAAAAAATTTTTTATAAAAAATCATAAAAAAGTTGAGGCGCTATAAGATTCCCCTTTAGTTTTTCCACACATTTATAATAAAAAAAATGTTGCCGGTTAAGGAAGTTGTATCGATATTTATATGTTATCATACGAAAAATAAATTATATTTGATAATTCGAAGTTAATGTATTGAAAACTGGCGTGAATTTTCTTGAACAGCATTTAATAATGTATGAAAAATTTGGATAGGTTTCACCGTTTGGTAATTGAGATATTCATTTTTGAAAATGACGCGTTTAACATGGGCTGTTATGGAAGATTTAAAAAAATAGCGAACTTCAACAAAAAATATATAAATTTTGAGACGATGAACATCGACATATTCCGCCATTAGTTTCATACTGTCTTAAGCTTTCTGTTTACAAAATTTTATTGTGTAAAGTTGAAAAATAATTTTTACATTCGAAATGATACAACCTATTTAAGAAGACAACTAATAAGTGCTGGATAATTTAAATATTTTTCTTTATTTTTCCCAATATCTTTGCATCACATGAAGTAAAATATATATTTAGGATGTGACTGTTCCGCTTATTTAGAATTTTCTGTAAACGCCGAGATATTTCGCCAACCTATTATTCCAGGAGCTTTCCGCCTCTTCATTATTTTTTATTTCTGTTTTGTTCAAATAATCTTCT
The DNA here is from genome assembly GCA_963989365.1 of Rhimphoctona megacephalus. Classification (NCBI taxonomy): domain Eukaryota; kingdom Metazoa; phylum Arthropoda; class Insecta; order Hymenoptera; family Ichneumonidae; genus Rhimphoctona; species Rhimphoctona megacephalus. The sequence continues at coordinate 633,676 of OZ022414.1, forward strand.
CCGTCTGCTTTGTTTTCAGTTTCAGCTTCTCTGCTACTACTGTTAATCACAAAAATAATCTTACAATTTAAAGAGGAAGTAAGTTCATCCACTACAGCGTTCACCACAACACGTATTATATTAAATTATAGAAAGTGTGCTTCTATTTTCCTGACAACAAAGCTGTTTTGTTATTCAATTATGCTGTGAAGTGTATGTGCTTTATTTGTATAAAAAAAAAATTTAAATAAATTATATTGATGAAAAATTTACTGGGTGGCTGCCGTTGATGGTACCGACGAGGTCATTAGCGCTGCAGTGGCTGTGATCCCGATTTCAGTAAAAGATTCACTGTAGAAAAAATGGTTCGTCATTCATAAAAAATAATAATTCATGTACACGGAGAAAATAAAATTTAACATATAACTAAGTCAATTTCGTTAGACTAAATTTAGTGGAGCTCACAATTTTTTTTTTGCAAAATGGCAAATTATTTAGTTTAAACTTAATTGTGAAAACTTCTTATAAATAAGCAACCAAATTGCTGAAGCCGAATAATTTTTTTCCTACATCTTGTATTATTTACATTTCTGAGCTAAATCTAAAAAGGAATTGTACGGAATGAAAACAATGTTATTTTCAAAATTTCGGTTCATATTCATAATTATTACTCCCATAAATGTAAGTGTGCAAAGTTACAAGTAAATCAAATGTTACAGAAAATTTACTCAAAATGTTTTAATAGATGACATGTATACTTACAATTTACAGTCCGCCCTTTTTCGCTTTTGAATTTTTTTCTCTTTTAAGAAATTTTGAAGAAACGAACGGTGGCGATTAACAAATTTTCTAATATAATCGCGTCTTCTCGCATCTTTTAACGGGCTCTCATACGCGTTATCAAGAGACTCGGTAGAGTCTCGGGACAAGTACATTGACAGCTCTGTCGTCTGCTGGCCCGAGGCTCGCCGAGACTATACTTTCTCGAAACAAAACTTTTCGCGGTGGTGGGGGTAAAATTGGCACATCATTTTGTTTGTTTTCGAAGCTCACGAGTCGTTTGAGGCCTTGAAAATTGAACTGGAGCTTCATTAAGAAATTATCTTTCGAATGAGCCCAAATTTAGCACGATCGGTGACGTAAATGCTGAGAAAAAACTTTGCACGGGCTCAAAATCACGCAAAAGTCACCTACACATTCAAGAATCAGACGTGTCTGTATACAACACCAAAGCCGGCTGAAAGTGTCTCTCGAGTTTCTGATTGGTTGATTCTGACGACACCCATATATATATAACACTATCAAAGACCTCATGTCCTCGCGGCTAACTTCACGGCGCTGTCGCAGACCGACGTCACATGAGACTAGCTCCACCTCGTCGCTATATATATATATATATACCGAACCGCCGAAAGTTTGACAGGTCGAGTGTTATTATCTCTGAATAAAACGATTCACCGTGGTGGGAGTAAAAACTGAAAACCATTTTCTTTAATTACGAAGCTCAGGAGGTATATGATGATTTGAAAATTGAACTGGAGATTTATTACGAAAAAATACTTCGATTGAGCCTTAAATCAGCACGATTAATGCCGTATTTGCTGAGAAAAAACTTTGCACAGGCTCAAGATTATGCTGACATCGAAGTATTGGTATGTCTGTATACGACACAATGAAAGGCCTCTTGACGCCTTCCGAGCTTGTGATTGGCCATTCCGTTTCATCTTTCTCTACCTATACCACGCAAAGTCTGAACGGAGTTTTCGAAGTGAGAATGAGTGCTTATACGCGAGACGTGTTTGTGGATAAATTCGGGAAAAAAATTATTTCGCGATCTGTGAATAAATAAATAGTTCGAAGTACCCATACCGCGGAAAGTCTGAACGGAGTTTTCGAAGTGAGAAGTTCTTATGCGGGACGTGTTGTGGATAAATTCGGGAAAAAAAATTATTTCGCGATCTATAAATAAATTTATTCACAAATCGCGAAATAATTTTGGATCGTACGCGTACGATCCAAAAATGATTTCTTTAATATAAATTCAATGACAGCAATTTAGAGTTTCATTCAAATTCACGTATTTTTTATTTTTTTCCCCCTTTCGATCGCGACTAATTAGAATCTCGTGGCTTAAACAGTATTGAAAATATTAATCTTTTTTCACGAACATTTGTGAGGTTATAAATATCGAGGTTAGGTTCAATCGACTCTTGGTTACAGCAATAATAAGAAAGTGATGGTGTGAAAATAGCGAAGTGCTTTTAATCAACTTTCGAACAGTGCTGAAATGAATATACATTCTTTCATTATTGTTAACCCTGCAGTTTTTATTTTCCACACTTAACTCTTCGACGGAATTTCTCTCTCGCGATTAAATGTTCCTCGTATAAGATTTTTTGAGAAATCGTTCTTTTCGTTTCTTTGATAAATATGAAATAGTGTACGTTGAACTGTTAATCATGATTGGTGTGAATCGATGTAAATTTGGAAAAGGAACTCTATAAAACTAATAATGAGTGTCAAAAAAATGTATATGGCAAAGTTTGTTATTATCATGCCGAGTTTTGAGCAGTGTTTAATAAATATTTTTTTTTAACTGTACACCGTTGACAATTTATTTTATTGGTCCCTTTCCTCTTTATTATAAAATGTTCCTCGCTGGCCATAATAAGATTTGTACATCATAAAATGTTCCTTGCATGATAATTGTTGGTCCATTCCAAAAGATTTTCGACATCGTTTTTCTATCCAAAATATGGTGTAGAATCATCTCGCGTTTGATGTATTAATAGACAAATACACTGTCAACCTGCATTTGGATATATATGGATGCATCTGGATGATAACCGTAGTAAGTAATGATATATCTTTATGTCAAAATGGCTCGTATAATATATCTTTATGTCAAAAGACTATGGCGGTATATACTCCATATCCTATCAAAATTTGTATCTTTGGATTGCAACGAATGCCCATAGACTCTGGAAATTCTGTGAAGCGACAAATGTACCAAGTATTTCCACTTTTTGGCTCCGATCGTAGCATTATGAATTGAACATTTTGTTATGAAAATTCTTCGGTTGCCCATTTGTCAATGGGATCAAAAATATTGTCTTCGGAACACCGTGGATATATGCAAAATTTCAGAATTTTGTTTGGCTCAATATGCTCTATATTTTTTCACATCCCCGCTTTAATTGTAGCATAATGAATTTTAAAAAATTGTTTCAGAAAGTCTTCCGATGTGTTTTTTCTGACATTATCAAAATTTATATCTTTGGATTGCAACGAATGCCTACAAACTTCGGAAATTGTGTGAAGCGACAAATGTACCAAGTATTTCTACTTTTTGCCTCCGATTTTAGCATTATGAATTGAACTTTTGTTATGAAAATTCTTCAGTCGCTCATTTGTCAATGGGATCAAAATTATTGTCTTCGGAACGCCATGAATATATGCAAAATTTTAGAATTTTGTATGGCTCAATATGCGCTCTATTTTTTCACTTCACCACTTTAGTTGTAACATTATGAATTTTGAAAAATTGTTTCAGGAAGTCTTCCGATGTCCTTTAACTGATATTATCAAAATTTGTATAATTGAATTGCAATGGATACCTACAGCCTTTGAAAATTCTGTAAAGCGACAGATGTGCCAAGTATTTTCCCTTTTGCTCATTTGTCGATGGATTAAGAATTGCTGCCTTCAGAATGTCATGCATACATGCAAAATTTCAGAATTTTGTTGGGCCCAATGTGCGCTACATTTTTTCAATTCCCTAATTTAGTTGTGGTATAATGAATTTTGAAAAATTGTTTCAGGAAGTCTTCCGATGTCCTTTAACTGATATTACCAAAATTTGTATCATTGGATTGCAACGGATACCTACAGACGTTGGGAATTCTGTAAAGCAACAAATGTACCAAGTATTTCCACTTTTTGGCTCCGATTGTGGCATTAAGAATTAAAAATTTTGTTATGAAAATTCTGCGGTTACTCATTTGTCAATGGAATCAAAATTATTGTCTTTGGAACGCCATAAATATATGCAAAATTTCAGAATTTCATTCGGCTCTATTGAGCTATATTTTTTCACTTCCTCACTTTAGTTGTAGCATAATAAATTTTGAAAAATTGTTTTAGGAAGTCTTCTGATGTGTTTTTACTGATATTATCAAAATTTGTATCATTGAATTGCAACAGATACGTACAGACTTTGAAATACTTGTGAAGTAACAAGTGTGCCCAATATTTCCACTTTTTTGCTGGAATAGTGGCATTATTAGGACTTGAAAATTTTATTATGAAAATTATTCGCTTGCTCATTTTTGGATGGGATTAAAATTTGGCTTCGAAAAGTAATGGCTATATGCAAAATTCATAAACTTTATTGAGCCCGATGTGCGGTATGCTTGAGTTGTGGCATGATTAATTCAAAAAATTGTCAGAAAGTCTTTGGTTCCTTTTTTCTGGAAGTATAAAAATTTGTTTCATTGGAACGCAACGTATACTTACAAACTTTGGAAATTTCCTGGAGCAACATGTGTGCTCAGTATTTCTACTTTTTGGCTCCTATTGTGGCATAACGAATTGAAAAATATTTTCAAAAAGATTTGCTCTACGGATGCTCTGGTTGTGATGGTACGAAAATTGGCACGAAGATAATGCAACTGGTACAACTCAACTCGATCCATTTTCTTGGGCACAGTACTGATCTAAGTTTGCCCGCTTTGTTGAATTTATTGTTTTAAAATATCCATAACATACTTTCTGAACTTTTCGAAATTCAAAGATAATATTAAAATATCTGTAAGTTCTAGTTTTGAGGCTTTCACGGCCATTATTGTTATAAATATCAAAATTTGCATCAAAATTTGTATCATGGGAATGTAGCCGATACCTACAAACTTTTAACATTTTGTGAAGCGCCAAGTATTTCCACGTTTTATCTTTGATTGTGGCATTATGAATTGAAAAATTTATTACAAAAAGTCTTCGGCTGCTCATTTTTGGATGGGATTAAAATTTCTGTCCTCGGAACGCTATAGATACATCCAAATTTTCTGAACTTTGTTGGGCTTAAAGTGCACTATGTTTTTTCACTTTTCCACTTTAGTTATGGCATAATAAATTTAAAAAGTTGTTTCAGAAAGTCGTCGGGTGCTCGTCTGCTGATAGTATCAAAATTTGTATCATTGGAATGTAGCCGATATCTACAAATTTTGATCATTTTGTGAAGAGGAGACGTGTGCTAAGTATTTCCACTTTTTAGCTCTGATTATAGCATAATAAATTGAAAAAGTTTTATTCTAAACGCTTTCCTCTGCAGTCGCTCTGGTTTTGATGGTATCAAAATTTGCTCAAAGCTAATGTGACTAATACAACTAAATTCATTTCATTCTCTTGGGTACGATCCTGGTCTGAGTTTGTCCGCTTTGTTCAATATATTGTTTTGGAGTTCCCATAACATACTATTTGAACTTTTCTATATTCAATGAGAATATTGAAATAGTTGTAACTTTTTATTTTCATGGTAGTAACTTCTTCAATGGTATTGACAAATAATCATGATTCCACCTTGTTAATAAAAATAAGAATGAAAAAATGCGTGAACTTTTTTCACAATAGATTCGATATGTTTTCTCTAAACATACGTGAAACTGGTTTTTTATTTTATCATTAATCAAAAATGAAAAATTTCGAAAAAAATCGCCCCATTTTTATCAACAAGCTGAAATAAGCGTAATATTTTTTACCAAAAATCTACAAATATAACAAGGAGATACTGCTGTTTAATATGTTTATTTGATAAACACAAATTCAAATAGCTACAAATTCTATGGAAAAGTTCTGACTCTTCTAATCTTGCTCTCAAAAGCTTTGTAAATTTTTTTATCAGACTCCCAGTTCCCGACTTATTTTAGCCTGATTCCAGAAAGGTAAATCGAAATGTCAAAAAAATTTGACTGGCTCGAGAATTAAAAAAATGCCAAATTGAAAATTCCAAAATACGTGCCCCTTTATTTCATGGGGAAAAAACCTGACTCGAAGTAGAAGGGGTCAGGGTTTGGAAATGAAAAGGCGATAATTTCCCAATATAACCTTTTTCTAATCTATATAAAGCGAGATGTTTCAAAAGAAAGAGAAAAAACGCATCATATCACGCATAAAAACCCCCTCGCGGAAAAAACCTGGACAAGTACATTTGTTGACCGCCGTTCCCATATTTTTCCACTAATATACATACACTGCAAAAACCTGTTCTCGCAAAAATCCCTAAGAAAATCAAATCCTATCAAAAAGTAAGAAAAGTGACCACTCTCAAAAAATGTATCAAATAAATTCAAATCACACAAAACAAAATGAGTTAATCCTCACGAAAAGCTAAGGTTGGGTTTCGCAAAAAGTTATAAAATAAATTGAGCTATACTAAAATAGATGTGGCCAAGTACGGGAGGCTTTATCGTGTGATAAAATCTTCAAATAATGTTGAATGTTGATAGAGAAAAGAATCATGTTCGAAAATGCAGTTGTTTTACCAACCAGAATGAAAATAAAAACTCTGTATCAATAAGGGTCCGAAGCAAAAAAAGATTGCAAACGAAAAAAAATTAGATGAAAAAGAATTTCGGCCGAAGTACTTGGCGAGGTTGTCACCATGACCGATACATTATGTAAATTAAGTGAAAAAACATTCGTCAAGTACTTCGGCCGAATTCTTTTTCAATCAAATTTTTTTCTATGTTTTATAAAACAATTTGTAAGTCAAGGATGATGCATCATATTCTTCCGTCATTTCATCTTTGAAAGAATAATAATTCTGAGGCTCCTGACAGTAAAGTTAAATATAATTATCTATTTATAGCTTAGACCGAAATGGCTAATATCCTCGCTGCCTTTTCGCCCCTGAATGCCTTATTCTAATACACAACTTGAAAGCTAATGATAAAGTATTTAATTTTCTGAATTTTCGCCTCGGGGAAAAATTGGTACTTGACGTCTCTTCTATAACACCTTCCTGCCAAGCTATAATCGAATAATAACCTATCAACGAATTACTAACATCTCGAAAATACTTCGAGTCTGTAGTTAACTCTTTTGAAAACATTATAACTTTTTTTCTTATCACAGGAACGAAACGCTCCTATATTTAAACAACCTCAGTAGCAAGGAATTTATGGTAGAAAATCTGTATCATTCTCTTATGTCGAATTAGTAGTGTGAGCAATGCTGATTCCTGACATTGAAATAAATCGATCATGTAATGATGCAGACACGTTGTAAGTTTTTTTTGTTATATACAGGCTCTATTGGAGTTTATATAAAACGAAATATGAAAATACTATAGAAAAAAGAAGTGATATCAAATAGCAAAAATCCCCTCCCGGGGAAAAAAACCTGGACAAGTACATTGGTGGTCCTTCGTTTCCCTATGATATCACAAAAAGTCCAAAACCCCACTTAATTTTTTTTTTTTAATGTTTACTAATTTTATTCATATCCCGGAGGGAAACCAACCATATAGATCACGAAATATCCGGCCAAAAAACCAGACTTCACAATAAATGTTACTTTGAATTTATTTCCACAGAACAACACAAGAATCAAAACATTAAAAAATCAGCATTATCAAGATGAGAAAAATGCCACTTATAATTGGTGTGTAAGAAGTATCAAAAGTCTAAAAAAAAATGAAAAAAGATGGACATCTAAGTTACGTGCAGCAGTAAAATTTTTGATATCGGTACTAGGACAAGTATTTCTTTGGTGACTGAGAAGATATCAATATGGAAGTACCGGCAACGTAGGGCATGCAGTTGGTGCATTGCTTCTAGGATCTCCTAAGTCGAGTAGCTACTTTTGTTTTGGCTATGGCGCGACCAATGTTGCCAAATAGTATTTACTTATATGGCCTAATGAAACAACATTGCCTGCGCCGTGGCTAAAACAACGAAAAACATTCAGAAACCAGTCGAAAACTTGACACACAAATGCAGGAACAGGAAGTTTCGCATAAGATCCCGTACTTTTGTAATGTTAAAAAAAGGCTTTAATTTATGTTCGTACATGATAGCACAGTTTTGTTTGATTGGTAATAATTTGATGAACGTTCACCACCGTACGTTGAGCGTATACGCACAAAGTACTTGTCCGGCCCACAACGTTTTATTAAAATTGCTCATTCAAGTAAAAATCAAATAAAACGTTATGGACCGGACAAGTACTCTGTACGTATACGCTCAACGTACGGTGGTGAACGTTCATCAAATTATTACCAATCAAACAAAACTGTGCTATCATGTACGAACATACATTAAAGCCTTTTTTTAACATTACAAAAGTACGGGATCTTATGCGAAACTTCCTGTTCCTGCATTTGTGTGTCGAGTTTTCGACTGGTTTCTGAATGTTTTTCGTTCTTTTAGCCACGGCACAGGCAATGTTGTTTCATTAGGTCATATAAGTAAATACTATTTGGCAACATTGGTCGCACCATAGCCAAAACAAAAGTAGCTACTCGACTTAGGAGATCCTAGAAGCAATGCACCAACTGCATGCCCTACGTTGCCGGTACTTCCATATTGATATCTTCTCAGTCACCAAAGAAATACTTGTCCTAGTACCGATATCAAAAATTTTACTGCTGCACGTAACTTAGATGTCCATCTTTTTTCATTTTTTTTTAGACTTTTGATACTTCTTACACACCAATTATAAGTGGCATTTTTCTCATCTTGATAATGCTGATTTTTTAATGTTTTGATTCTTGTGTTGTTCTGTGGAAATAAATTCAAAGTAACATTTATTGTGAAGTCTGGTTTTTTGGCCGGATATTTCGTGATCTATATGGTTGGTTTCCCTCCGGGATATGAATAAAATTAGTAAACATTAAAAAAAAAAATTAAGTGGGGTTTTGGACTTTTTGTGATATCATAGGGAAACGAAGGACCACCAATGTACTTGTCCAGGTTTTTTTCCCCGGGAGGGGATTTTTGCTATTTGTTCGCATATTCGTGCACAACTGTGTCAGGCAGCGCTTAAATTCTTCGGGTTTTAGCTAGTATTTTTCGTCGACAGTTTGAAAGACGTACCCTGAGAAAGAAGATTTTTATTGGCAATTGAAACAATGCTGAATTTTTTGAAGAAAGTACCCCGAATTGACTTACTTTCAACGGCATCTTTGATGTTTGGTGGTATGGGTAAGTATTCGTTATTCCCCATGGGACTCATTTTTTTTAAATCATCTTTCCCAATCAGGGCTTTCATCAAGCCCCCTGTCATTTTGCGTGGATCATTCTTAAATTTTTTATTAATCGCGTTCAGAATTGTTGGTGATATCAGCACCCCGGAGTTTGGCATCAAATCAACCTACATGAGTTATGAGAGATTTTTTAACACATTAACGCCGAGATGATCAGAATTTTTACTAACTTTTCAACGTGTTTATTTATTATGTTATCGGACCAAAAAAATAATGCAATACCTCTATTCCTACGTGGAATTCGATGCTCTTTCAGAATCTGAGCTAAAAATTTCGATTAGACACCGAGAAAAAAAAATATGGCCGATTTAAACGTGAAAAACGTGAAAATTTTTGAAAAAAAAATTTTTTATCATTTTTTTCACAATGATACCGCAAAGCTATCAACTTTTTACAATGATCAGAGGTGATCATGGCACTCGAACATTAAGAGGATTTTTTTTCAGAAAAATTCATCGACGCGTTTTTTCAAAATGACGGCGAGAATGAAAAAATTTTATAAAAATCTTAATCTATCGGTTTCTTTAAAACTATAAATTTGAGAAAAAAATTTCTAAGAACAAAAATGGCTTAAAATTTATCGAAGAATACTCTTAATTTTTTTAATAATTTTTGAAAACAATTTTTAATTTTCGAAAATTTCAAAAAATCCAATTTTTCAAAAATACCTGAAAAATTTTTGAAAAAATTTGAGAGTGTTCCTTGACTAATTTTAAGACTTTTTTTTGTTAAAAATTCTTTCGTAAAGTCTATAGGTTTAGAGAAAAAAAATTTTCTTGAATGTTACAAAAAATTTTGTTTCTATCTACCACTACAAAATTCACGAACAAACTCGTATATCCTTTCACTTGTGCATGGACACATATGTTGTATATAATTTTTACATGAATTATAGGTAAAGCATATAAAAAAAATATTAGTTTTCACTTTTTCAATACATTTGTTATGTCACGAAAACGTTCAAAATCTTCTGCTTCATTGCATGCAGAGTATAAATCAAATTATTCGGATAGTGATTCTAACGAAAACATTTTGATTCCGAATGCAGACAATTCAGGCTCCGATGATTCTGATTCCGATTGTGATTCGATATCTGATTCAGATTCTGAACATGAATTCAAAATACCAAATATTACTTATAAAAAAGCTTGTGCTACTTATTCTGAAAACTTAGATAAACTTGAAAAAAATCACGAATTCATTTGGATCGATGGCGAGAAATCATATCCAAATACTTGTGAAGAAACAATATTATTATCTGAAGCTACAAAAAATAATATACAGGCGTGCGAGCCTTTCCAATTGTTTGAAACCTTTTTTTCCGGCGAAATGAAACAATATATAATTAATGCGTCTAAAGTGAATAATTATGATCTGAAATTACAAGATCTTGACACTTTTATAGGTATAGTTATTTTCAGTTAATTCAATAAAAGAAAGTCTCAGAGAGATTATTGGTCATCTGATCCATTCTTATGTAGTGAAATTGTTTATTCTGCAATGACTCGAGATAAGTTTGAAGAAATCAAGTCTAAAATAAAATATTCAAAAGCTGAAGATAAGGATCCAAATGATTGAGGGTGGCGGGTTCGTTCGATGTTGAAACTTTTCCAAAAGAACCTCCTAAAGTTCTGAATATTGAAAACTTCGATATCTATTGATGAAATGATGGCCAAGTCTTATGCAAAAACTGTTTTGAAACAATTTATTAGAGGGAAACCAATAAGGTTTGGTTTGAAATTTTGGGGTTTATGCACTTCAGACGGGTATCTACTAAATTTATATCTATATTGCGGTAAAAATTCCCAAACCCGAAACAAATTAGTAAAATGTGCTTTAGGTACTCGTGTAGTATTGCATTTATTAAAACCTTTTTTTCGGCTAATAAATTATAATAAAATCCCTGCATTTCATTTGTACTTTGATAATTTTTTAACAAATATGGATTTAATTTTACACTTGCAAAAATTACGTTTGAAATGCACTGGCACTATCATAGACAATCGAGTCAAAGAAAAGAATATACTTGAAAAGAAAGCTCCACGAGGTACTTATATTGTAAAACATGATCGAAATAGTGGCATAAATTTCATCACTATTATGGATTCGAAGCCCGTTTCATTAGCTTCAACTGCTGCAGGTGTAAGTCCACTATCAACTTCGATAATATATAGTTCAGAGGCTCGATCCAAAACTGATATACCTTTTCCGCAAGCTTTTCATTTGTACAACAAATTTATGGGTGGTGTTGACGTGCATGATGGACACTGCAATAATGTACTTCCAAGTATAAGTTCCAAAAAATGTACATGGGTCGTTTTTATAAGATTTATACAGGCATCCATTACAAATGCCCACGTAATTTTCAATGCTACACGTGATGGAAAGAAAAAAAGTGGAATAAAAGAGTTAACTACTTCAATTGCTAAATATTATATTCAAAAAGGTCAAACAAGTAAAACACTTCATACACGATCTAATAGGGACAAATTAAAAAATTGTTCAAATGAAAAATGTCCAATAACAACAAGGATCTATTGTGAAAAATGTAATCTATATGTATGCAATAATTGTTTGGCAAAAAAGCACTGATAAAATAAATTTTAAAATGAAAGGCAAGAAGACTCACGAAAAGAAGCACTCCGAAACGTGAGAGGCAAGGGGACTCACGAAAAAAAAGCACCCCGAAACGTGATAGGCAAGGGGACTCACGAAAAAAAAACACCCCGAAACGTGACAGGCAAGGGGACTCACGAAAAAAAGCACTCCGAAACGTGAGAGGCAAGGGGACTCACGAAAAAAGCACCCCGAAACGTGAGAGGCAAGGGGACTCACGAAAAAAAACACCCCGAAACGTGAGAGGCAAGGGGACTCACGAAAAAAAAGCACCCCAAAGGAGACAAAGTTCTACCACGTCCACGCCTTTGTCTCTGGGTATTGCTAAGAGTAGAAAAAAACAATGTATATGCACAGAATCAGAAAAGAAGTAGTCAAGGAACACTTGAAGGAAATTTTTCGAAAAATTTTTCAGGTATTTTTGAAAAATTGGATTTTTTGAAATTTTCGAAAATTAAAAATTGTTTTCAAAAATTATTAAAAAATTTAATAGTATTCTTCGACTAATTTTAAGCCATTTTTGTTATTAGAAATTTTTTTCTCAAGTTTATAGTTTTGAAGAAAGCGATAGATTAAGATTTTTATAAAAAAATTTCATTATCGCCGCCATTTTGAAAAAACGCGTCGATTAATTTTTCTGAAAAAAATTCCTCTTAATGTTCGAGTGCCATGATCACCTCTGATCATTGTAAAAAGTTTATAGCTTTGCGGTATCATTGTGAAAAAAAATGCGAAAAAATTTTTTTTTTCAAAATTTTAACGTTTTTCACGTTTAAATCGGCCATATTTTTCTTTCACTGTGTCTAATCAAAATTTTTATCACAGATTCTGAAAGAGCATCGAATTCCGCGTAGGAATAGAGGTATTGCATTATTTTTTTGGTCCGATAACATAATAAATAAACACGTTGAAAAGTAAGTAAAAATTCTGATCACCTCGGCGTTAATGGGTTAATGCGATGTTATTCCGCCAGTTAGTAAAATAAACAAGAGGGATGTACCATCGCTAAATCCTGAACTGCATCCTGTTTGTCGATTTCTTCATCGTTCCTAATCCGCTGGTCAGTACCGATATTCGCCGGCACATTGTCCCCCAAAATGCCAGTAATTATTCCCTTCGTGTTGACACACAGACTTTTTAGCCAGGTTTCATCGTCTAAAAAGTTTCGAAAGGTTTATGCGAATTTTCGCTCAAGGGATAACACCATTCTAGAGTCAGCAAAAATCCCAAATTTTATATATATTTTTTTTTAACAATATATTAAAAGGGATTGGATTTCTTTTTTCAGGGTTTATTAAACACATATTGAAGTATGTGAAAAAAAAATATTGCATTTATTATGTAAAATAGCAGCGACACGAAAATGATGGAAAAATGATGGGAGTTACACGAGCCCAAGCATAACACTGAAAGTATAACAGCACCAACAAAAACAATAAGTTTTCCTTAATCTATATGTCGTTGGCTAGAGAAGTTACATAGGAGTTTTTTTTTTTAATCAATTTTTGACAATATGGCATAAGATTAAGGGGACCGTATGGTCTAGAGCACGAAAATTTCACCTATTTTCACGATTTTTTTTTTGCCTTAAAAAATTTAAAAATCGATGTTTTAACTTTTCGGGTTTATTACTACCTTTATTAAGTATACAAAAAAATTTTTTTTTAATTTTAAAAACAGTGTTTATTATCATATAATTGGCATTGAAGACGACCCTCTCGAAAAATCCGACCCGGACGGTGAAGATCGATCCGAGACTTCTACTCATCTGAAACACAAAATTCAAGAAGATTCTTAATCAGAAAGATTGCAGTTATGGTCGGGACTAGAACAAATCGAAAAAATTAAAAATTGACAAAATGGCGCGCTTTTGAAAAAAAATTCGTAAAATCGGGTTTTTTTTTCACTAGTTTTTTAGTATAAACAATAAGAAATTATTTAAATAAAATTATGATTGTAGTTCCGACGATAGCCATACATGTTGTGAACAACATATCCAAATTTCAAGTGATTCGGTTGAATAGTTTTTTTGTTTTCACCTGCGCAGTGCCGAAAAAAGTCGTTTCGAGATAAATGAGTTTAAAGTTTGAGGTACAGATATTTTCAAAAATTGAGCAAATTTTGAATACTTACAGTTAATCCGCGATTCCGGCACCATATAGGATTCCTTCGGAACGTTCATAATTCAAGATTTCCTCACTCCTTTCATTTCTTCGAGCTGTCCGAGCCTCTTTGGAGTTGTCCGTGCTCCTACGGTTGGCGCTCGATACTCGCAGCTCGTCTCGGTTTTGCGCTAGTTGCTCCGCTTGTGGCCCGATTGTTATGCCCATGGTCTCCATTATTTTCAATAGGGATGCAAATCCTTCATTGAATATGCAAGCGGAAATGTGAGTGGCAATATCAATGATTTTTTTTCCGGCAAACAGATGTTTCGGCGCAAGGTGCCACACGCAAGCATTGAAACTTTCGTTATTGTTCTGCGTATTACTGCCAATACACCTTTCCAATAAAGTCTCTGCTGTCAATTCTTCATAAATTGGTTTTAATATCTCTTGTGCTTCATCGCACAGAGCAGGTGGGTGCTCGTAGGTGTCTAAAGTACCTGCAGCCTCACTTTGACGCCACTTGCACCACGATTCGGAACCTGGAGGACAGTACGAGTGTTGCGGATTTTCATCTGTTGAAATTTTGTGATAATATGCTGCCCATATTTCACTTCTCATCCCTTCAGTCGAATCTGAATTACGTCTAATTGCTAGACCGTAATAAGTTGACAGCTCTTGCAATAATTTATTCGTCAATTGTTGACGCTTCGGTGTTTTATTTATCGATTTCCGCTGTGTCTTTTTTCCCTCTTCTTTTTCTGTCAATTTCTTTGTTGCTTTCTTTATTTGTGCATGTTTTTTTTTCGCATCAACAGCACGTTTGTACAAACGTTTTTTAACATGCAAAACACATTCTTTTTTGCAAACTAAAAAATCATCCCCGTAAGGCTTTGTGTCCAATAAGGCTTTGAACGTTTTCGTGTCGCGGACCGCTCTCTACCTGCGTTATGGGCTGTAGAAGCTGTAATATTGAGAATTTCCGCATGAAAATTTCACAGTATATTCTTGAGATACTATACTTTCGACATATCAAAAAAAAAAAAATCGATTTTTTCAAATTTCTAGACCATACGGTCCCCTTAAAGAAATTTTCATTATTTTCGGTACAAAAATTTCCATAAAATTCTTCATAATACATATTTCTCATTCGATCTTAAAGCAGCTATGTGATTCTTTAGATAATGCGATTGTGGAGGTACAGTAAAAATTTAAAAGCAATTCATCGAATGGTTTTCGAGCAGTGTTTCCGCCTAGTTTGAAAAAAGTTATTTCGAAAAAAACGCATTCAAAGTTTGATAGGTACTTAAGTATCTATCAAACTTTATAGGTACCTTTTAAAATGTCGTTTTACCTCCAATACATTGTCTGCACCCATTGATAAGACTAATTGGATATGGTTTTTATGTCCCTAAAGTAGTGCTTAAGCGAAAAAAAAAATCGGTTATTCCAAAATACTTGAGTGCTGTTACCCCTTAAGGGAACATTCCAGTGTTAAATTTGACAAAAATCGTTTTATTAAGATTATCCTATAGTGCACAGGGTTAAATGCTTTTTTATACTCTTAATTTTTTTTTAACGAAAAACTGCCAAAAAATATACCAAATTTTATGCTTTTTTTTAAAACTGCCGCCATACTGTCCATTTTGTTAAAAATAAAAAAACCTCCTGAGCGCAATAGCGGCTTTCATACTGATTAATAAATTTTTTATAAATTCCGTTTTTGAGATAATATTTACGGCCGGAACCTTATTCACCATGAATGCTCAAAAAAATAAAATAAACGTTGAAAAATTTGTTTTTTTTTTATTCGTGGATGCTTTAATCTGACATGAAAAAATCATACTGATTAGAGTATTTCATAGATCGAGAAAAAATCCCGAATATCAGGTCTGTTTGGACCCATGACACTCGAACGATCTCTACAGTATCACGAATGCAATTAAAAATTACCTGACTTTGCCAATATGCGAGCGTCGTAATTACTCTTCCCCCATTTAACGCGGGCTTTACATCCTGACGTATAAGTTATGTGATGCGCAGGTTCCACGCTAACCGATTTGTCCTCAGTCCAATACACGAGCGAAAACATCTCTAATGAATATTCGAAACCGAATGTCACTTAATTTTTTTCAAGCCGAAAACAAAACAATTCCGACTTACGCGATCGTTAGTTTGAGCACTTCATGTATTTCACATGCATTTTTTCAACAGCATTCCAGTGTATTTTATTTATTTTAAGTGAAATCAAATAGAAAAAGTTTATCGTGCACTTCATTTTTTCTATTACGTTTTTAAAACAGCTAGTGCAATAGGTTGGTGGGAACGTTTTATTAATAAAATGGATTTTTTCACGAAAGTCCAAATAGTTATCAAAAAAAGTATTTTGTAGCCTTCTCTATCAATAATCGATGTAGTTCAACCGCAAAATTGGAATAAAATTTTAAAGATCATCGGTAAACTTAACTCGCATTTCAATATTCCTTGATTGTCTCATTCCCTTGAATCATGGAAAACAATAAATATGGACTTTCGAATAATAAGAAATGTTTTTTCGATAAAAATGATTGTTGCTCAGTTAAAAAATTTAAGGGAGCTTTCCAGAGTGAAATTTTCAAAAAATAGATTTATTTTTTTTTTTTTTGCTTTATCGAATAGTATACACTCTTCCGAATATTCCCTGAAATTTTCATGCCGAAATTCAGATTATTTCGGTTACTGTACAGCATTTCTTGGAAGAAGGCAACGGAGCGCTACAGCTGCCGCGTCGGCCGTCTGCCCGTGCGACCGTTATTTCTATTGTCTCGTTCCTACCTGCTCGTGTACCTTCCAACGTGAGTCCGGTTCGTCTTTCAGTTCGGTTTCGACATTCAAAATG